>JAYEPQ010000007.1:28495270-28845270 GCA_036321105.1 Dracaena cambodiana
TAACTCTTTCCTTATCCGATATAATACTATTCGACTTAGCAACATTATAAAAATAGTATCTAATAGAAATATAAATCTTGTGGAAAGTTTGGGCTTGATGAAGGAACCCGATAGTCATAAGAGACGAGACGACATCACTATAGGAACCACAACTAGCAGTGAATTGGCTCTTATGAGCCAGGGGTTTGGGGGTACTGGATTTTGAATTGTGATAAGGTTATTTTTAATCCATAAATGGTATCTATATGCAATTATATTAAATCATGAACATATATGGGTTATGCATAGTACGGAATGCACATGGCAATTGATTATATACGATACTTACAAATGACATAATACGGGACACTTAACACAAGCAAAATACACAATTGTATATGAGACACACACACGCACACACACATATATATGATAAGTTTACATGATACATGACATGATATATAATTTGGTTAACCACAAGTATTATGTGATATATGTAATACATGGGACATGGTGATATAGAATGAATAAAAATTATATGGTTTATATGTAAATGTGTACATAGTCCAGACTTGACATATTATTAGATTCTTAGTTTTTTGGTAATGGACATGTCATGCTTAAGACATGAATATACCATGATGTTTTGGTAAATCATGTATTATACCATGATGTTTTGGTAAATCATGTATTTTGATACATGGATTTATGGAAACTAATTGATGGTTAGGAACCATATAGTATAAGGACAAGTTAATTGTTATTAAGGGGCTGATACTTTTACTAAAGTGGTTTCCATGATAATACCATGGTCTCTAAATGAAGTACTCTTGTGAAGTGTGTCCACTACTACTTTTATAGTGTGGGATCTATTCGATAGTACTTTGCAGCACATCATGATTCAGTACCATGGGTTATGAACAAGTCCCATTATATAAACCCACTTGTACAATAATGGAAAATAATGTTATTTTATCCATAAACAAGGAATGTGATTTAGACCTAAGTGTTTACTTCAACTGCTTCATCTTTTCACATGCCTAATGTATTTGCTGATTCATGTTTAATCATATTATTCATGACTCATGTTAGCATAATCGACACCGGCATAGCACGTTCACGTACACTATATCTCCAGTAATATGATATTATACCTTATTTAATCTTTTGTATTTATTATTGGATTTAATCTTTTGGATTCCAAACTTATGATAATATGGAAGGAGGACTTGTACCAATTGGACCCATATATCTTCTACCAATCAAAACGACAGTGAGGGGTAGGATTACTAGAATCTCTCGTTTATAATTTTGTTCCTCCTTTTGTTCCTGATATTTTCTTTTCTTTTGATTTTTTTTTGTTGTATATAATGAGAACAATATATCATTTCTATAATAAACTCTTTGTTATCTAAGAATCATTTTAGTTTTAGACATGTCATATACAAATCTACTATGATAGTAATTATAGTTATTTCAAATCATGTGCTTGAAACATAATCTTGTATAAGGCTGTGCTTGTTTGCATGGAAGTAAAACGGAAGTAGTGTAAGTAAGGCTATTGTCACTACTTTATATGTTTTTTTGGCCAAGAAAATAACTAGAAGTTTTTCTATTAAAATGATGTGGATTCTATATAGCACCATAACTTCCTATTTTCTTTTCTACTCATTTTTGGTTAAAAGAGCTCTTGAATCTCATAGAACTAGGAAAAAAATTATTTTTTTATTCAACTCTAAAAAATCAACTCTAATAATTAATTTTTAAATCTAGTGCATGAAACAAATAACGTACTATTATTATAATATTTTATTAAATAATAAGATAATACTTTTTTTTAACTTCCTTGTCTAACTTTTACTTCCAAAAATTTATGCACAAACACTAGAATTCTATTAAAAAGTGTTCTTCTTAAACTTCTATTTGGGAAGCTTTCTCTACTTCCAACATCCAATAGGGATGGTAATAGACGTGTTTACTGGCCAATTTTTGGCCATTCCTATACAAAATTTTAAGTTAAAAAAATAGAATTTTTATTTTTAATTCCAAATTTTGTACATGCCAAAATTTAGCCCGTGGACATATTTATTTCCATCCCTAACATCCAACATGCCCTAAATGACTCTATTTTGGAAAGCAATTAAAAAACAATTCGAGATACAAAAAGAATGTTTATGAAGGAAAAATCCAATTGAAATGAGAAAACGAAAGAAAAGTTTGCATAAACAAAAGTGATAAAAGGAAAGATACAAGAAAAGTTCAATATTAAAATAAAAAAAAAAACTAAATAAAAAATATTTTAAATGAAAGTAGTACAAGATCTAATATAACATTAAAAGAAAAATAAACAAAGTCCTACAAAAGGAAGATATTAACATTAAAAGGAAATTAGATTTATTAGATTAGATTCTTTGTTACTCGTGATGTGGACGTGATGTGGACGTATGTTGGCTTTTAGATTATATATTAAATAATTATTTTATTTATTGTTTAATATTTTCAATCATTTCAAATTTTAATTTTTTTAAAATCATATCAAATATCATGCCATATTGTGTTTAATATAGGATCGTCACAGTATATAACTGACCATTTTAGACTATTATAACATCTATGCAGTACACTCCTTGTGGTGAATAAATTAAATCAAGGAAGCGTTCATTTTCTCTCTAAATGCCTCCTCTTCTTTATTTGTAAGAGTTATATCAGATTATTTAGAAGAAAATTAAGAGTTACATGAGATTATTTAGAAGAAAATTAATGACATTTTGACAGCAACTACGCTGGGGCAAGTTGATCTACATCTTCATACAAATCGTTTAAGAGCATATTAAAATATTCACATGGCTGAACGTATTTGTTATGTCGAAAGTCTGAGAAATTCATAGCACCCTGTACCAGCAACTTCATTATTGTTTAGTAATTTAGAATTTCCTATAACTTCATTATCGTTGTCAGTACCGGAATAAAAAATATTTTTATCATCACAGCTGTAGCAAATGTCAAAGATACTGCATGTTTTCCTTAATTCACTCTCTATAATTTTTGTGAACAGCATCCCAACTCACAACCTTGCTACCAGCGCCACTTTCAGTTCTACCTTCGCCACCGCTAACACAATGTAGTGAGCTCTAAAAACAATGTGTTCAAGCGTCTCATATTTTTCTTAGAATAATTTCAATGTACCACATAAGATAGCACTGTACGCATATATACTTGAAATATTTCACATGATAATACAACATCCCCAATATCTTCTAAATAATATTTCGATTCTATGTGCTTAATCCATACAAATTCCAACAGTAAGATTTTGACGTCTTACAGTGCTAATACAGTAAATTGCATCCCGTCCAATCAAACACAATTAAATCCTTTGGCTCTCTCTCTCTCCCCCCCTCTTGGTGTTCCCCTTGATTTTATTTTGTGATAAACCAGTTAAATTAACCATATATGGCAAGTGATCATCAAAATTCAAAATCAATTCCTAACGTAACTCTGGTGAAGACCCTAACCAACTCCTCCACACCCACCCTTAATTACCTTAACTCATCAAATTAACACTCCTCGATCCTCTTGTTAGGTGGTCAAATAATCCCCACAAAATGCTGATAAAATGGTCCCAAACTGACAGAAACAGCCTCCTCGCTACGAGGACCCAATAGGTTGCCGTGACCCTCTGCACGAACTTTCTTTCTTTGTTTTTTTTCCCCTATATTTTATTTTATAAGTTATTAATTTTTTTCTTAAGAAGAAGAATATTTTAAAATAGAAAACACTTGTAAAAAACGTATATAGTGTTATGTGCAATGAACCTGACATGGTCTGTCCACCCTTTTCCATCCCGACAATCCTGTGGGTCAAACCTTTCTGCCCCTCCCCTCTTTCCCATATCAGATTTCCCTGAATATGACATTATATTAATTTACTATTCTATTTTATTTTTAAAATTATTTAAAAAATTTTTTTCTTATTTTTTTTTTTTTAAAAAAGAGCAGATTCCGTTCCAATTAATTAGCCCTAACTAATTAATAATACCTTCTCTCAATCTATCTGTCTATCCATCTATGTACTCCAATATTCCCTGTCCATGCATCACTGATGATTATTTGCCCAAGGAATATTAATTAATTTTTCCTTAAAACTTTTCCCCTTATTATTATTATTATTATTATTATTATTATTATTATTATATATCTCCCTCAGCTGAGGTGAGGGCAGTCTCAGGCCAAACTGTTGATAATTCTTCTAACTTGAGTTTTGCTATGGAGCTTGACGAGCATTGCTTCTTGGAGGAGCTGTTGGCTTTGAGAAGAGACGGCCATGCTTGGGAGGACTCCGCCTTCCCCTTCTTCTCCTCCGACGCCGCCTCAATCAATGCCTACGACGTCAACTCTGTGTCACTCGCACCGCCCTTGCTGTTCAACCCCCACGACCCGTCCTTCGACTGCTTGAACGAGGTCTGCTGGCCTACACCAACGACGGCGCCCGACACCACCCGCTCGTCCCCGGCCCAGTCTTCTGGGCTCGACGACAAGGGGCATCTGAATAATAGTATTGTACTGCAGCAGCAGCAGCAGCACAAGTCCGAGGGGTCTGATGGGCCGGCTGCGGCCTTTAATGGTGCAAGTCCCAGCTGCCTGCAGCAGGAGATCAGGAAGAACAAGAAGAAGGCTGGGGACGTGCCGTCCAAGAATCTCATGGCAGAGAGGCGCCGCAGGAAGCGTCTTAATGATAGGCTCTCCATGCTCAGATCTGTTGTGCCCAAGATCAGCAAGGTGAGACTAATTTATTTTGATATTTCTTTTGTTCAAGGGACTCGTGAATTATGGATAGCGCCCAAATGTTCTGGTAGATGGATAGAACTTCTATACTCGGAGACACCATCGATTACATGAGGGAGCTTATTGAGCGGATCAAGAGGCTGCAACAAGAGATTGATGAAGTGGGTTCAGATCAAGCTAGCAACAACCTATTGGGCATCTTCAAAGATTTGAGCCCAAATGAGGTCTCGGCCAGAAACTCACCAAAGGTGTGATGTCGTGTGATCATTCTATTTCCTCACTAGCCTGTGAAGCTAAGCTAGCTTGGTATGAGATTGATTCATTGATTGACTTTCTTTTTCCCTTTTTTTTTTTTTTTTTTTTTTTTCTTTTTTTTTTTTGATAATCAGTTTGAAGTGGATAGGAGAGATGGAGATACAAAGATAGAGATCTGCTGCGCCGCGAAGCCTGGGCTTCTGCTCTCCACTATTACTACTTTAGAGGCCCTCGGGTTGGAGATTCAGCAGTGTGTTGTTAGCTGTTTCAATGATTTTGGAATGCAAGCATCCTGTTCCGAGGTGAAGATAACGATCATAATTGATTTTTTTACGATACTTTCAAAAAATAAATATTAAAAATTTTTCAAAGCAAGTTTGATTGGATTGCGTAGGAACTGGAGCAGAGGTCACTGATAAGCTCTGAGGAGATAAAGCAAGCACTGTTCAAGAATGCAGGATATGGAGGGAGATGCTTGTGAAGGAAATCTTAGAAATGTACTACTGTTTGAGAAAAGATTTGAGAGTTAATTAAGAGAATGAGCAATAATAATTAGCTTGTTTGATTACTTGTAACTCTTTCTCTCTCCCCCAAAAAAAGCCCTTTTCTTTATCTTCTTCATTGTCTTTGTTATCATAGCAAACAGTTTGATATTTTATTGTAGCTAGCTAGCTAGCTAGAGGTGCATGGTGGCCTTCATCAATATGGTACATTGTTTTTCTCTTGACATACTGTTGGAAGTGTTGGCTGATAATTATATATTAATTACAGGATTACATATGAATGGGATCATGAGTGTAATTCTAGGAGAAATTATGTCTTTATTTACTTTTATTTTCCCTTCATTTAAATTTGCAGGGATTAATTTACACTTGATAATTAACTTAATGGTGTATAAAAGCCAACAGTTTATAAGCTGATTAGCTTTATTAAGAGTTGAATCTAATTGAAATTGGTTATAGAAGAATTTGATCAACGCCAAACTAGTCTTTAGTTTTATGATGAACCTGGATGACTGGTTCTTGATGTTGTCTCCTTCTTCTAGATTTGGCACTAATTTTGAGAGTTAACTGGAATCAGTGACTTCAGAAAGCCAACTTTATGACATGAAGCCTTTCTCCACGTATAGCAGATCAATTTTTATTGGAGGCATTGAGTAATCATCATAAATTTATTCAAAGGCTAGAGAACAACATGATGCCGGCAAATGACGGTTCTAAAGATTTTGACGATCCTCCTTTTTACGCTAGCTGTTTATAGTTAGGTCTATCACTCATAGTTTAGGTCTATCACTCACAAGGCTAGACATTTTCTTACACCTAGTTTAGGTCTGAGTAACGTGTCTTGCCACTAGTTCAACTTGGTCAAATCTTTTATGATATCTCTCCACAGATTTAGCCGATCGTATTTTGATGAACAAAAGCTTAGATGACATTGACAAAAGCTTAGATGACATTGACGATGAGTTTTTCAAAGGCAAGAAGTAGTTAGGATTTAATTCCATTTTTTTCCGCTTAACAGAATTGGTCTGTTACTAATTTAGAGAAGGTTGGCATATGAAACCAACATCTGGACATAAAGTTTTATACGTACATGAAGTTTTATACGTCTTTCTGCGTGCATGTGTTGATAATATATCATAGCAAAATTTTGATGAAAAACTGCTATTAAATCTCATGTCTTAATTTCTGCATGCATGTGTTGACAAGTAGCAGATAATGTTTTGATAAAAAAAAAAAAAAAAATGTTTAGACGATGACGTTGAAAAATAAAAAAAATTTCCTGAGGTATGCAAACAACCTAATATGATTGTGCCCAAAAATAAATTTGCAACGGTGGTTAAGATACGTCCAGTATAGTACAGGAAACATACTGAATACATGGCTGTATGTGGGGATTTTGCTCCGGGTTGAGATAACGAGCAGACAAGCTCCTGATTTAACAACAGTTGCCTTGCCTGATCCACTCGATTGCCTCGTGTGCTTTTCTTATGTTGCAGTTGCAATAATGCTGCATATCACATCTCTAGCTTGTAGTACGTACCATTGGGTACAGTTTCTCCCCTTGCATTACTGTAATGGTTGTGACTGGATGTGCCTTATTTGCTGGCTGTCGTGTCTTTCTGCGAAGTTCTTGAACAGGTCTATGATTAGCTTTAAGCATTCATTTGTGCTGATCAGTAGGAGCAATCAAGGAATGTGTTGATAATTTTATATTTGGATGCCCTTGCTGTGCAATGTTGATGTAACACTTTAAATCTTATTAAACCAACAAAAAAAAAAAAACTTTTTATAAATATAAAAAATAATATTCAATTTTAATCGATAATTAAATCTTATCTGAACAACTTAACTATCCAATTTCACTCAATAATTATATCTAAAAAAATCTATAAAATTATGCACAATCTTAAGCTATTTTATCCTAGTAGCTTAAGAGTCCAACAACTTTTCTTCCTAACTCTTCTTTTAACGTACAAAAAAAAAAAAAAAAAGAAGAACAAAATGTAGAGTGAAAGAAAAAAAATAACAGGTAAGGAAAGAGAAGGAACAAAAAACAAATAGTAGAGATAAGAAAAAAAAAATGAAGAAGATCATATTGACGGTCAATTTTCAAAGTGGAGATCCGCCTCATTTTTGAGTTTTCTATCAAGTCAAGTGCTAATCCCATCATTTCCTATTTTGTTCTTTTCTTTTGATCTATTTTTTTAATTAATTTGAAACAAAAGAATTAAATTATAACTTTTTAATCATATTCAAACAATAGTTTTATATTTAATCAGCTAGCAATATTATTAATTCTCTTATTAAATAAATTACTACCAGCATTTAGTAGTAGCAATAGTGATACTATTAGTGTTTTTTTAAAAAGAATAAAACATTTCCTCTCTCTGTTCAGTAACTGAACATAGAGGCAATGTTAAAAACAAAATAAAAAGAAAGAACTACTGTTCAATGCTGAACAGAAAAAGAAAAGAAAAAAATAGAAAGGAAAGAAAGAAAAACTCCGTTTATCTCTGTCTAAAATCCTATTTAAACCCCTCCACTCATCTTAGGTTTTTTTTCTTCAAAATAAACTCTCTCTTCTCCTCGCTGCTAACAAGAACCATTGTTATAGACTGCCAGAAGAACAATATTGCAAGCCCTCTCTACTATGCGAATAAACATCACACTTCCTGAGCTGCCCCATTGACAACCACCACTATTGGAACACCCCTTGTTGAAGCCTTCTTGCCGGAGCAACTCCTTCCCCTTCTTCTCCCTTTGAATCCGTCTTGCAGTTGGATCCACACCCTTTCTTTATTGAATTTATGTCTTATTGAGTCTAGATAGACAACCCCTTACTAAGAGCCTAATTAAAATCTACATCTCTTCACCTTATAGATCTAATAAGATAACTGTTATAGTTATTTATTTGTTTCTAACTCAATAGTCTTTCATAACTAAAATGAGACTTTTTATATGCATTTAAAATTAAAGAAAATTTTTATGACACAAAAACCACACTTAACTATTTCCAAATGATTTTTTTTATGTAGATATTGATTTTGTTTAGAAACTTGAGTTTAAATCTCTTTGGGTAATGACTTTCAAATTAAGGTGAGTTCCTTCTCGAACTCACTTTTTCATTAGATATGAATATATTATTTTTCAATTATATATATATATATATATTATATCATGATATAAATAATTTTTTTCCTTCAATAAAAAATTGTTGAAATAAAGTTATTTCTTATATTTAAAAATTGTATTACTCTCACTTTACATTACATTGAGTTTCTCACTTATACATGTTCATTATCATTAATTTTTCTTCATTGCATGAAATTTGGTAATTTCACGGACTTCATTCAAATGAGATATTGTTCATAAATTGACTAATCTTTAATTATAAATAGTAAATCATAATACTAATATGTACTAATAACGATTATAATATTGTGAAGTAGTGATGTTTAAGAAAGAGTTCCAAAAGAAAGTGATTATATTATTAAGGAACATGCTTGTATTGAAAATTTCCTACTTCCTTACTCTTACTTGACCGTATGTCATAATATACAATCATTAAATTTCTAAATTAGTGATTGAAATTTCAGTAATATATTAGAATTAAGAAAAAACATCATTTGATTATAATGAACTTAAACTACACTTGAATTCGAACTAAATCATGATTGGATATCGATTGAAAATTTATCATCTATGCTTGGCTCAATCGTGATAATTGTAAACAACACTGGATTGGAAGTGATACTAAATGATTTGAATACTGTCTTTCTACTATACTGTCAAGTTGTATAACTGATTTTTGCGCATACCAGCAGTGCATAGAGATATGTTGGATCACATCTAAAAATTACTATTTTATCATTATGTAGGTCATTATCTGCTCAAGATAATTCTGGTTTCCGTGTCTGTACGGGGGAGAGTCAAAACATGGATATAACATTTGTTAGATTCCCCAGTGATATATAATATTTAAGATTAAAACACTTGTCATGTAAACTAAAATATATTGTAATTAGACTAAACATTACCAAGAACTTAGTTAATAAATTATTTCATTTTCTATGTTTACATTCTTGTCTATTTCGGTTACTCTTAAACTTTTATCTTTTCATACTACTATTATTATTTTATTTGGCTGCAATTTGATGAACTTGGTGTGTATGCCCAAATTTTGTTATAGATGCAATGGAGTAGATTAAAAAAATAAAGCACTATAATGAATAGCTGAAGTCAATAGATGGTATTTGTTTTCTTTCAGTCTTGTACTTAATATGTTAGGTTGCTTCTGCATTTGAAATTATATTTTTTTATTCCTTAATTATTTCTAATTTATTTTCTTCAATATCTATTGTAATCCAGTTTTGTCTAATGAATAAAAGTATATTTTCAATTAAAATATTATTGTGATATGTGACAATAATTGATATTGTACTGAGGCCTAAGGAATTTTCATGAATATGTTATCGAACGACTCATCTATCCAATGTTATTAATGGTGGGGCATTACAGGATGGTATTAGAGCCTAATTTCTCAAATCAGTCCCAATGAGATGAATTAATTTGGATCCTAGTACAGGAATCTTGCGACATCTATATCCAATACTCATTAGAATCTTTGAGTCATATTTCTTTGATTGATTCATATCTCTTATTTTGTTCCTAAGAGATGATTTTCTCTAAATTTCCATCCTAAATAAGAACAAAATATTAATCCTTTGACATTTGTTCTTATTTTCAAAATACATTTTCTATAACTCTCCATTGGTTCCCACCTCTGTATTTTCTTTGGAATATGATTCATCTATTTCATGAATCAAGTTTGAGCTTTAATTAATGAGACAGTAAAGAGTTACCCAAAGAATTGGCGAATTGATCATGACACAAATTTTTCTGTACCCTTATTGAAATTTCGAGGATGAAAATTTTCATTGAGGGCTAGGATGTAGCTATTTAAAACCGACATACATATTTAATTAGTCATTATTTATCTATTAAATTTTCGCATGATTATCTTAACATATATGTAAATAAATGTAGTTGTATATCATATTGAAATAGATTTATCAACTTATTATTTTCAACTATTATTATCTTAAGTTATAAAGTATTTAATTATGTTTCCTAAAGCCCATAAATTACTTTCCTAAAAATATTTGGACTATTTCATGTGAACCCAAGCCCATTCCTTTGACCCAAATTCAAAATAACAATAATAATAATAATAATAATAATAATAATAATAATAATAATAATAATAATAATTAGTATTATAATAATAATAATAATAATAATAACAATAATATAAGATCTAAGCCATTATTTGAACCCATACAAATCACACTCAATCACTAGATTGTTGACATAAATTTTCTTTTATTGAGTATCATCTTTTATAAAGAGAGATCCGCATATATAAGTTACAATATAAGTGGTTTTCACAAAACTGTGCTTTATTTTCCATAAAAGATGAGAAGTGATTTTTAATTCAGGAATGAAATTGAAGTGTGAATCTCAATCTAGATTCGTAGACTGAATAAAGAGTATGCCCTACATGATCTCATTATCGCACCCAAGGATATTATGCGAGAAGCGAACATGCCGTCACAACAAAGTCACAAATCTAAAGTCTGAGATTCGCAATCCAGTTACTGTCCGAAGGAGCCGTGAATCTAAAGTTTGACATCAGCATTGCAGTTGTAATTCTATCAAAACTACGAATCTAAAGTTTGAGATTCGCATCCGAGTAGTAGTCTGAAAGAACTATGAATCTAAAGTAATAGATTCGCGTTTTGATTGCAATTTAAAGAAAATGCAACTCTAAAGATTGAGATTCGCATTTTGCTTTTAGCTACGATCCAGAGGATTAAAAACCATCGGTTGCAAATTCTGGAGATTAAATACAAATTTTTCAGACCAAAAGATGGAAAATTAATTCTCGGATTGTGGAGTCCATTAGTTGGACAGTTCATCAACTCCAAAGTCTCCAAAGAGCCATTCCAATTGTGATATAAAAGAGCCGAATCTAAAGTCTAAGATTTGCGTTCCGGATGTAATCTAAAGGAGTTGGGAATCTAAGGTCTGAGATCCGCATTCCAGTTGTGATTTGAAGGAAATGCGAATCTAAAACTTAAAATTCATGTTCCGCTTTTCAGTTACGATTCAGAAGATTAAAGACGTTAATTGCAAATTTTGGAGATTTAATATATATCCACCAGACCAAAGGGCGAGAAATTAATTCTCGAATCATAGAAGCCATCAGTTAGACAGTTATATCAACTTAAAAGTCTCCAAATCTCTATAAATAGCAGAAGTTTAAGCAGAAAAAGTCATCTGGAGATCACTATTATAGAGAGAGCCATTTTCCATCCAAATGCTGGTATTATCAGTGATCCGAAACTCCTACCAACTAAAATTTTATACAGAGTATCAATGGAGAGTAAGATCGTCCTCTATAACTACTCTAAAGTCCAGTTTTGAATAAAGAGGAAATTAGATTTTTCTCATCTTCTGTAAATGAGAAACCGCTGAAATTGTAATCCTTTATTGAAAAAAGCTCAATAGAGAATCATTTACAATTTTATGACATATAGAAGATTGGCAACTCCACTGAAAAAATTTATCATCTCTGATGATAAGATTGTAACTCAATCTGATAATATTTCAGTTGGCAGCATGGTCGAATCACTCATTATTGAGTTCGATTAAGAGAAATATGAAGAATTTATTTCCTCTGGCTATAGAAGCCTTACTTCCTTACAGAGATGCCGTAAGATTTCTAACAACTCAGCCTCTAAAGAGGTTTTGAAGACCGGAGTTTAATCAAAAGACTCCTCAGACCACTCTGTTCTCAAAGAAGAATTATCTCCTTTACCAGCACAAGACTCAGGGCTTGCTCCAATCAAGACCCATGAGGATATCCTCAAGAAGATGGATCAGAATCCCCATAATAAAAAAGAAAAATGACCATTTTTTATCATCAAGAAAATGACTCAGAAAACAAAGTTTCTCTCACTCACACGATGAGAAGAAACTTACGAAGAAGCTGGGCTCGCACTCTCCGCAGAACCATGAAGCAACAAGAGCCTGCTGAACCATAGTCGCGAAGACGTACAGTTCAAGTATGGAAACCAAAGAGCGAAATGATGGTTCCAGACGACAAAAAGAAATATCAAGATGTAGATGGGTTTACTTGTGTTTCTTTCAAAAATACCGTACACCCTCCAAATTTATTTATAATTACAAACGTGGAGTTTACATTCGCGTTCCACAAACCAGATGAGGGCCCCACCCTCATGCCTCAGCAGATAAATGTGATGTTCAAGATCGTATTTTTATAAATAGATGCGAACCGCTAATTTGCGTGCTAATAGAAAAGCGCAGTTTTCAAAAATGTGCTTCTAAAGAAGAACCACCCTTTAAAGCTCATATTCCAGAAGTTCACTCATCCACTACTACAGCTAAAGTAAAATTTGCTCCTAGAATTTTCAAAGAGACAGAAACTCCTATTTTGAAGATATCATTTGGAGACAGTGATACCTCCATTAGCAAAACAATGAGTTTCGATACAATAGACCTCAGAGAATTTCTGAATGAAAAGAGAGAAAAATCCCAAATATCTTATTGTTATTGTGAGCAGTTGATCAATACAGTATTATCGCATTGTCAATGTATGGCGGCTCTTGCTAAACAATCAGTCTTTAACTGACTTACTACGTCTTTGTCTCAACCATAAAAAAGGAGACTGACATAACAAGTTGGAATTTTCTAAGCCTGAATACCCTAAAGTATTATCTAATATGATATGTTTCAGGAAGAAAAAGAAAAAGAAAACAAAAATTTTTTTCCTAGAAAGGATTTTCCTGATTCCGAATATTCTTCAGGTTTGAAGAATGTATTCAGTGAGATGCGGGGTACTTTTCACAACACCCAACTCAGGAAAGGAGTAACAATGCCATTAGACTATAGACAAATAGCTGGAGTCTCTTCTGATGAATAAGACACAGTAAATTCAGTTGTAGCTGAGTCTTAGACATCGGACTCATTCTTTGAAGACTCCGTATCCGTGTATATGGCGCAAAATACTCCAGAAGAATTCATGAAGAGGATGGATGAATAGGATAAGACCATCCAACAATAGCAAAATACTATCAATAAAATCAGAGATATGCTTATGTTTTATTGGACTTGGAAAAAGCAAGAAAAAATGATAAAGAAGAATTTTCTTTTAAAGATTCACGCAATCCAAGAAATAATGAAGGGAAGAATATAGAAGAATCATCTCGTGTTCCTTTTAGGGATGAGAATGAAAATAATGAAGATCATCATGAAGAAGAAGATAGTCACTCTGTATACTCCCATCATCAATAAGAAAATGCAAATACTGTTTGGATGGAGAGTTTTCAAAGTCAACTTGATACTCTCATGCATAAGAATGATTTGCTGGAGCTAGGAGTTATACGACCATATCCGATAGAATGGGAAAGTATACCATTTCCGGAGAATTACAAACCTTTAAAACTCAAATCATTCGATAGTAAAGGGTCACCAAATCAGCATCTTTACTATTTTAAGTCATAGACAGGACATTTAACTGGAAATGACCTGATCATTACATAAATCTTTGTTAGTACCTTAACAGATCTAGCATTTGAATGGTTTCAAAAGTTGGAATCGGGAACCATCTATTTGTAGAATGATATTGAAAAAGTCTTTCTAATGAGGTTTTATGAAGATGATATGAAAGTTTCAATGCCAACGCTTTTGGCTACAAAGCAAAAGCAAGGAGCATTAACTCGAGATTTTATCAAAAAATTTAGAAATGATTCTCTAAGATGTCCGCATGGGATGCCAGAGAAAAAATTGGTAGAAACTGGCCGGCACAATCTCTCCACCAAAGTCCTTATTAGAATGGGGGCTGTAAAGTCTTCTACTTGGAAAGATCTTTCGTTACAAGCTGAAGAAACTAAAGAAATTACACAAAGGTTTGAAGAAGAAGAAAAATGAGAGAAACCAAGACAGAATAATAATTCTAGATCGCACCAGCCTTCTTGACCTAAGGAACACAAAGGAAATGAGACAATGGCGACTGACAAGCTAAATTCTGCAAAGTCTTTTCCAAAAAATCCTTTGCAACCACGGTTCCCTTAAAAGCAATATTCTTTTAAAGATGAGCATACTAATACTATCTTCAATCTACTCATGACTAAGAATATACTGAGGCTACCAGAATCCAAGCGACATGAAGAAATTGAAAAAGTTAATGATCTTAATTATTGTGTGTATCATAGGATTATTAATCATCCCACTCAAAATTGCTATATCCTTAAAGATAAGATTCAGGCTTGGGTGGATGTTAAGGCCATCAAGTTACAAGAACATCAGAAGAGAGTAACCGCAAATATGGTAATTGTCAGATTTGGAAAAGCTCCAGAATGGATAGAGTCGACTGTTCAAGATGAAGTTCAGTCCATTCCCAAAAGCACAATGAGGATTGTGAATTATGATCCTCATCAACAACAAAAGAAAGGATTAATCCTTTTTAAACATCAAAAGAAGAGATAATATGGGTACATCCAGATCTCCTTGAAGATGAGCAATAGATTTCAAATTCAACAAAGAAAAAATAAAAAAAAAAGATTTTTACTTCTAATAATGTTACTGCAATTCCTGAGAATGATGAAGAAATTCCTTCTCTATCAGACTCAGAAGAAGAGCCAAAAAATTCTTTAGTAGTTAACACAGATCAACCAAAGCCTTCTAGGACTCGTGTAGGTTAAAAAAATACTTGAAAAATTATGATCAAGTAGCAGAATCTCAGTTATCTCTAGAAAAGAATAAGCCAGAAGAGCTTAAATTTGACAAAACTCTTAAAAGCAAATATAAAGAGCCTGTAGAAAGTTCTAAGAAACCTTTCAAATTTGATGTATTGGCACAATTTGCCAATATTCCAGCAAGAATTACTCTGTATGAGCTCTTGAAGCTCTCTAAAAAACTAGAGAAGGTTTAAGAGAAGCTCTACAAGATTCTGAAGTGTTTTTGGCTCAAATTCTAGAAACATCTGAGGAAGAAGAAGTCTATGCAGTATGTTATCAAGTTTCTAAAAAGATTCCTTGCATAACCTTCTCTCCAGAAGATATGCAAGTCAAGAATAATAAGCATCATTGTCCTCTGTATTACAAAGGATACATAGAGTCATCAGAGATCAATTGAATCTAAGTTGATCCTGGATCCGCCCTAAGTGTTATGCCAAGAAGGATGTTGCGATATCTTGGGATCCCAATAAGCAGATTGGCATCAACAAATACTATTATCTTCGGATTCAATGCTAATGGTAGCAGATAACTTGGCAAAATAAATGTGAAATGTCAGATTGGAGATTTGAAGACGGAGGCCACATGCTATGTAATAGATGCTGACACGTCTATTAATTTTCTAGTCAGAAGACTGTGGATTCATATCAACGTCATTGTTCCTTCTACACTTTATCAATGCATGAAATATGTAGACAAAGATTGAAATGTGAAGAACTTGGTGGCAGAAAAGCAACCCTTTAAAGGAATAGAGAACTACTTTACTAACGTGTTGCTATACCAAGATACATTTGATGCAACTAAACAACCTGCTCTGGGAGAATCTGATAGTGGCAATAAAACTGACACTGAATCAGGATCCGAAAATTCAGAATCTAATACTGAAATTCGGGAAATATATCCCATTGAAACAAGCTGATGAGTATCATATATTGTATTTTTCTTCCATACTTTATCTATTTTTTTATATAAATAAATGCTACTCGGGTATTTTTAGTGTCTTTTTCAGGTAATCCAGTTCATACGAGGAGAATATATGAAATCAGAGCCAGATTAGGAAACAAAACCCGAAAAAGAGTTTAAAGAGAGCAAAGCTACAAGATTAAAATACTTCAGAGAGTCAAAGTGCAATACAGTCAAGGAAATCAAGAGAACAAGACACAAAATTTACGCAGGAGAAAAATCAGAAAATAATTCCATAATAATGCTGCTAAATAACGACATTTACTGCCAATTGGCGGCTCAAAGAGCAGTAAACATGGTGATTTTTCTTCAAAGTCTTCGATATAATTTTTTAGTTTTTCAATTTTGTTAGAATTAAGATTTGAGTTCCGAAGCCTATATATTGGCTGTATCCTTATATTCTATAAGGATCCTATAATTTTTGTACTCATTTTTCATTAATAAAATTAGGGCTTTGTTGAAGTGGTGATGACCACAATACCGTGCTCCAGAGGTACGCCATTGCTTTCTAATCTTTATTTTTTTAGATAGAATTAAATTCTTTCTAGTATAGATTTATTTGCTTTCTAGATTAGATTTAATTGCGTCATGAATACAAATAGGATTTTGCTTACTAGAATTATGTGCAACTAAATTTTTTTAGCCCTAGGATGTAGATGAAGTTAGTCTAATAGATCTAATATGGATTTATCTCATCTTCTTCCTAAAAAGAAATAAAATTATAATTTTTCTATAAATAAATAAAAGATAGAGTTCGTAAATCATAATTCTTTGATAGATTATACTTAACTAATATTTTGATAATCTATACTTAGATGAAATTTGGAATTCATATTCTTTATTTATTTCTAGAATTATTAACAAGATTTTCCTATAAATAAATTGAATTGAATAAACTTGTAAATCTGATTTCTTTGATAGATTATACTTAAGTTCGGCCTTTTGATAGCCTATGCTTAGATTATGGTTTGAAGTTTATTTCTTTACATTTGTTTATAAGATTTTCTACTTGATATAATTTGTTTTTAAGAAATGTGTTATTTTTGATGGTCTAACTTGTATATCACTTGATAGGTCAAACTTAGGGGTATTTAATTAAAATCAAATTAAAAATATTACCTTTTTAATATGTTATTTGACTGTGCATAATTAAAAGTTAGGCAGAAAGAGATAATTCACTGTTAGGCTATTATTCTAATGGATTCGAAATCCTAGGCTAATGTTTAGAACTTAAAACCAATCTTTCCTCAATTTAGAAACTCTTAGTTAATCCACTAGAACTAAAGAAATAGTAAAAATCGCACAACACCTTAGATCCCTGTAGGACGACTTGTATAGGGCTGCAACCAACACTGTACACTTACAGTAATTTATCACATCAAGTTTTTGGCGCCGTTGCCGGAATCGACGGTATTTTTCTTATTCTAAACGTTTTACGGTTTAACAGTGTGTGTTGAGTATATAGGGAATAGAAATTGCAGATACAAGAAGACAAAAGGAATCGGAGAAGCCTCAGAACTTCGCAGCAGAAACCAGAGAGTTAAACTCTCTGGTTTTGCCGCTATTTAGCGGTAACTCAGATATTGTTCGACTCTAATTTTTCTCCAGCTCTGTGTTTTGATTCCCTGGTTTCGTAAACAAATATTAAAAAAATTAAATTAGTAACTGTACGCCCGAAAATTGCATCTTTGATTCCATTGCAAAATTATTTGAATTACAACGAAATTGAGATTACAAAAATTCCGAAGAATTACAAGAACGGGAATATTAGTTTATTCCCTTTTTTATGTGGGTTCGGGTGGCGGTGGAGTCTTGTTGCTGCCTCCGTTGACCGTCCGACCAGGAGAAGATGGCTCTGCTCTTTTCTTTGATTTCACGAGCTCGCCCGAAATCTTCCCAAAGTCCAAGAATCCCCAAAAATCCAAAAGTCCTCTCTCTCGTTAAATTCCTGTATTTTATAAACCGAAGAAGCTCGAAATCCGGCTCAATTCCCTCCTGAAAAAGCGGATCACGGATTATCAGGAAAATAAAATAGGAAATAAAACAACGGAAAAACAACGAAAAACAACCCGCGGGTGGCAACCCGCGGGATCGCCCCCGCGGGTTGCCACCCGCGGGAATCCTCCCGCGGGTGGCAACCCGCGGGGGCTCCCGCTGGTTGCAACCCGCGGGAGACCTCCCGCGGGTGGCAACCCGCGGGGGCTCCCGCGGGTTGCAACCCGCGGGAGAACTCCCGCGGGTTGCTTCCCGTGGGGGTTCCCGCGGGTTGCAACCCGCGGGTGCTCCCGCGGGTTGCTTCCCGCGGGTGCCCCCGCGGGTTGCAACCCGCGGGTGCACCCGCGGGTTGCATCCCGCGGGTGCTCCCGCGGGATGCTTCCCGCGGGTGCCCCCGCGGGTTGCAACCCGCGGGTGTTCCCGCGGGTTGCATCCCGCGGGTGCACCCGCGGGTGTGCCCACTTAGAATTTTTTTTTTTTTTTTTTTTAATTTAATTATTTTTAGTGTCTACATAACCCCCTCCAAAGTTTTTGAAGTTCTGTATTGAACCGTACTGAATTTCGAAATACTTTGGATTTTTTAATTTTGGTTATGGACCTTTTAAAAGATTTGGTCGATAGAGATAACTGTTAATATATTTATTTATTCCATAACAAGCAGAGGTATGATTTTAACGTACTCATTAGAGGACAAGCAGAGGTATAATGTTAACGTGCTTATTTTAGGTCAAGCAGAGGTATAATATTAACGTGCTTATTTTAATCCTAACCGTTCAGTGACATCTAGTATGACGAATCAGGAAAAGACAGAGGTGACATTAAACGTGTCTTGGAGCTTAACCTATTCAGAGGATTTGGTCGTGATAGGGACAAGCTGACTAAACAGAGGTGACGGTTAACGTATTTAGTTTTGGAATCGGACTATCAGAGGTAACTGTTAACTTGATAGGGAGATAATTTTCGTCAGAGGTGATTTTCAACTTAACGATATCTAAAGCACGTTCATCAGAGGTTGTAATGTTAGACTTGATGAAGTGTGAATTTTCTTTTCTGTCAGAGGTGAAATCTTAACGTGACAGGGGATTTAATCGGATCTTATCTCATTTGATTTTGAATTATGATGTCAGAGATATGATTTTAACTTGACTTATATTTTGGAGTGTTGCTTGCTCTGTTAGAGCAAAATGACAAGAAAAGTTTTGCTGTCAGAGGTGAAATCTTAACGTGACAGGAGATTTATCTGATTAGGATTTTTAGCAAACCCCCAGCTATCAACGGGTTTGATTTGCCTTTACCAACTACCGTTTGAGTTGGGCTAGCCATGCTATTCCCCTCAGCATGGTGAGTTGTCAAGAATTTCGTTTGGGCTTAAATGCCAAACTTTTCCTCTTCCCTTTGCCTTAGCAGCTTAGGGCAGTGATGTATTCTTATATTCGGATAAGAATACTGTTGTGACAGATTTGTCGTGGGATTTTTAGCAAACCCCCAGCTATCAACGGGTTTGATTTTGCCTTTACCAACTACCGTTTGAGTTGGGCTAGCCATGCTATTATCCTCAGCATAGTGAGTTGTCGAGGGTTTCGTTTGGGTTTAAATACCAAACTTTTCCTCTTCCCTTTGCCTTAGCGGCATTAGGCAATTCATACTTTTACCCCCAGTATGGTGGGGTTGACGAGAAATTTATTCTCTTCCCATAGCCTTGTCGGCATTGGGTGGTTCGTACTTATTACCCCCAGTATGATGGGGTTTGCGAGAAATTTATTCTCTTCCCGTAGCTTTATCGGCGTTGGGTGGTTCGTACTTATTACCCCCAGTATGATGGGGTTGGCGAGAAATTTATTCTCTCCCCGTAGCCTTGTCGGCGTTGGGTAATTCATACTTTTTACCCCCAGTATGGTGGGGTTGACGAGAAATTTATTCTCTTCCCGTAGCCTTAGCGGCGTTGGGCAGTTCATACTTTTACCCCCAGTATGATGGGGTTGACGAGAGATTTATTCTCTCCCCGTAGCCTTGTCGGCGTTGGGTAATTCATACTTCTTACCCCCAGTATGGTGGGGTTGGCGAGAAATTTATTCTCTTCCCGTAGTCTTGTCGGCGTTGGGCGGTTCATGCTTTTTACCCCCAGCATGGTGGGGTTGGCGAGAAATTTATTCTCTTCCCGTAGCCTTGTCGGCGTTGGGTGTTTTTTTTTTTTTTTTTTTTTTTTTTTATATATTTTTTTTTAATTGGGGGTTTAAATTAACCGCCCTGAGCCCATTTTTTGGGAATTGTTGTGAGCCCAAGTGGTACCTTTAGACCTCACGCATTAAATGTGTCGGAGTTAGCTCTAACTCCTTTTTTGTTCAGCTTTGAGCTGAACTGCTCCAGCGTCAATCAACGCTTGAAATTTATCTTTTAAGATAAAACAATTTTTTGTGGGGTGACCTACAATCCGATGGTACAGGCAGTAGTTCGGATCGTTAGTTTTCCCTACTTCTTCAGGTCTCTTGCTCTCCGGCAATTTAAGCATTTTGCGTTTGGTGAGCAGATTGAACATAGTAGCAGTATGTTCATCCTTGAACGAATACTGCTTTTGAAGCCTGGGTGACTTTGCTGTGTTGCTTGTAGTTGGCCATGGTTTCTGCTTCGGTGTACTTTCTACCGCCATTGCCGTTATGTCTTTCCCTTTTGAACGGGAAAAATGGAATGGAGATTCGTTTGCACCGTCTCCGGTTGTAGACTGTTGCATTTCGAGACGTCGAAGTATTTCTTCGGCCTGTTCGCCCTGCTTAAGCAGATCCTTCCATGACTTGGATTCGACCGAACCCATCTTGTCTAGGATATCGGTCAACAAGTTATGTCTGCAGGTTTCCACAAGCGTATCCTGCGTCATGCCATGTGGGCATCGAACGGAAAGTTCTCGGAACCGCTCGACATAAGTTTTGACCGTTTCGCCTTCTTCTTGCTTCGCTGCTAGCAAAGATAATATGGAGACTTCTGTATCATCTTCAAAGAATCGGGTTAGGAACTCACGTTCTACATCAGCCCAAGATTTAATTGTTCCCTGGGGAATCTGCATGAACCAGGTAAATGCGGGCCCCCGTAAAGTGCTCGCAAATATCCTAGTCATAGTTGGATCATTCCCCATGAGATGTCCTGTCTGTGAAAGGAAATAGAAGATGTGTTGCTGCGGCGAACTTTTACCGTCGAATGATTGAAGATTCAACGGTTTATATTTTGCAGGATAGGGTACGGTCTCCCATTCTATGGGATATGGACGGACTACCCCCACCTCTTGTAGCTTTTTGCGATGAAGAAGAGCTTGTAATTGGTTCTCCATCTTCTCTATTTTCTCTGCGTGAGGATTGAGGATAACTTTCACTTCCTCTTCCTCTCTTGAATGAGGAGGCACTTCTTCATCTTCGTCTTCGCTGTCTTCATTTATTTGGACAGGCCGTTTTCCTTTCTGCCGACTAGAAATGGACGGCGATGATTGGTTCTTTCTAGTTTGAGCCAGCAACTTAATCAAAAGTTGTTTCATTTCTTCTATAGTCTCCTCGTGCTGTTCGAGACGTTTTTCTTGTCTCTCAAGCCTTTCAGAGACTTCTTCTAGAAGCGCGCCCTCTGGTTCGCTAGAAACTCCTTTTGATCCTGGAGTAATTTCTTTATCCGAAAGGTTGTTTCCGACCACCTTTTTGCCTTTATTAACCATATTTGATGAGGCAGCAGGTAGATCGGTCCCAGAGTATGCCTTTTTCACCGTCCGTATTCTTTTAGGTTCGGTGATCCGCTCAAAAACGGATTGTCTCGGATGGCACTCGCAGTTTGATAGAACAGCTGAGATTAACTGTTCGCATTGGCATTGAGGAGTATTTTGTGCAGAGTTCTTCTTCCAATTGAGGTATTCTCTCAAGTCTTGAGATATCTTCTCCTCTCTATTTGCATCTTGACGTATTTTGCGTCTCAAATTTGGTTCATAATACTGGAGAGTTTGTAATATTTCAGGGCTGAGCTCTTTTCCAGTATTAGATTGTTCTCCAACCCTTCTGCGGATTCTTCTGGAGTGTGTGCTGGCCTGCGCAGTTGTGCGGGCCTCGCACGCATCTGACTTGTTCTTCGGGATCTGGAGGATTCTATCATGAATATGTTCATCCGAAGAGAAATTTGAAGATCTATCCTCAGGTGAGTTCATGAGCACATCCTTATATTTATTTGTAGAGGAACGGGATGGTACATCTGAGAGAGTAACCAAAAAGTTAGATGTGCGCTGTGTGCTCACTGCGCGTGTGCCCGAATAGACACCAGAACCAACCCTTGATTTTTCCTGCGGAGTGCAACCCACGGGTTGCAACTTGCGGTGTGCAACCCGCGGTTGGAGCCGCGGGTTTGCACCCGCGGTTGCAACAGCGGGGTTGCACCCGCGGGGTGCAACCCGCGGTTGGAACCGCGGGTTTCCACCCGCGGTTGCAACCCGCGGTTGGAACCGCGGGTTTCCACCCGCGGTTGCAACCGCGGGGTTGCACCCGCGGGGTGCAACCCGCGGTTGGAACCGCGGGTTTCCACCCGCGGTTGCAACCGCGGGGTTGTCCCCGCGGGGTGCAACCCGCGGTTGGAACCGCGGGTTTCCACCCGCGGTTGCAACCTCGGGGTTGCCCCCGTGCGGTGCAACCCGCACTTCTGCCTGCGGATTTTTATTTTTGGAATTTTTATTTTTGGAATTTTTTCTTTCCGATGTTTCCTGATCTGGATTTTCCGAGCGCAATTTTCCAGAGGCACTGTTGAGGCGGGCCCGCTGTGCCTTACGCCTCAGGTTTCTCTTCTGAGAGCGGGTTAGGGACTGGTTTGACTTTTGGCTTGACTTTGGGACGGGCGATAACGCCTCGTAAATTTCAACGGGCGATGACGCCTCGTAAATTTTCATAGGCGATGACGCCTTTTGATTTCCAGTGGGCGATGACGCCTCACCTTTTTTCATCGTCACCCGGCGATGACGCCTAGGCTCCGAATCAGAGGAGGAAAGAAATTCCTCATATTTTTGCTGGTCAACTTCTATGACCAGCATCTCAACCATTGAGCCAATCGGCACCCGGTCGGACTGCGCCACCAAATTCTCTGTGGTAAACAGAGGAGCTCCCACTGTGGTCGCCAGTTCTTGTACGCCCGAAAATTGCATCTTTGATTCCATTGCAAAATTATTTGAATTACAACGAAATTGAGATTACAAAAATTCCGAAGAATTACAAGAACGGGAATATTAGTTTATTCCCTTTTTTATGTGGGTTCGGGTGGCGGTGGAGTCTTGTTGCTGCCTCCGTTGACCGTCCGACCAGGAGAAGATGGCTCTGCTCTTTTCTTTGATTTCACGAGCTCGCCCGAAATCTTCCCAAAGTCCAAGAATCCCCAAAAATCCAAAAGTCCTCTCTCTCGTTAAATTCCTGTATTTTATAAACCGAAGAAGCTCGAAATCCGGCTCAATTCCCTCCTGAAAAAGCGGATCACGGATTATCAGGAAAATAAAATAGGAAATAAAACAACGGGAAAACAACGAAAAACAACCCGCGGGTGGCAACCCGCGGGATCGCCCCCGCGGGTTGCCACCCGCGGGAATCCTCCCGCGGGTGGCAACCCGCGGGGGCTCCCGCGGGTTGCAACCCGCGGGAGACCTCCCGCGGGTGGCAACCCGCGGGGGCTCCCGCGGGTTGCAACCCGCGGGAGAACTCCCGCGGGTTGCTTCCCGCGGGGGTTCCCGCGAGTTGCAACCCGCGGGTGCTCCCGCGGGTTGCTTCCCGCGGGTGCCCCCGCGGGTTGCATCCCGCGGGTGCTCCCGCGGGATGCTTACCGCGGGTGCCCCCGCGGGTTGCAACCCGCGGGTGTTCCCGCGGGTTGCATCCCGCGGGTGCACCCGCGGGTGTGCCCACTTAGATTTTTTTTTTTTTTTTTTAATTTAATTATTTTTAGTGTCTACAGTAACAGTAGGACTCACATCTTTTAAATTGATCATATCTATTCTACCGTTCTATCTCCACCACACCCCACTTCTTACATTAGTTTAGGAAGTTTATGCATACATTCACGGTCGCTGGTTCATGCCACTTTGGACTCGTGATCAATTTAGTCGACTTGTGATATCAGATTTGTTCATGGGAGACAAGATGAACTAGTCGAGCTTGATCCTTCAGGATCGATGTTACCAGTTGCGCACATCACTTCCATCATGCATAAAACTTCCACACGCAGTAGGTAATACTATGAGTTGAAGTCACAGTACATCAGTATACTTCCTAAATTCACTGGTTCTGATTCAGAGGATGCATATCTCTTTATCAGTGAATTTCAGAAAGTATGCATGATGATAAAACTGCAGCATTTATCGGAGGATGCAATTAAGCTCCGCTTCATCCCCTTTGCACTTAAGAATAATTCAAAGAAGTGGTTGTACAGTATGCTTACTGATTCAATCACTACTTGGGATTAATTCGTTACAGTATTTTTTAAGCAGTATTATCTCACGCATAAGACGACAAGGATACGAAATCAAATCAATCAATTCTGTCAAGTGCCGGAAAAACCCTTCAGGAAATACTTGGAACGGTTCAAGAATCTTTTAGTTCAGTGCCCCCACCATGCGATAGAAAAGTAGCGGTTGTGTCGAATCATGTACGAAGGACTCGATTACACATCCAAAACTCTTCTTGAGTCCATATGTCAAGGAGAGTTCATGAAAAAGAACGAGAATGAAGCATGGGACTTTCTTGAGGACTTATCGTGGAAGATTATGCAGTGGGAGAGACCAACTGAGAAACCCAGTGCACCAACTACTACACATAAGGGTGGGATCTATAGCGTTGATGCTCTATAGCTGCCGAAACTAAAATTGCAGCCTTTATAAGGAGAATTAAGGCACTGGAGACTCCTTGTGCTTCACCGTGTTTGTAGCAAAATTTTTGCCTCCTTCCATTGAATACAACTTAGATTATAATGAAAGTGAACAAGAAAAGAGCAAACGAGAGGATTTATAGATTATAGCTCTCTTTTACAATGTATAGTGAGTTCTCGTAGCGATGGGATCTACTAAATAGCTCTTTTGAACGATCTGACGTTGATGGTCTTTTTGCTTGGCGAAAATGACAGCCGACTCTTGTTAATCTTCTCTAGTCTTGATTTGCTCAAGGCTCTCACGCGTAACTTGAACTCTTTCAATGCTCGAAAATGATCCCTAGGGCTTCTTCAAAGGGGTATTTATAGCCTTAGGCCAATATGAGAGTTTCTATTTAAATAGAATTTATGTTCATCAAGGATTCCAATCAAATATCATAGTTTTGATTTAAATCTCTTGATTTAGAGTTCTGATTGGACTTAATTTGGGTATTGGATAAACCCAAATATCAATCATAATCAATTTTTGATTCTTCTTTACGCGAAGCTAATTTGCGTCAAAATGCAGAGCTAAGAAACCAGAACGCGGAGCTATCGATTAGTTTCACATTTTACTCAAACACGAGGCTAAATAACTAGGCGCGGAGCTGTTAGCTCCGCGTTCTGTGTGGAAAACTTCTTTTGTCTAGAAATTTTCACTACCAACAGAACACTCGCCAAAGTTTTCAAAATGGTTTAGAACTTAGTAAATTTTGAAATACTTTGGACCTTCAAACCGAAACGCGGAGTTAAAACATCAAGTTACCCTCGCGTTTTGTTTAACACGCGAAATAATAGCCTCACGTTTTGCTTAGTAACTACTCCGATTCTCGCGCCGAATACCAAGGGGCGGATTTTTTTTTATTTAAATAGAGTCTTAACTATTCTTCTTCCTCACTTCATTCGAAGAGTTTTCCAGAGACCAAAGTCAGGCGACAGGCAATTCAGGCGACCCGACCGACTTTCGATCTAATTTCCCTCAATTTCCCATCAATTTCTCCAAGATTTTAAAGCAAATGGCACCCTAGACGACTTCCTCATCACGCGCCACCTCTCATCGGTGGCTAACAGCGGTAGCAGTGGCCGAGACAATAGCCACAACGGCAATACAGTTTTCGCTGCGCCCATCGGAGGTAAAGATCTCAACTTTTAGACCCTTTAGAGTGATTTTGGAGTGATTTGGTTTGGTTTTAACCGACCAATTACTTCTTTACCGGCGAGATCGCCGTTTTCCGGCCGTACGGCTTAGAGAAGAAGAAAGATCTCTGGTCTTCTTCTACGCGAAACTATCACGTTATTCTCGCGTTTGGAGACGCGGAGCTATTTTTGCTAGCTATCGCATTTCAACGTGAGGCTATGAACTTTAGCTTTGCGATTGTAAATGCGAGGCTATTAGCTTCGCGTTTATATATCAACGCGATGTTACCTTTTAGCTTCTCATTTTATATATCAATGCGAAGTTACCTTTTAGCTTCACATTTTACAAAAACGCGAGGCTATTTCCTTAGTTTCGCGCAGAGTTATTTTTAGCTCCACGTTTCTATACTTAGAAGATTTTTTGAATTTGTAAAAACTTTTTCTAACTCTTACTTTTTCTTTTGCAGTGGGGTATTCAGTGGACGCTCTCCCTCATAGACACTACTTCGGATTTGCTGGGGGCGCAGATTTGATGGCCCAATTTCGCTTCACCACTGATCTCCCGGCCTACAAGCCAGGTCTGAGAGAACGTAGGGAGAAGTTGATCAGATACTACCCTGCTACTGCAAGGGAGATCATCACTGATGTAGCCTTCGAGGCAACCAATCGAGAAGTATTGGAGAGGCCCGTATTTCTCTTTGGAGATATAATGGGGCACTCGGACTAGTTCTCTTTGAAGAGGAGTGCTTGTGGCTCTATTAATATGGTGACTTGCTGTTGTTTCTACCCAGCATGGAGCGCAGCTACCCCCTAGTCTATCTTCAAAGGCTAGCCATGCATTGTGAGTTAGAGTGAGAGCTAAGTCAGGAGTATGATTGCGTCCCTATGGGCAAGTTGGGCGCACATGGGGCTTATCAAGATGGTCCCACAAGATATATTACTGGGTTGCTTCTAGGTAGAATCACCAAGGAGCACCCAGTGGGGGAGGTTCCAACTCGCGCACGAACCTTCCTAAGCGAGTTCATGGTGAAAGGAGGCCAATACCCAGCCAACGACTTCAGGATACCTAGCTGGGTTTATTCTTCCAGCAACATGTGGTGGGCCCGCCTCGTCCAATACATGATAGATTCCCATGAACCAATTCTTAGGGAGATTGGCTTATATAAAGCCATTAGAAATGTTCAATTTGGAATTTCTCAGAGCTCCTATCATTTCTTTAGTTTCCTGGAGATGTACAATCCCGAGACTGAAACTTTCTTTACACCAGTGGGTGAGCAAGGACTTGCTCTTCATGAGATGTTTGAAGTGTCCGGGTTATCAATGGTCAAAGTCCCTTATGAAGAGTACATCCCTACTACCGAGGAGCTGAATATGCTAAAAGCGAGAGATGAGCGCATCTACGCCACTTACTGGGAAATGATGTGCCACTACCGCATCTGTGCCGACATGGCAGGTGTGCGTAACCAAGGTATCGGCCACAAGAAGTGGGCAGATTACCCTTTTGCAAACGTGAACTCTAAAGAGAGTTAAGCAAGTGTCCACGGCCACAATCCTGTTGATGTCAAGGAGATTGATCGCCGTATTTCCAAGACGCGTGCTATATTTTATACCACTGAATCAAACGAAGGTGGATTCAACCCTGGCACCGTCTTTAAAAGCTTCTACTACCAGGTTCAGTTCCTAGTGTCCAATAGAGGCCTTATTACTGGGTTTCTGATGCTGTGGTTGAAAGGATGTGTCATGCTGTCACTACCGAAAGAGGCAATTGCAATGAACGTGGTGTATCCAGCAGTTCTACTAGTATAAGGCCGACCTGTCAGACTCCTCCTCGCCATGATGAGCAACCTACAGAGTGGACTACGAGCGTTCTGTAACGGTTTCATCCCCGCCGACAAGGGCAAGGGGAAAGGAAAAGGCAAGTCAAAAGAGATTGCCAAGGCAAAGACTCCGAACTCTAGAATGGAGATGCCTTATACTCTAGAATGGAGATGCCTTATACTCCGAACTCTGATGGCTTGGCTCGTCATGCACTGCCCCTCTTTAATGAGTGTGGCTGAACACCCCCTAGCTGACAAGCCGTTCCTTGTGGAGCCATGGAACGCTCCTCATGAAAGAGTCACTACATGTCTCAAATCCGGAAGACACTCCGCCATCACCAAAATTACGAGATCTTTCGGTGCTTCCCAGACTTTCCCGATGGGGAATACGGATTAAAGTTCAAGGATATCTTGGGAGCAGACAATTTTACCATCTTATCCTCAGGAGCGTTCTGGTGGCTCCTTAATATTCGACCCGGGCACTTGGTATATCGACAAGACACCATGTGTTATATCGAACCATACACCCCTAGCCGCTTTGCTCGTAAGTTTGGGTACCACAACTCTATGTGGGTAACCTGAACAAGAAGCTGGCCTATGAGGGGAATTTGTATGAGGGTGCCCGCGACTGGTTCCACTTCGTAGCTAGTGGAACCAGGGCTAACTTCGTGCTGCCTCAAAAGTTGCTAGAACTGAGCATGACACTAAGCTTCTGCATGTGGTACAGCGTCGCCAACGCTGACGTGCCTAACTTCTCCATCAACCGTAGTTGTTGCAAGGAGATAGAAGCTTTCCACTCTAGCCGCAAAGGGGCCAAAAGAGTGAGGGTAAAAGGAATGGATGAATTTCTTGGCACGGCGGCCGATCCATCAAATGTTGGCGACTCTGATGGAGATGAGGATGATGGTGATGATGATGACGCTGATGTTGGAGATGCTTTCCAACTTGCAATCACTCGTTCCCGGAGTCCAACCATCAAATGCTGCGGACCCCCCAGAGAAGGGCCAGCCAAGAAGAAGAAGAAGCTGGCCGCAGAGACCCTGGTGATCCCTGAAGAGGCCGCAGTCTAGTTTGCTACGGACTTGCTCGCCTCGACTCTGCCTCCGGTGCCGGCAGAGTAGAGCAGACCCACAGAAGCCTCTAGCGCGACTGAGGCCCTGGTTCCTCCAACCGCAGAATCCGTCAAACATACTGCGACGCAACCTCTAGGTAGCGAGGTGGGTGTGCTTCTAGAGACGGCCACCGCTCCTCCTTCAAGTCCCACCACTGGACTTGTATCCCCTGGTATGGTTCCCTTAAATTCTATATTCTATCTTCTGTTCCTTTTTCTATATTATATGTAACACTCTCTTTTTGCTTTCTGAGATGCAGGTAGTCAGCTTCATTCTCCCATGCACTCAACTACCAGGGTGGAGTCCGAGGAGCCGGTGGACTACTCTGGTACTACGGGATCAGTGGGCGGATTGGATAGTTCTGCAAACGAGTTTGACGCATACTACTTCACACCGGCTCCATGCTCTGTTCCTTCTCGACTCCTCCCATTGATGAATTAGGGAGTGATGATAGGACTTATGATGTCATGCCCAGAGACGCTCCCTTGTTTCCGAGTCTACCGTCTCCAACACCAATGGCTTGCTATGAGGAAACGTTTCCAGTGGTTGCTGGTGTGCCCTATGCTCCTCAGCTACCAATATTAACATTGTCAATGATAATGACTGTTGAGACAACGGTGGCCGCTCCTGCTCCTGCTCACTTACCAACAGGGGACGAAGATAATCTGAAGTTCTCATTTGAAGCCACTTCTGCCACAGGAGGAGTTTTGGGTGAAAACACTCCAACATCTACCCCTGTTGGCGGAGTTGCTCGACCAGTCGGTACCGATAATATTTCGCCTCGGGTTTCCAGTTCTGCCAAGTCTTTATTGGTTTTACTGGCCTCGCATGTTATGAGTCTGGTACATGGGCGAGCTTCTTCTTCCTCGGCTCCGACAGAAGCCACTCCTCCACTGGCAACATCTTCCTTAGTATTGCCTGCTCTAAACACAGACACCGTGGCCCACTTGAAGAATTCTTCAGCCATAGTGTTAATGATTTCATACGGCTATTAAGGATATGCATTGGGATGATCATGGATGGAAGAGATTTTCTTGATTTCGGACACCCAATGTTGTCCAGTTATCTGGACAATATTGAAAGGATCGGAGGACGTGACCGAGCAGCTCCTTATCGAGTCCTCTTAGAAGCTTTAGAAGAGCAGGTGAATATGCTAAACACAGTTCACCAAGTGGATGTGGAAGCGATCACTGAGATCGAACTAGCGCGGCTACGGGCAGAGCTAACAGCTCGTCAGGAGGAGCTAAGGCGACAGGAAGAAGGATGGTCACGGGAGTTGGCGGAGTTACAAGCCAACTAGGAGTCAGTTCCAAGGGGGCTGGAGATGGTGGATTTCGAGATCGAGGGGAGCCAAGTGGACATTCTTAGAGCCAAAAAGACTATCGCTAAGGCTCAGGATATTTTAGAAGCCAGCGAGTCTCGGCTAGGGGAGTCCATCAGGAGACGGGAAGAGCTGATTCTTCAATAAGGACAGCTCGAGCAGGAGGGCATAATAAGGAGCCGTGCTATTGAAGAGTCTCGTCAGTGGTTGACCCAGCAACTCACAATAAATGACGATGATTTACACCGGCAAGCTCAGCACTCCGTGGAGGAGACTCGTCGTCGAGTTATTGATGAGACGACGAATAAATTGAAGCTTTTAGGAGAGCCATAACTCCTTCTAATTTCATTTATTCTTTATTCTTTGTAATAAGAAGAATTCAACAATTCTTTGAATTCTTTTATTTTATTCTTTTGTAACTTTATTCTTTTGATTCATGAATAAAGATAATTCTTTAGAATCTTTTATCTGTTGGCTACAAATTTTCCTTGCACAACAAATAATTTGTCATAAAATTTGTTTAAACAATCTAAGGCTCATCTGCGTAACTTAGATCGTTAATCCCAACCAAATCACAATTATTTACCACAGTGAAGCTCTTTAATAGAGCGAACTCATAGTTTGGTAAAAGCATTTAATTGCCTACACCAGAATGATCGGGTTAGGATTATTAACTTAGACAGAGGCGCCTAATTGCACATGCCTTAATTTAATAGAGAAGTCCAAGTGCTCATATGCATAACTTGAACAAGTGGATGGTTATACTTCTAGGGATGTGAACCAGATGTGACAGTTACTTTTTTTATGCATAGTATTTTTTCAAAAATTTGCCGTTGATCGGCATCATTATTCTATCACCATTCTGGTTTATTAAGCGATAAGCTCCACGAGAGTATACCGTCTCCACGATAAACGGTCCTTCCCACTTGGGTTTAAATTTACCCTTAGTCTTGTGGGTCAGAATCAGCCAGAACCAAGCCTCCATGCTTAAAGGTCCTTAGTTTAACGCTCTTATTGAACGTTTACGAGACTCGGGCTTGATACAACTCAATTTATTGTTGAGCCTGGAGACGCTTTTCATCCAATGCTTCTAATTCTTGCAATCTTTGTTGATGACGTTCTTCTGTCGTCATCTTTGTGGCTAGGGCCACTCTTAATGATGGTATGTGGACTTCAAGAGGCAGGACGACCTCACTTCCATAGACCAAGGAGAACATGATAGCTTTCAATGGGGTGCGAACGGTGGTGCGATAAGCCCACAAACACTCTCCTAACTTTTCATCCCAGTCTCGTTTGTTGGAGGAGACGAACTTCCGAAGGAATTTAATAATTGTCTTGTTGAAGGCTTCGTGATGTGATAATTTAACTGCAAGCATACAGTGTCGGTTGTAGCGCTATACAGGTCGTCCCACAGAGATCTCAGGTATTTTGCGATCCTTACTATTTCTTTAATTCTACTGGATTAACTAAGAGTTTCTATGTTGAAATTTGGTTGTTCTAATTAGCCTAGAATATAAAATCCACTAGTTTCCAACTATGTATTTACTTCTATTATCTTATTCTTTCATAAAAATGTGATTTTTTAGTTTAATCTTTATTTAAAGTGCCCTAAGCATGAGCTATCAAGTGGTGTGCAAGTATAACTCATCAAAAATACTACTTTTCATTAAAATAAACTAAATCATTAGATAAATCTATGATAAAAATGAAAACCAACAACTCCAAACCCTAACTAAGTATCGGATATCAAGAAATTTAATTCAAGTATAACCTATCAAAGTATTAATCTACGAGTTCTTGTATTTTAATTTTTTCATGAAAAAATCATATCTTTATTTATTTTAATTAGGAAGAAAAATACTAGAGAGAAATTACATGGTGGATTCTAGTTTCATCTATATCCTAGAGCTAAACTAATTAGCTACTCATAATTCTAGTAAGCAAAATCTTATTTTTATTCATGAAAGCAAATAAATCTAATCTAAAAAATAATAAAACCTAAACTAGAAAACAATTAACTCTATCTAAAACTCAAATAAAGATTAGAAAACAATGGCTTACTTTTGGAGCATGGTATTGTGGCCGCCACCCTTTCAGCAAAACACTAATTTTATTAATTTAAAACGAGTACAAAACTTCAGAATCCTTCTTAGAATACAAGGATACAACCAATATATAGGTGTCAGAAATCAAACCCTAATTCTAGCAGAACTGGAAAACTACAAAATTACAACGAAGCCACGGAGAAAATTCCAAAGAAGTGGGGCCCATATAGCCTCTATTTAGTGGGTCAAACCGCTAATTAGCGGTCAAATAATGTGAGAAAATCTTGAAACTTTTTCCACGTGAAACTCTTATCTTGTTGGCTTAGGTTTCCTAACTGTATTTGACTTTGAGTCTTTGCAACATCATAGTCTCGTAGTCTTACCCACTTTAGAAACTTTTCGGACTTTGATTTCTTACTCCAACTCTGATTTCATGTCATCTCCTTGTACTAATCGGATTACCTAAAAAAGATACTAAAAATACCCGAGTAGTATTATTTATATACAAAAATAGTTAAAATATGGGAGAAAAAAAATACAATATATGATACTCATCACACCCCCAAACCTATCTTTTGCTAGTCCTCGAGCAAAACCTAAATCTAAAAAGAAAAAAAAAAAATCCTAACTCACTTTTGCAGGAATCGCGATTGCACTTAGCACGTGCAACAAGTCTTTAAACCCCTAGGTTACCCTAGTAGACGAGTTGTATCTCGTGAGGGTTTGCAGTGAATATACCTACAAAATTCAAGAAGAAAATAGGTTAAGGAATAAAAAAAAGAAAAATAAGAATAACCGAAAATCAAGAAAAATAAAAATTTTATACAAAAGAAATAAATTTTTTTTAAAGATATTTTCATCAATTAATCTCACTAGTATACAAACGTAAGAACGCATTTAGATTATCAATTTTCAAATCGAGCATCATATCAGATACACTTATTATTTTAATCAAAAATTTAAATCCTATCTTTCAATACCTACTAACAGATAATTCATTGGCTCCTATATATTTATGAGCACGTGTGATAGTCTACTTTGGTCTTGAACTCCAAATCTAACTCATGATTCATCTCCTCTCTCATAACAAATTTTTTCTTTTTTTTGGAATATTTCACCTTTCATGCGAATATTTACGCTTATTTAGGCGCAACATACCCGATTACTCGGTTCATACTCTTTTCTTTTTCTTTTTTTTACTCTAGAGACTATTGCCTTAATACCAAACGTACCTCATTATTTTATCACTCTCGAGACTATTGTCTTAATACCAGATTCACCCCATTATTTTATTCTTACTTTTTTTCTCTTTTTTTTGTTCTTTTATTTAGAGAGAGAAGACTTACTCAATCGTTATCATCTTTGCTCTTAACCTAATAAACTATTGTGAAGTAAAAAAAAGATGTATACTTGCTCCAAAATTACTGTTGGCGGTATTTATTTTTTGGATTTTAATATTTTTCATAAAATTCAAAATGTATCATCCAATCTACTCTCATATCCAATTTCAAACCTAAATTTGTTCTATTATCTGTAGTTAGGTTGATCTATTGGTAAAAATACATATATTTGTTGTTAAATTTATTTTTCAGTTTTTTTATATTTTCTAAATTTTTTCAGTTAGTTACCCTAAAAACTACCCGAAGTGTAAAATAAAGAAACTCAAAAATCTAAAAAATAAAATAAAATCCTAAAATAAAAATAAAATCCTAAAAATCCTAAAAAAAAAAAAATCTCCTAATCCACTCCCCCATACCTAAACTTGTGTATGCCCTCATACACAAATCAAGTGTGGTAAAATAAATATGAAAACTATTATACAAATACTATACAAATAATGAGAGTCGTAAAAGTTATGATCTCAATATCATCACCCTATTAACGCATGGAAAGCGGTTACAATCTCTCGATCGCTTTTCATTTTCATAGTGTGTGCATTTTAAACGTGAAGTGGGTGCATTATTATATCTCATCAACCTCGTACAAGTCACGAAATTACCTGTCTGCTTCTTATGCCGTCATCGCTTTTTCTTTGTCCACATGTAAGTATTAATAATTGGGTTAAAGAATTCTTTATTATAAACCTGCCAATCATCGTTAGTAACAAGTATACATGTAGAAATATTATGAGGTGAGAAAAGTGCAATATGATCAAGTAAATATGGTGGTGACTCTTCTAACTCATGAAGTGATGCGAGCTCCTCTGCAAACAAATCCTCAAAATTTTGCTCATAAATCAATGGCATACTTACACAAGTATCATCATACAAAGAGTCAGTATGTGCTAATTTATCTAATAATATGAACTCATTTTTGAACATTTGCTCAAATGAGAGTTCATTATCAGTGTAAGAGGTCGAATGAGAGTGCAAATTATGAACCATGTTGACCTCAATGAAGGAGCTCGTTGCGTGCTAATCCATATTAAATATGTTCAATGCCACAGTCATATTCCCAAACAATAATTTCATGAGGCCACTCCTACAGTCAATTAATGCATTTGATGTTGCAATGAATGGTCTACCCAAGATAACGAAAATTTAATTCCGTAGATTGGAAATCGGCTCAGTTTCTAAGACAAACAAGTCTACAGGAAAGATAAACTCGCCGACTTTAATGAGCATATTTTCAACCATACCAAGTGGTCTCTTGATCGAACAATCAGTTAGTTATAATGTGACCTTGGTAGGTTGAAGTTTTCCTAACCCCAGTTGCTGATAAATAGTGTAAGGAAGCAAGTTGACACTTACCCCTAAATCAAGCAACGCCCTATCAAATATAGTGTTCCCAATGGTGCATGAGATTGTAGGGGAACCTGGATCTTTGTACTTGATAGGTAAGGAGTTAGAGAGGATATGTGATATATTTACAGCAAGAAAAATTTTCTCAGGAACGTTTCTTGCTCGTTTCTTAGTACACAAATCCTCGAGGAATTTAGCATAAGTAGGAACCTGTTGTATAATATCAATGAGTGGAATATTAACCTTCACCTACTGAAACGTTTCTAGAATCTTTTCTACTTGCGGTGAAGGCTTCCTAAGCCGATTGGGATATGGTGCTTTCGGCTTAGAAAAGGTTCTTCCAAATGAGTATGTGACAGTGATGGAGGTGATGGAGATGGTTGTGGAGAAAGGGGTGGAAGAGATGATGTAGCCTGCGAGATAGTATGAGTGAGATTAGGGGGTATTTCCACATTATTGTCCACTTGTTGCCAGATCTAAGCGTGTGAATGGCATTGCATTGGTGGACATGCGACTGATTGGAGTTTAAGGAACTAGCATTAGGATTCATTATGGGTTAACTTGGAAAGGTACCCTAATCATATTCACTCATCGGACTCGCTAATTGTCTAACCTGCTGCTCTATATTTTTTATAGATTGAGAGTTCACGAGCAGTTACTGACCTGTACTCTGAATAAAATCAGTTGACACTTTCATAAGATTTTGCGTGTGTGTGTCAAGGTTGGACATGTGCGTGTCAAATTTGGAATGAGACTTGAGAAGATTTTTAACGTGCTTTTCAAGTGACTGAAGTCGCTTTTCTTGTTCATTATTAGACCCCTAATGTGGATGTGAGTGGTTTTGTGCAGGTGGTCTATTCTGCTTGTTCCTATAATTTGATGCATTTGGGTGTTGATAAGCACCCACATTTGGTCTTGGGAACTGACCAGTGGCTGGCGGCTGTATGTTAGGGTTATGGGCCTCCCTGATATTGTCCTTGACCCCAGGATAGATTTGGATAGTTCCTCTAGCCAGGATTGTATATAGAAGCGTAAGGATTATTCATAGGTCCAAAGCATGTGGGAACTTGAATTTGATTTACCTAACCCACCGGTAGAGCACTAGGAGTCTCCAATGCGTCAATTCTCTTCATAAGGGCTGCAATCTTAGTTTCGACAGCTATAGAGCTGTCGACGCTATGGATCCCATCCTTATGTGCAGAAGTTGATGCACTGGGTTTCTCAGTGAGACTCTCCCACTGCATAGTCTCCACGATAGGTCCTCAACAAAGTCCCATGCTTCATCCTCATTCTTTCTCATAAACTCCCCCTGATACATGGACTCAAGAAGAGTTTTGGATGTGTAATCGAATCCTTCATACACGATTTGACACAACAACCACTTTTCTATTGCATGGTGGGGGCACTGAGCTAATAAGTCCTTGAACCGTTCCAAGTATTTCTAGAAGGGTTCTCCCGGCACTTGACGGAATTGATTGATTTGATTTTTCATCTTTGCCGTCTTATGCGTGGGATAATACTTTTTAAGAAACACTGTAACGAATTCTTCCCAAGTAGTGATTGAGTCAGTAGGCATACTGTACAATCACTTCTTGGCATTATCTTTAAGTACAAAGGGGATGAAGCAGAGCTTAATTGCGTCCTCCGAAAGTGCTATAGTTTAATCATCACGCATACGTCCTGAAATTCACTGATAAAGAGATATGCATCCTCTGAATCAGAACCAGTGAATTTAGGAAGCATACTGATGTACTGCGGTTTCAACTCACAATGATTACCCGCTGCGTGTGGAAGTTTAATGCATGATGGAAGTGATGTGTGCAATGGGTAATATCGATCCTGAAGGATCGGGATCGGTTGGTCCATCTTGGCATCCGTGAGCAAGTCTGATCTCACTAATCGACCAAATTGATCATGGGTCCAATGTGGCAGAACCAGCGACCGTGAGTGTATGTGTGAATTTTCTAAACTAATGCAAGAAGTGGGGTGTGGTGGAGATAATAACGGTGGAATAGATATGATCAAATAGAAATGTGATTACTACAATGCCTAATATTGTTTTATTTTTTTTAGATTTGTTTACAAAACCAGGGACCCCAAATATAGAACTGAAGAAAATTAGAGCTCAGAACTTACCTCTTTGGCCGCTAAATAGTGGTTTTGGCTGCTGCATAGCGGTCAAACCAGAGAATTTTACTCTCTAGTTTCTGTAGTGCAGATATGAGTCTTCTTTGATCCTTTTTGTCCTTCTATATCTGCATTTTATAGTCCCTAAACACTCAATACACACTGTTAACCCGTAAAATGTCAAAAATAGCAAGAAAAATACCGTTGATCCCCATCAACGGCGCCAAAAACTTGGTATGATAATTTAACTGCAAATATACAGTGTCGGTTGTAGCGCTATACAGGTCGTCCCATAGAGATCTCAGGTGTTTTGCGATCCTTACTATTTCTTTAATTCTACTAGATTAACTAAGAGTTTTTAGGTTGAAGTTTGGTTGTTCTAATTAGCCTAAGATCTAAAATCCACTAGTTTCCAACCATGTATTTACTTTTATTATCTTATTCTTTCATAAAAATGTGATCTTTTAGTTTAATCTTTATTTAAAGTGCCTTAAGTATGAGCTATTAAGTGGTGTGTAAGTATAACTCATAAAAAATACTACTTTTCATAAAAATAAACTAAATCATTAGATAAATCTATGATAAAGATAAAAACCAAAAACTCCAAACCCTAACTAAGTATAGGCTATTAAGAAATTTAACTCAAGTATAACCTATCAAAGTATTAATCTATGAGTTCTTATATTTTAATCTTTTCATGGAAAAATCATATCTTTATTTATTTTAATAAGGAAGAAAAATACTAGAGAGCAATTACATAGTGGATTCTAGTTTCATCTACATTCTAGAGCTAAACTAATTAGCTACTCATAATTCTTGTAAGCAAAATCCTATTTTTATTCATGAAAGCAAATAAATCTAATCTAGAAAGCAATAAAACCTAAACTAGAAAGCAATTAACTCTATCTAAAAAGCAAATAAAGATTAGAAAACAATGGCTTACCTCTGGAGCACAGTATTGTGGCCGCCACCCCTTCAGCAAAATCCTAATTTTATTAATTTAAAACGAGTACAAAATTTCAAGATCCTCCTTAGAATACAAGGATACGGCCAATATATAGGCTTCATAAATCAAACCCTAATTCTAGCAGAACTGGAAAACTAAAAAATTACAACGAAGCCACGGGAGAAAATTCCGAATAAGTGGGTCCCATATGGCTGCTATTTAGCAACCGCTAATTAGCGGTCAAATAATGTGAAAAAATTTTGAAACTTTTTCCACGTGAAACTCTTGTCTTGTTGGCTTAGGTTTCCTGACTGTATTCGACTTTAAGTCTTTGAAACATTGTAGTCTTATAGTCTTGCCAACTTTAGAAACTTTTCGGACTTTGATTTCCTACTCCAACTCTGATTTCATGTCATCTCCTTGTACGAATCGGATTACCTGAAAAGGACACTAAAAATAATCGAGTAGCATTTATTTATATATAAAAATAGATAAAATATGGGAGGAAAAATACAATATATGATACTTATCACTTTGGCCAATCCGTTTGCTGCGGGGTTATATGGCATTTAAGCGATGTCCTTGATTCTGAACTTATCACATAGCCGTGAGAACCCCTGGCTAATGAATTGTGGTCCGTTATCGTGAATGATTCTTCGGGGGACGCCAAAACGGTAAATGACATGATGGTTAATGTACTTAATTATATCTATCGTTTTTACCTCTCTCATGGGCTCGGCTTCGGCCCATCTTGAAAAATAATCGGTTATTGCGAGAATAAACCGGTGTCCCCTGGATGATGGGGGAGTTATTGGCCCCACAATATCCATTCCCCATACCTCAAATGGCCATCTAGTAATGGTATTGTGCAGGTATTCTGGGGGTTGATAAATAAAATTAGCGTGTACCTAACATTCATGGCACCGTTTAGCATATGCCATTGCATATGTAATCATCTTCGGCCAGTAGTATCCTAACCTTCTTATGCGGTCCCCGAGGTTTTGGACCGGGCTGATGAGCTCCAGACCTCCATCATGCCTTTCTCTCAGCACTTCATCGGCTTCTGCTTTTGATATGCAGCGTAGCAGGAGACCATTACTTGACTTTCTGTATAAAGTTTGAAGCGTATGATCATAGTAAAATCTTTGGGGCTTCCTCTTTATCGAGGCGGCTTCCTTTAAATCCTCTGGCAGCATCCCATAGACATAATCCACAAACAGAAATCGCCAATCACGGGGTTCCAGAGTTAAGCCTGCTTGGCACACTTCCTTGGTTTGGAAGACAATATCCAAATGGAGAAGTTCTCTGCTACCAATAGTGATACTTTTAGCTGCACCTGGCGGGATTGCTAATGTTGCAGCCAATGCAGTAAGAGCATCAGCATAGATGTTCTCATTTCGGGGTATGTGATGAATATAAAACTGTTCAAAATATCCTGCCAACTCAGTGGCTAGCTGATGATAGGGGATGAGGGCTTCATATTTGACTTCATACTCACCCGTCATCTGGTTGACGATGAGTTTAGAGTCTCCATATGTCACTAGATAGTTCACCCCCAGCTACAGAGCCATCTTTAAGCCAATAATGAGTGCGTTGTATTCCGCCACATTGTTTGTACATGGCTCTATTAATGAGTAACCATTAGGCAGTATGTGTTTATATTGGGAGATCAGTACAACCCCCACTCCAGCAGCAGACCATCTGGCAGCACCATCAAAGAACATCTGCCATAATTGTTCTTTGCTAGTTGTGTTAACCTCTGACGTCTGTTTAGAGTTGGACCAAATTGGATGGTCTACTAGGAAATCGGCGATCGCTTGTCCTTTCATAACCTTTTGAGGAACAAAGTGGATATCATACGGCAATAGCAATAACGCCCATTTCACCACTCGGCCGTTTAAAGACCCTGATTTGGTCATTAGGATTTTCAAGGGATTAACCCGTGATATGACATTAATTGTTTGCCCTGAACGACAGTGTCGCATCTTCTGAACGGCGAACATTAGGGCAAAACATTCATTTTCAACCGGAGTATACCGATGCTCGGCCCCGATCATTGTTCAGCTTAAGTAATAAAGGGCGTGTTCATGGCCGTGCTCATTATACTGAGCGAGTAATGCTCCTAACGCGTTATCGATGGCCCTTACATATATGAGGAATGGTCATCCAGGGATAGGTGCCATGAGAACGGAAGGTTTGGTTAGGTATTCTTTAAGATCGTCAAACGCCTGTTGACATGCCTCATCCTATACGAAGGAAACCCCTTTTTTCATAAGTCTAGAGAATGGTTAGCATCGTCCTGATAGGTTGGAGATAAAGCGCCGGATATGTGCCAGTTTTTCTCATAACCCCCTCAATTCTTTAAGATTGCGGGGAGGTGGCATCTCATTGATTGCTTTTACCTTTTCAGGATCAAGGAAAATTCCTTCCGAGGTAACTATGAATCCAAGGAATTTTCTGCTGGACACCCCCATGAAGGATTTAGCGGGATTCATCTTCAAGTGATGTCTTCGCATAAGATTGAAAACTGTTCTTAGATCCTGAAAATGATCTTCTTTTGTTTTTACTTTTGACTGCCAAGTCATCCACATAACACTCTACCGTTTTTCGTATATGTTCTTTAAATATGATGCTCGTGCGTTGATAGGTGGCACCGGCGTTCTTCAACCCAAAAGGCATTACTGTGTAACAGTACACCCCTAGCGGTATTCTGAATGCCATGTGCTTTTCTTCGTCCGAGTGCATCTTAATCAGATTGTAGCCTGAGAAGCCATCCATAAATGACATCCTCTCGTAACCGCAGGTATTATTAATCATTATATCAGTAATCAGGAGTGGGAATTCATCCTTAGGGCATGCCGCGTTTAGATCCCGAAAATCAATGTATATCCGGATCTTGCCATTCTTCTTACGAACCGTCACTATATTAGCCACCCAATTAGGATTTGCTCTTCATGGATAAATCATGATTTTATAAGCTTATTAACCTCAGCGACTATCACCTCCATCAATTCCAGTCGAAAACGCCTCTACTGTTGTTTGACTGGCTTGGCGTCTTCTTTAATATTTAATCGGTGCGTGGCAATTTGAGGGTCAAGTCCAGGCATATCTTCATAGTTCCATGCGAACACGTCTATATAATCCTTGATATGGGGATATAAGTTCCTCCTTTTCCAAAGGAGTTAGTCTGTCGCTTATAAAAATGGGCTTCAGATTCTCTTTCGTTCCCATGTTAACTTGTACTAGCTTATCCTCTGTAGGTAGGTCACACTGTTCAAAGCGGACATCCCAGAGAGTGCCATGTGTTTTGCCTAGGAATCATCTTGCACATCAATTGGTTCCACGTCGCTTTTTGGTGCGGCTGAAACCATGTTTGCTGTTAGAGATTGAAACCAGACGCCAGTGCTTAGATCTGAATCATGGTCAAGCGAATATAAATCTTCATCTCTCTCTGTATTTGTATGACGGAGAGGGAGGAGTGGACACATATCCCAACCCCCTTCGATTTTTCTGATAATAATCTGGGCCTTTTTCTCTTGGTATAAACGAGGGTATGAGATTTCGTTGCCCTTTTTCAAAGTTTAATCCCGATTTTTGGGTAAAATTATAACCCATCTTTTCCATCATTCGTTGGAATTTCTATTCATATAAGTGAAATTGGGGTGATGTTTGTTCATCACTTTCACTACTTTGTCTTCGGTTAGGTGACGTGATTACTTTGCCGAAGACTATTGGTTTTTGCGACATCTGTCACGGAGGTACTTCAAAGAGCTGATCTCGTTCTTTAGTTATGTTAGGCCAAGAGGAAAGAGACGACCTGATTGGCAAGTGGTATGCCGCCAGAACTTCAAGCTCGGACAGGCCTTCTGCATCGGTGGAAGTACAAGTAGGCTCAGATTCTGTAGCTATAGCAGGCTCGTAGACTAATTTTATATTTTCATTAATAATCCACTCATCCTCTACTACATTAGCTACCTTATTATCAAAATTCACTTTAAAATTTATGTGAGGGTGTATCTCATAATCACCCCCATCATTCTCTTTGGGAGATTCGTACTCAGTATCCATCTTGTTGCCGCTTTCGTCGGGTTCTTAAGGCCTTTTGCAGTCATTATTGGAGACTTCATGGGCCGACTTGTAGAGCATAGCATTCGTAAAGTAGTTTTCTAGTTTTCTAGCCCTTTGAATGGTTGCCTATCTGCAACTAGTGTCCGGACTTCTCCTTGTATTTCATGCATTGGTGGAGAGTCGATGGGACTATCATATAGGTGTGTATCCATGGTCGCCCCTGTAGGATGCTATAAGACATGTCTGCGTCTATAATGTAGCATGTAACTTCCGTCCTCAGATTTTCGATTTTACATCAAAGTCAAATTTTCTCGAGGGGACATCTACCATTAGCATTAAACCCGTATATCATAGTATTTGTTGGTGTCAGACGATGGGGCAAAATTCCCAGTAGCTGCATCAATCTTCTGGGAATGACGCTTAATGCAGACCCCGGATCGATTTGAATACGGTTCAGCTTTGTGGACCCGACACATCCGGTGAAATATAAAGGCCTATTATGTTTTATATTCCTTACCTGCATATCCTCTGAAGAGAAAGTAATTTGCGGACATGCCTTCTCACTTGATGACAGCAGGGATAGGAGTCCTGTTCTTTGTCGGCTGGCTCGACAATCTGTGCTAAGAAAGATCAGTGTCTGCCAAAGCTTCTCTTAATACTTCTCGAGTTGATTTTGACAATCACAACAACTCATAAAGTGCGACTCGAGCTGGGATATTTGCCAGCTGAGCTATTATATCAAATTTGAATGTAGAATCCTTGGCTTCTTCGTCTCTTGCTGGATTTTTCTGGAAACGAAGCCCTTTTTGTTTTGCGGGCTTTGTGGGTTCCCCGTATACATTCTTTGGGTCTACTCTAGTGTAGTCTTTGCGATAGGTTTTGCCAGATCGAGTGCTGGAAGGGCCTGCCTCATCTTGATGAGTGGCTATAGTTTCGGCCTCCTCTTCAGAGTCTGTGAAGGCTCCCGAGATCATATATTCTTCTTTTAGTTTTGCGGAAGTAGTATTACTAGTCAACTTTCCTCTGGCTATTTGAGGTGGTCCATTGTTTATCCTGTAATAGATCAGGGTGGACCCACATGACTTCTCTCTTTGTGTAGCTACAGGGACAAGTCCTTTCTGTGCTCTTTTATGTGGGTCATGATTTTTCATGACCAGTTTCCCCTCTGGTATTGGGGTCACCCCCGCGGGGAACTCAAGGGTTCCTACCACTAGGGTAGTCATATTAGCAGTGACTTTCTTCTGTTGCTCTTTCAGCGTTAAGACTCCAACTTCTATGAACGCTTGGATCCTGTTCTTGAGAGTGTAACAGTCCCTGGTAGGGTGTCCAACATTTCTATGATAGAGACAATAGTTGGGGTCGTTGGTTTTACCAACGTACTCCGGTTTCCTATTCTATGGAAGTTTCAACATTCTCTTCCTAAGGAGCAGATGGAAGAGTGTAGGCGTCTGTTCAGCCTTAAAAGTATAGGTCCTTTCTTGTTGGGGGGCTATTCTGTCTCGTGCCATTTTGATTTTGGAGCTTTGAGTTTGGAGGATTTGTCTTTCGTGGAGCGGCATCTGACGCCATTGTCGCTTTTCCCTTGTTCTTTTTGTTGTTCTGTATGTGCGGTCTATTGTTCCCAAGATTCCTGGCTCCACGAGATTCTTCGACTCGGCGGATCAAGTCTTCGGCTTGCTCTCCTAGTTTGAGCAAATACTTTCAAGTCTTGGATTCTACGGCTCCCATTTTCAAGAGCACATTGGTCTTGAGATTATGCTGGCATGTTTCCACTAGAGTTTTCTAGACCATTCTGTGTTTGCAATGCACGGAGTTCTCCCAGAACCTTTCTATAAAGTCCTTTACTATTTCTTGTTCTCCTTTCTTTGTTGCAAGGAGGGAATGAAGCGATATTTCGGTATTATCCTCGAAGAAACGTGCGAGAAATTGTTTCTCAACGTCAAACCAGGTATTGATAGTACCTGGGGGCAACTGCATAAACCATGTGAAGGCAGGCCCTCGCAAGGTACTTCCAAATACCTTAGTCATCACTGAGTCATTGCCCATCAAATGCCCTGCTTGAGACAAGAAATAGTAGATATGCTGACTGGGTGATCCTTTCCCGTTATATGACTCTAGTTTGAGCGGTTTCAAAAACTTGATTTGATATTTTACTACAAGCGCACAGTGTTAATGTAGTGGGTACAGGTCGTCCCATAGAGATCTAAGGTGTTTTTACATTCCTTACTTTTTCTTTAGTCTAACAGGTTAACTATAAGTTTCTAGATCGAGAGAAGATTAGTTTTAAGTCTTAAAGATTAGCCTAGGATTTCGATTCCATTAGAATAATAGCCTAACAGTGAATTATCTCTTTCTTCCTATCTTTTTAATTATGCACGGTTAAGTAACATATTAAAAAGGTGATCTTTTTAATTTGATTTTAATCAAGTGCCTCTAAGTATGACCTATCAAGTGATGTGCAAGTATAGACTATCAAAAATAACACTTTTCTTAAAAATAAATCATATCAAGTAGAAAATCTCATAAACAAGAGAAAAGAAATAAACTTCAAACCCTAATCTAAGCATAGGCTATCAAAAAACCGAACTTAAGTATAACCTATCAAAGAATTTAGATTTACAAGTTTACTCAATTCAATTTATTTATAGGAAAATCTCTATTGATAATTCTAAAAATAAACAAAGAGTAAGAATTCCAAATTTCATCTAAGCATAGATTATCAAAATATTAATTAAGCATTATCTATCAAAGAATTATGATTTGTAAACTCTATCTTTTATTTATTTATAAATAAATTCATAACTTTATTTCTTTCTAGGAAGAAGATGAGATAAATCCATGTTAGGTCTATTAAACTAACTTCATCTACATCCTAGGGCTAAAGAAAAATAGCTACTCATATTTCTTGTAAGCAATAAATCTATTTTTATTTATGAAAGTAAATAAATATAATCTAGAAAGCAATAAAACCTATACTAGAAAGAAATTAACTCTATCTAAAAAGCAAATAAATATTAGAAAGCAATGGCTTACCTCTAGAGCACGGTATTGTGGCCGCCACCCCTTCAGCAAAACCAAAATTTTATTAAATTAAAACGAGTACAAAACTTCAGGATCCCTTTAGAATACCAGGATAGGCTAATATATAGGTTTCGGAAATCAAACCCTAATTCTAGCAGAATTGGAAAAATAAAAAATTACAACGAAGCCACGGGAAAAATCTCGGCGCATGGAACCTACAATGGGCCGCGATTTGGCGGGTCCGACCGCTAAGTGGCGGCCAAATAAAGCCAAAACATCTTGAAAATTTTCCCATGTCAACTTCTTGTCTTTTATATTTAATATTCCTAATTGTATTCGACTTTGAGTCTCTGTAACATCGTAGTCTCATAGTTTTGCTATCTTTGGAAATTTTTTGGACTTCGATTTCCTACTCCAACTTTGAATTCATTCCATCTCCTTGTACGAATCAGATTACCTGAAAAAGACACTAAAAATACCCGAGTAGCATTTATTTATATACAAAAATAGATAAAGTATGAGAGGAAAAAATACAATATATGATATTTATCTCACCCCCACACCTATCTTTTGCTAGTTCTCGAGCAAAACCTAAATCTAAAAAGAAAAATAAAAATCCTAGCTCACTTTCGCAGGAATCGCGATTGCACTTAGCACGTGCAACAAGCCTTTAAACCCCTAGGTTACCCTAGTGGACGAATGTTGTCTCGTGAAAGTTTGCAGTGAATATACCCACAAAATTCAAGAAGAAAATAGATTAAGAAATAAAGAAAAGAAAAAAAGGATAATCGAAAATCAAGAAAAATAAAAATTTTATACAAAAGAAAGAAAAATCTCTTTTTTTTGTATGATATTTTAATCAATTAATCTCACTAATATACAAACTCAAGATCGCATTTAGATTATCAATTTTCAAATCGAGCGTCATATTAAATACACTTATCATTTTAATCAAATTTAAATCCTATTTTTCAATACCTACTAAAAGATAATCCATTGGCTCCTATACATCTACGTGCACGTGTGATAGTTTATTTCGCTCTTGAACTCCAACTCTAACTCATGATTCATCTCCTCTCTCATAACAATTTTTTTCGTTTTTTTAAGAATATTTCACCTTTCATGCAAATAATCACGCTTGCTTAGGCGCAACTTATCCGATTACTCGATTCATACTCTTTTTTTTAGAATATTTCACCTTTCATGCGAATATTCATGCTTACTTAGGGGCAAAGTACCTGATTATTCAGATCATACTCTTTTTTTTCACCCTTGAGCCTATTGCCTTAATACCAGGCGCACCCCATTATTTTATCACTCTCGAGGCTATTGCCATAATACCAGGCTCACCCCATTATTTTAATCTCACTTTTTTTTTCTTTAGGGAGAGAAGACTTATTCAATCGTTATCATTTTTGTTCTTAACTTAATAAACTATTGTGAAGTGAAAAATAGATGTATACTTGCCTCAAAACTACTGTTAGCGGTATTTATTTTTCAGATTTTAATCTTTTTCATAAAATTCAAAGTGTATCATTCAATCTACTCTCCTATCCAATTTCCAATCTAAATTTATTCCTTTATTTCTAATTAGATTGATTTACTGATAAAAATACATAAATTTGTTGTTAAATTTATTTTTTATTAATTTTTTTCAGTTTTTTTTTATTTTTTTCAGCTAGTTACCCTAAAAACTACCCAAAGTGTAAAATAAAGAAACCCAAAAATCTAAAATAAGAAAAATCCTAAAAATCCTAAAAATAAAAGAAAAATCTCCTAATCCACTTCCCCATACCTAAATTTGTGTATGCTCTCATACATAAATCATTGGTGTTGTCCTCTTTGCCTCCTACTAGACTCACCGGGTGCAGGACGTGCTCGTGTCATGGAAGACCCACCCTTCTCGATTTTCTTTAAGAGAAGCCAAATTTTTCCAAGACCTTGCCAGACTACATTGATTTGCTCTGTGGGCTCAGCTGGCAAGTCTTGGTCAAAGAAGGCATCATCCGGCCCTTCTTGTGTTATATCAGTGACATATATATTTTCATCATCAGCATTTCTGTTCCAATCCTGTGGAACAACAGTGTGATATGTCACTGAAATATATTCGGCAGTGATAAACACACGTGAGGGTGCATATGCGTCAAATTCAGTGCTAGACAGAAACTTGCGACATAACTGTGTAATTAAACAAGGCAGAGGCGAAATAGTCCTTGACCGCATCTTCGCATTAATAATAGTGTCGAATAGTTGTGTGCACATGCAGAAGTGAGTATCTTGACGCATAATACAATCAACAATATAAAGTGTGGGCATGTAAAAAGATGACATATGTGTAATACCCATAACATTAGTGTTGATCCAGCTACAAGTTGCATGAATATTGTGATAGAGTGTCTTACTGCTGATCCCTTTATCACGTGTGATTTTGCAATTCATGTCCATCCGCGTAAGATAATCCTCAATCCTACCGGGAGTGTGATTCCCCGTGTGAAGGAGGATACCCGTAGAATCTGAGATGACCGCTGCGTGCATTTCATATAATTGGCTGCGCTAATGGAGGTTTATGGTTTGGCGATCGTCCGAAATGTCGGATTTCGCAAAACTCGCATAAAATTCCTCCACCAACTCTGGGATGTAGAATGTATTAGGTGAATATATGAGGTAGTTCCAACCCAGAGTTTCGATCGCAGCGGCGAAATAAACACTAATTGCTACAAAAATTTCGCCGAAAAACTTCTCACAAGCAAATCTACCCATTATATCTTACTGTAATTACAAATTTGAAATCTTATCAAACCAGTAAATATAGAAGGGAAGAAGAGTACCTCCCCTGAAGTTTCAGGGGGAAATTCCAGGAAATGGCCGCGTAATGGCGGTTAAAGCCGCTATTTAGCGGCTTGGTCTTGAAGGTTGGCCGAGAGCTTCAGGGAGAGTATCTATTCTGGTGAGATGGATCTTTGGAGCATCACTGGTCAGAGAAAAAATTGAAGATCCTACAATGTCCTGCAAAGAGAGAAGCAAATGCCAAAGGAGGAAGTGGGGAAGGGAGGGGGGCAGTGAGGATTTTGGAAGAATGGATTTGGGGAAGAAAATGGCTGCTTGGGTTTATATAGGGATGAAAAATTACAGTCAGCTCCTCATATTTCCCTAATTTTGCTTTATAATCCTGCATCATGTTAGTAACATAATATACATTCTATTATACAAATGACTACATGCCTTTACGCATAAATCAGATTGTGAAGTGTCACGATCTCCATGTTATCGCTTACTCGAGCTTCTAAAAATGGTTTTAATCGGTGACCATTTACCTTGAAGAAACTACCATTTTTAGGGTCCTCGAGATCAATTGCACCATGATGGTGCACCATTTGTACTATATACGATCCACTCCATCTCGACCTCAATTTTTCGGAAAATAAATATAGCCTCGAATTATATAAGAGAACTTTTTGTCCAGGTGCAAATGACTTGCGAATGATTGCTTTGTCATGAAACACTTTAGTTTTCTCTTTATAAATCTTAGCACTCTCATATGCATACCGTCTAATCTCATCAAGCTCATTAATTTGTAATCTCCGCTGCTCGCCAGTTTTTTCGAGCTCAAAATTTAGAAATTTGATTGCCCATAATGCTTTATGCTCAAGCTCCACCGGTAAATAATATGCTTTTCCAAATATCAACCGATATGGAGACATGCCTAGATTAGTCTTGTAAGCAGTACGGTAAGCCCATAAAGCATCAGCTAGCTGACAAGACCAATCTTTTCTGTTATGATTCACTGTTTTCTCCAAAATCAGTTTGATTTGGCGATTGGAAACTTCCACTTGCCCACTAGTTTAAGGATGATACAGTGTAGCTAACTTATGGGTGATGGAATATTTCCGCATAAGCACCTCAAATGACCGGTTGGTGAAATGGGTACCGTTATCGCTAATGATAGCTCAAGGAATGCCAAATCGAGAAAAGATATTCTCTTTCAAAAACTTGACAACTACTTTGTTGTCATTCGATTTTGTGGCTATTACCTCTACCCATTTGGAAACATAATCAACAGTGACTAATATGTATTAGTTTCCAAATGAGTTGGGTCACGGTCCCATAAAATCTATACCCCATACATCAAAGATTTCGACCTCAAGGATAGGTTGCAGAGGCATCATATTACACCGTGAAAGTTTACCGACAAATTGGCATCTTGTGCATGTTTTGCAATATTCCATGGCGTCTTTGAAAAGAGTTGGCCAATAAAAACCACTCTGCAATATCTTTTCAGCCTTTTTCCTGGGACCAAAGTGTCCTCCACAAGCGAAATCATGACAAAAAGAGAGGACACTTTGTATCTCATTGTCAGGTATGCATCGATGTATGATCTGGTCTGGACAACATTTGAACAGATATGGTTCATTCCAGTAAAAGAATTTTACTTGGGACAAGAATCTATATCGATCTTGCTTGGACCAATAGGGTGGAATTCTTGTTCACAAGATAGTTCACAATGTTAGCAAACCATGATTCACACATCAATGCAAACAATTGCTCATCAGGAAATGATTCGTTTATGGGGCAAGAATTAGTTGGAGCGTTGGCAGACGAGACAAGTGATCAGCTACTAAATTATCAGCACATTTTTTTATCTAATATCTCAAGATCAAACTCTTGTAGCAAGAGGATCGATCGAATGAGCCTTGCTTTTGCATCTTTCTTGGTTAACAAGTATTTTAAAGCAACATGATCAGTGTATACTATAATTTGTGATCCAACCAAGTAGGAACAAAACTTTTTAAGTGCAAAGACAACTGCCAGAAGCTCTTTCTTTGTGGTAGAGTAATTCAACTGGGCGTCATTGAGTGTCCTACTTGCATAGTAAATCACATGTGGCTGCTTATTAATACGTTGACCAAGAACGGCACCGATAGCGTAATCAGATGCGTCACACATAAGCTCGAAGGGTAAGCTCCAATCTGGCGCATGAATAATAGGAGTAGTGGTAAGTGTCTTCTTGAGCTGCTCAGATGCTCTTAGACAATTAGGTGTGAAATTGAATGGTACTTCCTTAGCTAGTAGATGTATCAAAGGCCTAGTAATTTTGCTAAAGTCTTTGATAAATCTTCTATAAAAGCCACCATGACCAAGGAAGGATCGTATATTTTTTACTGATTGCGGAGATGGCAGATTATTGATGAGGTCTACCTTGGCTTTGTCAATCTCGATACCATCCTTCGAGATGACATGCCCTAGCACTATGCCATTTTTGACCATAAAATGGCATTTTTCCCAATTGAGTGTCAAATGCTTCTCATGACAACACGTGAGAACTAACTCTAGATGATGCAAACACTCTTGGAATGAATCTCCAAAGATACAGAAATCATCCATGAAAATTTCAAGAAATCGTTCGACCATGTCAGATAAAATACTTACCATGCACCTTTAGAACGTGGCAGGTGCATTGCATAACCCAAAGGGCATGCATCTGTATGCAAAGGTGCTGAATGAACATGTGAACGTGGTCTTTTCTTGATCCGCAGGAGCGATGGGAATTTGGTTGTAGCCAGAGTATCCATCTAGAAAATAATAGAACTCATGTCCGGCCAACCGTTCCAACATCTGATCAATAAATGGTAAGAGGAAATCGTCCTTCCTTGTTGCAGCATTAAGCTTTCTATAATCAATGCAGACTCGCCATGCTGTTTGCAAACGCATCGGGATAAATCTCATTTGCATTATTCTTGATTATAGTGATCTGGACTTCTTAGGCACTACTTGCACTTGGCTTACCCATGCGCTATCAGAGATAGGATAGATGATCACATTGTCAAGGCACTTTAGAATATCCTTCCTCGCAGCTTCTTTCATTACCAGATTTAACCTACGCTGAAGATCTCTTGTAGATCGTGTATTATCTAGTAAATGAATTCTATGCTGCACTATTAAAGAACTTATCCCATTAATATCGGTCATACTCCAGCTTATGGCTTCCTATGTGCTTTCAACACTGATATGAGTGCTTCCTCGTAAGCGTCAGTCAATTCTGCAGCGATAATGACTGGTAGTGTGTCGTATTCACCCAAGAAAGCGTACTTAAGACGACTCGGAAGGGTCTTCATCTTAAGCTCAGGTGGACACTCAATAGATGGTCGTAACTGAACTCGAGGTTCAGTCATCAATGGCTCAGGTTGAAGTTCCCATCGAGTGGAAGACACAGAGTTGGATGATTTATCGAGCGTTTCCAAGAATACACTCTCATCAACTAAACTATCTAGCTCGTCAAAGAATTCCTCCTCTTGGTACTCACTGGACAATCCTTGGATCATATTCACTTCAAGGGGTTCATCATTTGGATCACTTGGTTGGCGCTCTAGATTAAATATGTTCAAGTCAAGTGTCATATTTCCAAAGAAAAGTCTCATTGATCCACTCCGGCAATTAATAACAGCATTAGAAGTGGTCAAGAATGGACGTCCCAAAATAACTGGAATACAATTGTGTGGATTCATCACAGGTTGAGTCTCAAGAACTATGAAATCAACTGGGAAGATAAACTCCCCAATTTTAATCAAGACATCCTCAATCTCTCCCATAGGTGTCTTCACAGACCTATCAGCTAGCTATAACGTAATCCTTATAGGTCTCAACTCTCCCAGTCCTAACTGCTGGTACACTAAATAAGGAAGGAAATTGACACTTGCGCCTAAATCTAGTAAAGCCCTTTCAATCACTGTAGTCCCTATAGTGCATGAGACAGTAAGATTTCCAGGGTCTTTGTACTTCACAGGTGTTGAATGAGAGAGGATGCTAGAGATGTTAGCAGCTAGGAAGACTTTCTTTGGAACATTTGTTGTTCTCTTCTTTGTACATAAATCCTTTAAGAATTTTGCATAAGCAGGTACTTGTTGGATTGCATCAAGAAGATGAACATTGACCTTAACTTGCTTGAATAACTCAAGAATGTGCTCCACCTGAGGAGAATTTTTCTTCAATCGATTTGGATAGGGAGCCTTTGGCTTATAAGTATGGTCAATAGAAGGATCAGAATTAGAAGGGTCAGATTCCTCTGTCGTGCTAGTTGGTGGATCGTGGGATGATGATAATGATGAATCATGAGGTGATGATGGAATCGTGGTATCAGGGAGTGTAGCCTGCCGTGCAATAGGAGTGGAATCATGTGGCATGGCTACGTGATTGTCAACCAGCTTCCCAGATCGAAGTGTGTGAATGGCATTAACTTGGTTGACATGCAACTGATTTTAGGAACTGACATTAGGATTTGTTATGGGTTGACTTGGAAAAGTACCTTGGCCACGTTCACTCAATTGACTTGCTAATTGTCCAACTTGCTGCTCTACATTCTTAATAGATTGAGAGTTCACAAACAGTTGCTGACATGTATTTTGCATAAAATCAGCTGACATTTTCATAAGATTTTCCATCTGTGTATTAAAGTTGGACATATGCGAGTCAAACTTAGAATGAGACTTGAGAAGATTTTCAACGTTTTTCTCAAGTGACTGAAGTTGCTTTTCTTGATCGTTATTAGACCCCTATTGTGGATATGAGTGGTTTAGTGCAGATGGTCTATTCTGGTTGTTCCCATAATTTGAAGCGTTTGGGTGTTGATAAGCACCCACATTTGGTCTTGGGAACTGACCAGTGGTTGGAGGCTGCATGTTGGGGTTTGGGGCTCCCTGATATTGCCCTTGACCCCATGAGAGATTTGGATGGTTCCTCCAGCCAGGATTGTATGTCGGAGCGTACGGATTATTTACGGGTCGTTGATACATGGCGTTGGCCTGCTCAAGTGTGGGACCCATAGGATTTACTAACAATGGACACTCCTCCATAACGTGATTGGGAGTTCCGCAATTAAAGCATGTGAGACTTTGGATTTGATTTACTTGACCCACTGGTGGAGCACTAGGAGTCTCCAGTGCCTCAATTCTCCTTATAATGGCTGCAATCCTAGCTTCGACAGCTATAGAGCTATCGACGCTGTGGATCCCACCTTTATAAGCAGAAGTTGTACACTGGGCTTCTCAGTGGGACTCTCCCACTGCATAGTTTTCCACGATAAGTCCTCAAGAAAATCCCATGCTTCATCCTCATTTTTTTTCATTAACTCCCCTTGACACATGGACTCCAGAAGAGTTTTGGATGTGTAATCGAGTCCTTCGTACGCGATTTGATACAACCGCCACTTTTCTATCGCATGGTGGGGGCACTGAGCTAATAAATCCTTAAACCATTCTAAGTATTTTCAGAAGGGTTCTCTCGGCACTTGACGAAATTGATTAATTTGATTTCGAATTTTTGCCGTCTTATGTGTAGGATAATACTTCTTGAGAAACACTATAACGAATTCATCTCAAGTAGTGATTGAATCAGTAGGCATACTGTACAACCACTTCTTGGCATTATCCTTAAGTGCAAAGGGGATGAAGCGGAGCTTAATTGCGTCCTCTGATAAGTGCTGCAGTTTTATCATCACGCATACTTCCTGAAATTCACTGATAAAGAGATAAGCATCCTCTGAATCAGAACCAGTGAATTTAGGATGCACACTGATGTACTGCGGCTTCAACTCATAATGATTACCTGCTGCATGTGGAAGTTTTATGCATGATGGAAGTGATGTGCGCAACGGGTAACATCGATCCTGAAGGATCGGGATCGGCTGGTCCATCTTGTCTCCCATGAACAAATCTGATCTCACTAGTCGACCAAATTGATCACGGGTCCAATGTGCTATAAACCAGTGACCGTGAGTGTATGTGTGAATTCCTAAACTAATGAAAGAAGTGGGGTGTAGTGGAGAGGTAAAACGGTTGAATAGATATGATCAAATAAGAATATGATTCCTACTGTTCCTAATTTTTATTTTTATTTTTTTATATTTTTTTACAAAACCAGGGTAGAAAAATATAGAAGCAGAGAAAATATGGGGTCAGTATGTACCTTCTTGACTGCTAATTAGCGGCTTTAACCGCTATTTGGCGGCTAAACTAGAGAGTTTGACTCTCTGGTTTTTGCAGCTTTATTTCGATGCTCTTCTGATCCCTTTTGTCTTCCTGTATCTGTAATTTCGTTTCTCTGCACACTCAACACACACTATTAATACGTAAAACTTTAGAAAAAGCAAGAAAAATACCGTCGATCCCCGGCAATGACACCAAAAACTTGATGTGATATTTTACTGCAAGCGCACAGTGTCGATGTAGCGCTGTACAGGTCGTCCCATAGGGATCTAAGGTGTTTTTGCATTCCTTACTTTTTCTTTAGTCTAACAGATTAACTATAAGTTTCTAGATCGAGAGAAGATTAGTTTTAAGTCTTAAAGATTAGCCTAGGATTTCGATTCCATTAGAATAATAGCCTAATAGTGAATTATCTCATTCTTCTATCTTTTTAATTATGCACAGTTAAGTAACATATTAAAAAGGTGATCTTTTTAATTTGATTTTAATCAAGTGCCTCTAAGTATGACCTATCAAGTGATGTGCAAGTATAAACCATAAAAAATAATACTTTTCTTAAAAATAAATCATATCAAGTAGAAAATCTCATAAACAAGAGAAAAAAAATAAACTTCAAACCCTAATCTAAGCATAGGCTATCAAAAGAACGAACTTAAATATAACCTATCAAAAAATTTAGATTTACAAGTTTACTCAACTCAATTTATTTAAAGGAAAATCTTTATTGATAATTCTAAAAATAAACAAAGAATAAGAATTCCAAACTTCATCTAAGTATAAATTATCAAAATATTAATTAACCATAATCTATCAAAGAATTATGATTTGTAAACTCTATCATTTATTTATTTATAGAAAAATCAAAACTTTATTTCTTTCAAGGAAGAAGATGAGATAAATCCATGTTAGGTCTATTAAACTAACTTCATCTACATCCTAGGGTTAAAGAAAATTAGCTACTCATATTTCTAGTAAGCAATTAAATCTATTTTTATTTATGAAAGCAAATAAATCTAATTTAGAAAGCAATAAAACCTATACTAGAAAGCAATTAACTCTATCTAAAAAGCAAATAAATATTAGAAAGCAATGGCTTACCTCTGGAGCACGGTATTGTGGCCGCCACCCCTTCAACAAAACCCTAATTTTATTATATTAAAACGAGTACAAAACTTCAGGATCCATTTTAGAATACAAGAATAGGCCAATATATAGGTTTCGGAAATCAAACCCTAATTCTAGCAGAACTGGAAAACTAAAAAATTACAACGAAGCCACAGGAAAAATCTCGGCGCATGGAGCCCACAATGGGCAGCTATTTGGTGGGTCCCACCGGTAATTGACGGCCAAATAAAGCCAAAAAATCTTGAAAGTTTTCCCACGTCAACTTCTTGTCTTGTATATTTAATATTCCTGACTTTATCCGACTTTGAGTCTCTGTAGCATCGTAGTCTCGTAGTTTTGCTCTCTTTGAAAACTTTTTAGACTTTGATTTTCTACTCCAACTTTTAATTCATGCCATCTCTTTGTACGAATCGGATTACCTGAAAAAGGCACTAAAAATATCCGAGTAGATTTTATTTATATACAAAAATAGATAAAGTATGAAAGGAAAAAATACAATATATGATATTTATCAAGTATTTTTCAGGGTATGGTGTCAAATCCTATTCAGGCGGGTATGGTCTCGAGACCCTTGATTCTTTCAACTCCTTCTTGTGCATTAATGTCTCCAGTAGGCTTTGTAACTTTTCAATTTTCTCTTCATGAGGGTCATGAAAAGAATACTTATTCTTATTCTCATGTGTCGAGTGAGTCTTTTCTTCTTTATCTTCTTCATTCATTTTGTTGAACGAAATTTCTTTTTCTTTCTTGGCTTTATCTTCGACAATATTTTGAGTATTTTCGACCACCTTTAAGAGCATCATTTTAAGATTCTCGATCGTCTTTTGTTGATCTCGGATTATTTGTTCTTGAGCCTCAAATCTTTGATCGATATCGTTAGATTTATCTGCCATATGTGATGTCTGTAATCTGGATGACGCCGAAGAACGAGGAGAAGTTATGGCCGAATTGTCGCTGTCATCGTCATAAGATTCTTTTACAATTTTCTTATAATTTCGAGCTGGGACAGCGCCTGACTTAAGTCGGGTAAAATGATGAGTTTCTTCTTCATTTGATTCCAAATCATCATTCCTTTTTATGATTTTCTTGCCCTTTCCAACCATGTTAGAAGTCATAATTCTCCATTCTTTTTCTCAGGGAGTAGTCTTCATCTTCTTGGTGGGGTTTTTGTCCGACTTAGTTAATCGGTCGAACACCGATACCCTTCTCTTGCTACAGCAATAATTATTCATCACAGCAGATACTGCTGTCATAAGCTGCTAACAATGACAAATAGAACCAGACTGAATTTGATTTACACTCCTTTTCCGCGTTAAGTATTCTCTGAGGTCAGTGGCCTTAGATATGGAGTCGTGGGGCTCATTTGGCTGTTGAGAGAGTCCAGGGGCACGTTGACGTTCCTTAGTGTCAAGCCATGGTCTAATAGGACAATTATCAATCTTGATTTTGTATTCAGCTTGATTTATACGGAGCTGAGCAGTAACTTCGCATTTTGACACGCGGAGTTGAGAAATAGCTTTGCGTTTTGAGTCGTGGAGCGGAAAATTAGCTTAGCGTTTTTGATTCGCGGAGCTGAAAATTAGCTTCGTGTTTTGATTCGCGGAGCTGAAAATTAGCTTCGCATTTTGATTCGCAGAGCTGAAAATTAGCTTTGCATTTTGGTGCGCTAGCCTTGCGTTTTACGCTGGCTGAACGTTTCTGCAGAAGCTTAACTTCTAAAATGTTAGCCTCGCGTAGAAGGAAATTCTTGCACGCTAGCTTTATGAGAAGTTTATCCACGCGATTTTCGCGAGGATCAGAAATCTTGCGATTAACATAAGTGTTACTAGCCTCGCGTGGAGAATCTTCACACGCTGGCTTTATGAGAAATTTATCCTCGCGATTTTCGTGAGTGTTAGAGATCTTGCGATAACTCTTACTGGCTTCGCGCTTATCACTAGGCTCAGTTTTAGTCTCGTGTGGAAGGAAATTCTTGCATGCTGGCTTTATGAGAAGTTTATCCTCGCGATTTTTGCGGGTGTCACGAATCTTGCGATTAACGCAAGTCTTACTGGCTTCGTGTTTATCGCTAGGCTCAGTTTTAGCCTCGCGTGGAGAATCTTCACACGCTGGTTTTATGAGAAATTTATCCTCGCAATTTTCGCGAATGTCAGGAATCTTGCGATTAATGCAAGTCTTACTGGCTTTACGTTTATCTAGGCTCAGTTTTAGCCTCGTGTGGAGAATCTTCACACACTGGCTCTGTCAACACTTTACCCTCGCGATTAATGTGTGTTTCTCTGGTTCCAAGTCCAAATAGCATAGCCTCATGTGGAGAATCACATGCTGGCTTATCCTTGCGATTAACGCAAGTTGTAGTTTCACATTTATCGCGATATTGACTCGTCTTGCAATTGATGTAAGCCAATTTGCGAGAGACTGTAGTTTCGCATTCTGCTGCGAAGTTAGCCTCGCATTTAACGTGGGTTTTGAAGGCCTTTCGCCTAGCTCTCCGATTTCTATTTCGGAGTTGGGTTCTGGTCAATCCAGTTCCTGAGCCTTCTTCGGCAATAGAGAGGCATCCTTGGCTAGGGTTTCCTGCCCAAACGACGGCACTATGGTCGCGGTCTCCAAGGGTCCCCGATTAATGGTGGATGCCCGATTACCCGATTCTCTGGTAATGGAGTGCACGCGACGATAGCGCCGCGTTTCGGTCAGATTACTCGACTCAGAGGAGAGATACTCCTAGTACTTCTGCTGGTCGATCTCCACGATGAGCATGTTAATGTCGGATCTGATCCTCTCAACGTTAGATTGCACCATGATCTCTTTTCGATGAAAGAGACTTCTCCCACTGTGGTCAAGAGACTTCTCCCACTGTGGTCGCCAATTTGTTCGTAGCAAAATTTTTTCCTCATTCCATTGAATACAATTTTGATTACAACGAAAGTGAGTAAGAAAAGAACAAACGAGGGGACTTATAGATTATCGCTCTCTTTTACAATGTATAGTGGGTTCTCGCAGCAATGGGATCTACTAAATAGCTCCTTTGGATGATTTGACGTCGATGGTCTTCTTGCTTGGCGAAGATGACGGCCGACTCTTGTTAATCTTCTCTGGTCTTGATTCGTTCAATGCTCTCACGCGTAACTTGAACTCCTTCAATGCTCGAAAAAGACTCCTAGGGCTTCTTCAAAGGGGTATTTATAGCCTTGGGCCAATATGAGAGTTTCTATTTAAATAGAATTTGTGTTTATCAAGGATTCCAATCAAATATCTTAGTTTTGATTGGAATATCTAGATTTAGAGTTCTGATTGGATTCAATTTGGGTATTCGATAAACCCAAATCTCAATCATAATCAATTTATGATTCTGGTTATCTGCTCATGCGGAGCTAATTTGCATCAAAACGTGGAGCTAAGAAACCAGAACGCGGAGCTATCAATTAACTCCCCGTTTTACACAAAGGCGAGGCTAAATAACCAGACGCAGAGCTGTTAGCTCCACATTCTGTGTGGAAAACTTGTTTTGCCTAGAAATTTTCACTACCAACACACTGGTGGGTCAAGTGAATCAAATCCAAAGTCCCACATATTTTAATTGCGGAACTCCAAATCACTTTATGGAGGAGTGTCCATTATTAACGAATCTAATAGGTCCCACACTTGAACAGGCTAATACCTTGTATCAACAACCAATGAACAATCCATATTCTTCTACATACAATCTTGGCCGGAGGAACCATCTAAATCTCTCATGGGGTTCGGGGCAATATCAAGTGGCCCCTAACCCTAACATGCAACCTTCAGCCACCGGTCAGTTTTCAAGACCAAATATGGGTACTTATCAACATCCAAACGCTTCAAATTATGGGAACAATCAGAGTAGACCATCTGCACAAAACCACTCACATCCACAACATGAGTCTAATAATGATCAAGATAAGCAACTCAAGTAACTTGAGAAGAATGTTGAAAATCTTCTCAAATCTTATTCCAAGTTTGACATGCATATGTCCAACCTTAACATGCACATGCAAAATCTTATGAAAGTGTTAACTGATTTTATTAAAAGTATAGGTCAGTAACTGCTTATGAACTCTCAATCTATTAAGAATGTAACGTAACAGGTTGGACAATTAGCGAGTCAGATGAGTGAACATGGCCAGGGTATTTTTTCAAGTCAACCCATAACGAATCTTAATGCCACTTCCTCCAACTCCAATCAGTCACATGTCCATCAATGCAATGCCATTCACACACTAAGATCTAGCAAGTAAGCAGACAATAATGTAGCCATGCCACCTGATCCCACTCCTACTATCTCACAGGCTACATGATCTCTTCCACCCCTTTCTCCACAACCATCTCCATTACTTCCATCATCGTCACATACTCATTTGAAAGAACTTGTTCCCGAGTCGAAAGCACCATATCCAAATCATCTTACGAAGCCTTAACCGTAAGTAGAGAAAATTCTTGAAATATTTCAGCAGGTAAAGGTTAATATTCCACTCCTTGATATTATACAACAGGTTCCTACATATGCTAAGTTCCTTAAGGATTTGTGTACTATAAAACGAGTAAGAAACGTTCCTAAGAAAGTTTTTCATATTGCAAATATATCATATATCCTCCCTAACTCCTTACCTGTCAAGTACAAAGATATAGGTTTCTCAACAATTTCATGCATCATTGGGAACACTACATTTGATAGGGCATTACTTGATTTAGGAGCAAGTATCAACTTGCTTCTTTACACTATTTATCAGCAACTAGGGTTAGAAAAATTTTAACATACCAAGATCATATTACAACTAGCTGATCGTTCTATCAAGAGACTGCTTGATACGGTTGAAGATGTGCTCATTAAGGTCGGCGAGTTCATCATTCCTGTAGACTTTATTGTTTTAGAAACTGAGCCGATTTCCAATCCACGGAATCAAATTCCTGTTATCTTAGATAGACTATTCCTTTCGACATCAAATTCATTAATTGATTGCAGGAGTGACCTCATGAAGTTATCGTTTGGGAATATGACTGTGGCATTGAATATATTCAATATGGATGAGCACACAACGAGCTCCCTCATTGAGGTCAACATGATTCACAGTTTGCACTCTCATTTGACTTCTTGCACTGATGATAAACCCTCATTTGAGAAAATATTCAAAGATGATCTAATATTATTAGATGAATTAGCACATACTGAATTTATGTATGATGATAATTGTGCAAGTGTGCCATTAATTTATGAGCAAACTTTTGAGGATTTATTTGCAGAGGAGCTCGCATTACTTCATGAGTTAGAAGGGCCACCACCACATTCACTTGATCATATTGCACTCTTCTCATCTCACAATATTTCTACATGTATGCTTGTTACTAATGATGATTGGCAGGTTTATAATAAATAATTTTTTAACCCAATTATTAATACTTACATGTGGACAAAGAAAAAGTGAGGACAGCATAAGAAGCAGAAGGGTAATTTTGTGACTCGTAGGAGGATGATGAGATATAATAATGCACTCACTTTACATTTAAAATACACACACTATGAAAGTGGAAAGCGATCGATAGGTCGTAACTGCTTTCCATGCATTAACAGGGTGACGATATTGAGATCGTAACTTTTTTACAACTCTCATTATTTGTATTTGTATAATAGTTTTCTTATTTATTTTATCACCCTTGGTTTGTGTATGAGGGCATATGCGAGTTTAGGTGTGGGGAGTGGGTTAGGATATTTTCTTTGTATTTTTCTAGGTTTTTTTTTTTAAATCTTTATTTTATTTTTAGATTTTTGAATTTCTTTATTTTACACTTTGGATAGTTTTTAGGGTAACTAACTAAAAAAACTTAAAAAATAAAAAAACTGAAAAAAATATATTTTTTCCATCAACAAATCAACCTAATTGCTGTTAAAGGGACAAATTTAGATTTAAAATTGGATATGAGTTTAGATTGGATTATACACTTTGAATTTTATGAAAAATTAAAATAAAAAAAATAAATACGGCTAACAGTAGTTTTGAGGCAAGTATACATCTATTTTTTACTTTATAATAGTTTATTAGGGTAAGAACAAAGATGATAACGATTGAGTAAGTTTTCTCTCTCTAAAAAAATTAAAATAAAAAGTGAGAATAAAATAATGGGGTGCGCCTACTATTAGGGCAATAGCCTCGAGAGTGATAAATTAATTGGGTGTGCCTGATATTAAGGCAATAGCCTCAAGAGAGAAAAAAAGAGTATGATTTGAGTAATCGGGTACTTTACGTCTAAGCAAGCATGGATATTCGCATGAAAGGTGAAATATTCTTAAAAAAAAAGAAAAAAAGAAAAAAAATTGTTATGAGAGATTAGATGAATCATAAGTTAGATGTATAAGAGCTAATGGATTATCTGTTCGTGGATAGTGAAAGATAGGATTTAAATTTTTGATTAAAATAATAAGTGTATCTGATATGACGCTCGATTTGAAAATTGAGATCTAAATGTGTTCTTGAGTTTGTATATTAGCAAGATTAATTGAAGAAAATATTAAAAAAAATATTTTTCTTTCTTTTGTACAAAAATTTTATTTTTCTTGATTTTCTGTTATCTTTATTTTTCTTTTTATATTCCTTAATCTATTTTCTTCACAAATTTTGTGGGTATATTCACTGCAAACCCTCATGAGACAATACTCGTTCACTAGGGTAACCAAGGAGTTTAAAAGTTTGTTGCACGTGCTAAGTGCAATCGCGATTCCTGCGAAAGTGAGTTTGGATTTTTCTTTGTCTATTTAGGTTTAGGTTTTGCTCGAGGATTAATAAAAGATAGGTGTGGGGTGTGATGATTATCATATATTGTATTTTTTCCCATACTTTATCTCTTTTTGTATATAAATAAATGCTACTTGGGTATTTTTAGTGTCTTTTTCAGGTAATCTGATTTATACAGGGAGATGGCATGAAATCAGAGCCGTATTAGGAAACAAAACCTAAAAAAGAGTTTAAAGGGAGCAAAGCTACAAGATTAAAATAGTTTAGAGACTCAAAGTGCAATACAGTCAAGGAAATCAAGGGAACAAGACACGAGATTCATGCAGGAGAAAAATCAGAAAATAATTCCATAATAATGCTGCTAAATAGCAGCATTTACCGCTAATTGGAAGCTCAAAGAGCAGTAAATGTTATGATTTTTCTTCGAGGGCTTCGATGTAATTTTGTAGTTTTTCAATTCTGTTAGAATTAGGTTTGAGTTCCGAATTCTATATATTAGCCGTATCCTTGTATTATAAAAGGATCCTATAACTTTTGTACTCATTTTTCATTAATAAAATTAGGATTTTGGTAAAGGGATGACGGTCACAATACCATGCTCCAGAGATACGCCATTGCTTTCTAATCTTTATTTTTTTAGATAGAGTTAATTGCTTTCTAGTATAGATTTATTCACTTTCTAGATTAGATTTAATTGTGTTAATGAATAAAAATAGAATTTTACTTACTAGAATTATATATAACAAATTTTCTTTAGCCCTAGGATGTAGATGAAGTTAGTTTAATAGATCTAATATAGATTTATCTCATCTTCTTCCTAAAAAGAAATAAAGTTATGATTTTTCTATAAATAAATAAAAGATAGAGTTCGTAAATCATAATTCCTTGATAGATTATACTTAATTAATATTTTTATAATTTATACTTAGATGAAATTTGGAATTCAAATTCTTTATTTATTTCTAGAATTATTAACAAATTTTCCTATAAATAAATTGAATTGAATAAATTTGTAAATTTGATTTCTGTAATAGGTTATACTTAAGTTTGGTTTTTTGATAGCCTATACTTAGATTAGGATTTGAAGTTTACTTCTTTGCTTTTATTTATAAGATTTTCTATTTTATATAATTTGTTTTTAAGAAAGGTATTATCTTTGATGGTATATACTTGCACATCACTTGATAGGTCATACTTATGGGCACTTAATTAAAATCAAATTAAAAAGATCACTTTTTTAATATGTTACTTGATCGTGCATAATTAAAAGTTAGGAAGAAAGAGATAATTCTGTTAGGCTATTATTCTAATGGATCCGAAATCCTAGGCTAATATTTAGAACTTATAACCAATCTTCCCTCAATTTAGAAATTCTTAGTTAATCTACTAGAACTAAAGAAATAGTAAGAATAGCAAAACACCTGAGATTTCTGTGGGACGACCTGTATAGTGCTACAACCTCTATACGCTTGCAGTAATTTATCACATCATAAGCCTTGAAGGCCTTGATGTAAATGGCATCGCCAATTCAGATAATGAGTGGATAATTAATGAAGATAAAGAGTTTGTTTATTCTTTCAATTTTGATTCTGAACTCTCAAATACTAGTACTGATGTGGTTAGTGATCACCTAAATAAAATATATTCTTTAACTTCATTTCAAGCACCCATTCGATCATCCTTTTACATATAAAGTGATGACGATGGAGATGCAAATGAAGTTGTTTTTGAAGTTACTCCTAAGAATAAAAATAAAAAACATATGATCTTCGGAAAAGCAAATAACAAGAATAAAGAAAACCATTTAGATTTTGTGAAAGAACATGAAAATTCCGAGTTCTTCCATTATGATGAAAATTCCCACAAGTTAATGAGAAAAATGAGATATAACCTAGCCAAAGACAAGTGGTTAAATTTTGGAAAAGGGTGGAAGACAATTCTTCAACCTTTTGTTCCGAAAGGAAAGATGCACAATTATTATGATAAAATTGGCAGCGGGTTAAGATATGTTACCACTCCTGAAAATCTTTTGGATATGAAGTTGAAGAAAGACATCAAACTCATTCGTCAGAATCATTGTGTTGGGATTCAGATGTATGAATTGGTGTTGTTTTTCAAAAAGTCTCCATCAATATGGTCAGACAAAGAAGAAGAAGACGGTGAATTATCACCAAATAAAAATGATATTTGGGCAAGACACCTCAATATGAAGTGGGAGATTCAATTTAAGCAAAAAGAACCTCCAACTAAAGATAAAGTGATCCAAATAAATATGGGTGATTAAACTAACCCTAAACTTATATTTATAAGTGAAAATTTATCTTTAGAAGAAAAAAGAAGAAATTATCTCTCTCATTCGAGAGTATATTGATGTTTTTGCTTGGAATTATGAAGATATGCCAGGACTCGATCCAAAAGTTGCGGTTCATAAATTAAATATTCAAACTGATACAAAACTAGTAAAACAACAACAGAGATTCCGTCATGAAATTATGGAGGCAATTGAAGCTGAAATCAAAAGGTTAATTAAATCAGGTTTTATTCACGAATAACAACATCTAGACTGGGTTGCGAATATAGTTCCCATAAGTAAAAAGAATGGATAAAATCTCTCTATGCCAGGAAGAAACATGTTACGACCATTAACCTGACGAAGCCACTTGTAGACCTCATCATCTAAACAATCATCGATGATTGAGACATTTTCACCAAACGAAAAAGGAGGCTTGTTCAATAAATTTCTATTCTTTACTTCAAAAGGGGCAGTAGTCATAAATTTTCACAATATAGAGCGAGTAAGATTTAATATTCTATTGTTCCTCTCTCGACCATCAGATGCTGCACAGGCTGGAAAGATGCGACCGAGCCTAAATTATTTCTCGCCATCATATTCTCTTGTATGACCAAAGTAATGATCTTTTGGTCAAAGGTTTAAGGCGTAATTCACTATATAAAGAAAAGAAAGAGTTAAAACAAAATAGTGAAAAGGAAGATACTCTTTTAGAGTTAGAGTATAAATTCCAAACATGATATGAAGAAAGAGAATCACCTCCAACTAAAGGCTCCTGTCGGACCACTATGGTGCTAGAAATAGCTTGAGGATTTTGGGAATCACTATCGGACGGACCAGAGGATGAAGCCTTCTTCATCATCGTTTTGGAAGATTCTTAAGGAAAATTGAGGATAAGAGGATTTTGAAGATGAAGAATTTTGAGAGTTTGAAAAAAGTTTGATGTTCAAACTTTTCAGAAAGTGTTAAACAATATTTCAATGATGAGTTTGAGATTTTATAGCAGATGATTTGATGGACGAGATTTCTGGCCTGAATCTCGTGAGAATTTGCTCATTAATGAAGTTCAGAAAATTCCTCGATCTCTACGCTAGAAAAGTGGTAACTTTCCGGATATACCGTAAAAGGTGCGGGATTCACGGCTCTAATATAGAGTCGTGCTCTATGCAAAAGGCGAGATTCGCGGCTCCAATACAGCGTCGTGCGCGAGAAAAAGTTGTATTTCCTCTCAAAATGCAAAGATTATATTTCGGCCAAAATTATCCAATGTATTTCAAAACACTTCTAAAATTATGGAGTTTTAAAAACTTTGGAGGGGGTTTTGTTAGCGAAAATTTTCTTCTATAGAGAATCATCTTTTATAAAGAGAGATCCGCATATATAAGCTACAAAATAAGACGTGGCTTTCACAACACTGTGCTTTATTTTCCAAAAAAGATGAGACGTAATTTTTAATTTGTGAATGATGCTGAAATATGAATCTCTCTCTAGATTCGCAGACTTAATAAAGAATGAGCCCTACAGAGTCTCATTATTGCATCCAAGCATATTATGCAAGAAGCGAATATGCCGTCACAACAAAATAACAAATCTAAAGTCTGAAATTCGCATTCCAGTTACAGTCTGAACAAGTTGCGAAACTAAAGTTTGAGATCCACATTCCAGTTATAATTCCATCAAAGTTACGAATCTAAAGTTTATGATTCACATCCCAGTAGCAGTATGAAAGAATTGTGAATCTAAAGTTTGAGATTTGTGTTCTAATTGTAGTTTAAAGAAAATGCGAATCTAAAGATTGAGATTCGCATTTTGCTTTTCAGTTACGATCCAGAGGATTAAAGAACGTCTGTTGTAAATTCTAGAGATTTAATACAAATTCTCCGGACCAAAAGACAAAAAAATAATTCTCGGATTGTGTAGGCAATCAGTTGGACAGTTACATCAACTCAAAAGTCTCCAAAGAGCTATTCTAGTTGTAATATAAAAGAGCCGTCTGTGAATCTAAAATCTGAGATTCACGTTCCGGATGTACTCTAAAGGAGCCGTGAATCTAAGATCTGAGATCCGTGTTCCAGTTGTGATTTAAAGGAAACGCGAATCTAAAGTTTGAGATTTGCGTTCCACATTTTAGTTATGATCCAGAATATTAAAGATATTGGTTGCAAATTCTAGAGATTTAATACAAATCTACCAGACCAAAGGGTGAGAAATTAATTCTCAGATCGTGAAGGCCATCAGTTGATAATTATATCAACTCAAAAGCCTCCAAATCTCTATAAACAGTAGAAGCTTAAGCAGAAAAAGGCATATGGAGATCACTATTATAAAGAGAGCCATTTTCCATCTAAGTGCTGGTGTTATCAGTAATCCGAAACTCCTGCAAACTAAAATTTTATACACAGTATCAACGGAGAGTAAGATTGTCCTCCATAGCTAGTCTAGAGCCCAATTTTAAATAAAGAGAAAATTAGATTATCCTCATCTTCTGTAAACGGAAAACCGTTAAAATTGTAATCTTTTATTGAAAAAAGCTTAATAGAGAATCATTTACGATTTTATGGCGTACATAGATCTATTTTTATTATGTAATAATAAGATAATAACTTCCATTTTTAACATTTCAATTTACCTCCATCATTCAATTGCCAAAATCTATTATTAATTAATTTTATTATTAAGCCCTTTGACCTTATTGAATTTAATTTTTAAACTTGTTTTTAAAACCCCCTAGTGACTATAATTTTGAGCACTTGGACCAATTTCAAATTTACTTAAATCTATCCCATTATAAAGCCTTTGACCACATTTTAAATATGTTTTTAAATCTGCTTAGTCAATTTTATTTATGAGTCTTTGTCTCATTTCAAACTTCATTCAAAACCTATTTAATTCCATTAACTTATCTTTTAATTCAATATCCTAAATCTCTATCTTAAATTCTATTTAAATTTCTCCTTCATCATAGATTTATTCCTCCAAACCAAACTCTCTACTCCCCTCTTTTCTTTCTCACCAGAGCGCTACCACAACAACCGTTGCCTCCCACTACCAGAAGAGCTATCTCACTAGTCCTCTCTGACACCCAAACACATATCATGCCGCATGAACTGCCCACCAACAAACATTGTTGTTGGAGCACTCCTCACCGGAGCCTCTCATCAGAGCAACTCCCTCCCCTTTGAATGCATCAAGAGGAAGGATCCACCTCCCTTCTTTAATGAATTTATATCTTATGGATATAAATAGATAATCTGCTAATAACAACCTAATTAAAATCTACAGCCCTTCATCTAATAGATCCAATAAGATGATTATTCCAATTATTTGTTTGTTTCAAACCCAATAGTCTTTCATTACTAAAAACAAACTTTTATATGTTTTTCAAATTGAAGAAAATTTCCTTAACATTTTAAAAACTATCCTTAACTATTTTTAAACTATTTTTTAATTTTCTTTAAGTAGATATTGGTTTTTATCAAAAACTTGAGTGTAAACCTATCTATCGTATGCACTTTCAAATTAAAGTGTTCCTTCTCAAGCTTACTTGTACATGCAATATTCCTACTAGGAATACATTATTTTTCAATTTTATAGAATTGTTTGTGTATGTCATGATAAAAATTATTTTTTCTTTCAAGCAAAACTATTTATATAAAATTATTTCTTATATCTAAAGTCTGTCTTCTTATCTGAGATTATATTTAATTTTTATTTAGGCATATTCATATCATTAAGTGTTATTTAACTGCATGAAATTTGATAATCTTACGAACTTCATTCAAATAAAATATAAGTCATAAATTGACTAATCAATTATTATAGATACTAAATTGGAACGCTAACTTATAGTAATAATGATTATAATATTGTGGTAACGGTGTTTGAAAAAGAGTAATGAATAAAGTGGTTAAATAAATAATAAACATGCTTGGACATAAAACCTCCCACTCTTTCTACTTACCAGGCCATGTGTCATATATGATATTTTGTCAGAAAATCCCTGACTTAGTGCAGGAATTAAAATTTTTTTCCTAAATATTACTTGATTATAATAAAGTTGAACTACACTTGAACTTAATTTGAATCAGGATTGTGTATTGAATGAAATATAATGTACTAAAATTGACACGATCTTAATAACTATAAATAACAATAGGTTGGGAGTGATACTAATTAATGTGAATATTGTGTTTATGTTATACTATAAAGTTGTATAACTGACTTTTCCACACATTGTGGGTCCGCGATGATTTGCTAGATCACATATGAAAATTAATGTTCATCATTGTAAAGGTCCAAGTCAGCTCTAGACAATCCTAGTGCCTATTTTTCCAGATTTGTACAGGAGACATTCGAAATACGGATATAACATCAGTTAGATTCTCTAATAATATATGATATCTTAGATTAAATACTTGACATGTATACTAGAGCATAATTTTAATTAGACTAAATATTATCAAAAACTTAGATAATAAATTAATTCATGTTTTATATTTACATTCATATGTACTATTCATTTATATTTCAATTACTCGTACTCTTTATCTTTTCATACTAGTATTAATCTTTTTTTTTATATGGTCATGGTTTGGCGACTTGGATGTGCATGCTAGATTTTGAATAATAGATGCAATGGAGTAGATTGAAGATCTGAAATACTACTAGGAGTAACTGAAGCCAGTAGATGGTCATTCTTTTCTAGTCTTATACTTAATACTTTTGGCTGCTACCGTGTTTGAAACTCTATCTTTTACTCCTCAATTATTTCTATGACTTTTATTTCCATCATTATCTATAGTAATCTAGTTTCGTCTATTAAATAAAAGTTATATTTCTATTAAAATATTATTGTGATGTATGACAATGATTAATATTAAACTCAAGCATAGCGTAATTTTATGAATACATTACTCAATGACTCAACTGTCCAGCGTTCAAAATATATATAATTTAACGAAGTATATAAATAGTTTTTGTCATTGATCATGCTGGCTGTTGGGTTTGCGTCTCACATCTGTTGAGTATTCAATATGATCAGAAATCACAATGCGGCCCCTAGTTAGATTTGAGTTTGATAATTGATATTCTAATTGGTATGGAATACCATTATGATAGTATTATTATAATATGATTTGAATTAGCAAAGTTATATATTTTGCATAAGAGATGAGTGATTGATGAGAGAGACAGAGAGTGAACTTTTGTTATTATGAGAGATATGAGAGGAAGAGAGATAATTGAATTTCTTTTTGTAACCTTTTCTCTTTCATAATGAATTTTTATATTATTGTCTCATGGACATAGGTCGAACTTAGTTGGCCGAACCATAGACCTCCTGTGTTTTTGTGATGCCCCCAAACCACACAGGTGAGTCCGAGTGCATGAGACTGGCAGCACTCTCAATACCAGAGTGCATGAGACTCTTTTTTTCTTTTCAAACAAAACACTGGCAAGAGATGTAGAAGTGCATAAATATGAGATATACCTCACAGGTCTGAATTTATTTGCCACAACATTATATGCAAGAGTATAGCAATATCCAAAAATAGGTATAGTGAAATGATAAGTAATATGTGTACAAAAATATTATTTATGTAGGTCAAGTACAGTATTAAAATAGAGAAATATAAGCACTAAACATATAATGGACTATCCAGATACCCCAAACCGAATCAGAAGTAAGATATATACGGACATAATGACTAAAATGATACGTACACAAAAAGATAAGAATCCTATGATAAGCTGCTTACTAGCGTTCGACCTATTCCTAGAAATATGGATTTTCAAGGGGTGGTTACCCATTCTAGAACACTGTGACCTATTCCTAAAAATATAGATTTTCAAGGGGAGGTTATCCATTCTAGAACACTGCAATCAAGCCTAGCAAACCTGGGTTGTGATAACCCCAGGGGTCAGAACCCAAATAAAAATATAAATTCAAGCTCATGCAGTACTATCGAACCCATATCAGAGAGGCATGCTAGTAGGAATAATATAAAAGATGTATATGTATGAATTATGAAGTATAAAATTTGCAAAATATAACTTGGATCATGAATTAAATGGTTTGCAAAATGTAACATGATTAAAATAATCTAAATATAACATGAACTATGTCGCACATGGTGTGTGGGTGTGTATAATATAATGTGATCAAGCAATAAAAAATGCCAAATCTAATAAGAATCGTGTGGTACATGGTATGCATAACATAACAAAGATCATGCTGTACATAGTAGATATAATTTGAGGTGATCAAGTAATAAGATATACCAAATATACCAAAAATTATGTAGCATATGGTAGGATATAACATGATTGTGCACATGGAATCACAAAGTACACAACATGCAAAAGAAAACATGATCAAGCCAGTATAACATGTTGTTAAGCAATATCAGACTCTAGAGGTGGCTCTGAATGGATTTTAGAGGTGGCTCATATGGATTCAAGAGGTGTCTCCCACTTTTTGTGTGACATTTTGTCCTGTGTAATACTTAGTTCTATTGTGACACTTAGTTGCATATACTTCTGGCTGTTATCTGGCTATGAAAGGATGTTAAATTCTAGAGGTGATCCTATGAATTCTAAAAGTATCTCCCATGGATTCAAGAGGTCACCCCTTACTTTCTATGTGGTACTTTGTTCTGTGTAGCTCTTAGTTCCTTACAATCTTAATATCGGATTTTAGAGGTGATCCCCATGGATTCTCGAGGTAGCTCATATGGATTCAAGAGGTAGCCCTGACTTTTTGTGTAGTACTTTATTACATGTAGTACTTAGCTCCATGTGACACTTAGTCCCACACATTTTCGACATCAGATTCTATAAATTCTAGTGGTAGCTCCCACAGATTTAAGAGGTGTGCTTCACTATTTGTATTGCACTTTGTTCCGAGTAGTATTTAATTTCATGTGGCACTTAGTTCCATGCCTACGTATTAATAGCTATATGAGTATGAAATAAATTGCACAGTGATACTGGCAAGCATAAGGGTTATGGAACATATTTTCATGTGTGAAGTATCATTTTAAGGCAAGAATAGCATGTACATGTAATAGCATACATGAATACTCACATGTGCATGTATATCATTCTCAAATCATGTGTTATATGCACAAATATAGAAGGTATGCCAAGACATAAGCTAGGATAGGTTTAAAATTAATATGTACAAGTATAACAAGAGTGATTGAACAAGTGTACATATGTATCATATCATAAATCAAGAAATACATACACGGATATAACTTACATGCCTATTACTACGACTCAATAAACATGTCAGATTTATAGATCTTATTTGACTAGCACAAAATATAATTAGAGGCTAATATTTTACACATTGTAAATAATTCAATTATCTTTCCAATAAATATTGAATGAGCTCAATTGGAATTTTAGAAAAAGAGTTGTCCATTTTACTATGGTTATGGTACTGCTGCCATGGACCTGGTACAATCAAGTCTTCTAGATTATTTTTGACCAAGATAATATTAGACTAAGAACATAAGATTTTAATCAGTTCTAGACAATTCAATAAGTTTTCTTCTAATAAATCTTGAATAAACTCAATTAGAGTTTGGCAGGAAAAGTTATAGTCATTTTACCATGACATGGTACTGCAAAGTTGCTGATCTAGGGCAGCAGCCATAAGGCTAATTCTAGATTATTTTTAGTTAGGAAAATAGTTAAATTAGAATCCACTGAAGCTAGTAAAAATGTAGGTTAGTGAATCCTCTTTCTAGTGGTAATAGAATAAGGTCAATCAGATTTAAGATATAAAAGTTATGGCCATTCTAATATGAACTGTTGCTTAGGTCTGCACAATGACGTGGTTCATGCACGATAAACATACATGGTGCGATACATTAAATGAAATTCAGATTACATGCAAGTTTGGATATTTATAATCATGAAATTAGATTCATAATATCTCTGAGATTATATGAAATGAGATTACATTACAAAATTACAACTTTAAGGGGTTTGAGAGTGTATTCTTACCTCTTATTGAATCAAAACTGAATATGAACTGATATTAAAGTGATTGCTCCTCAAAAGTAGATATATTCTCTAGAAATTACATGTAGGATCAAGGTCAGAGGTTGGAGAAGGCTTTCCTATGTTGATTAAAAGTTTACAGTTGATTTGGAGAGGTTTAATTCAAAAACACAACTCATAGATCAATTTATTGGATTTCAATCCACTCTCAAGTTGAATATTTAGAGATTTATTTTAGAAATATTGAGAAAGAATTAAGGTTTGTAGCCTGAAGATAAAATGAAGATAAGAACAAGAAGAATAAGCTTGATTTTTTAAGATTTTTTTATGAACTTATCTCGGAGGTCAAACAACTAGTGGAAATTGCTTAATCTGCCTTGTTAAAAACCCTTAAACTTCACCTTTATTACAAGTTTGCTATTGGGTCAATTTCAACTCAAACTTGGTCAAAGAAAGCTGAAAGGCTTCTGGAGATAAATTTGGAGTTGGTGGAAGGCTAAAATTAAAATTCTTAATTTAATTTTATTATTTTAATCGGGTATTTGCTAAAAATCGACCGATCCGAAATAATTCAAGAAAAATATGGAAAAACTCAAAATAATGATCTAAGAAGTTTTTGCTCTGTGAAATTTGAGATTAAAGGTTAGAGTTGATACGGATGATATGGAATAAATTGATGGACGTGCTTAAGAATTAGGGGCATTAGTCTACCCACCTAACAAAAAGTTTCGGCTTTAAAATCTAAATCAAAATGAAAGTTAACAATTACAGTAGATGTAGAAGTACCTATTTAATAATGAATTGAAATAGATACAGAGGTATCTTTGGAACAAATATAGACATTTTTTGCCTATAATCATTATCTCAATAATTTTCTAGTTTATAATCTCAAATAGAAAATGTCAGCATCCATAGTTAGGCCATTGATCGCCATAACTATAACTAGAAAGTCTGATATAAACATCCAATAATAATAGAGGCAACTTCAAAGGCTCTATACCGAATCTATAGATCAGCTATTTGAACTATTTTTTCCATTCAGCACTCTCAATGCAACTTTATTTATCACATACCCCAAACATATATATTTATCTTAGGTCATCAATTTTTTTTTTGCCACATAGAAATTCAAGTTGTACTTTGGAAAAGGGATATTCATACTCACCATCAAACATAAAAAAAAAACCTAAATATCAATCTCATCAATCTCAAAAATGTCATACCAAATCCCATTAATCGAATCACTTGAGCATATATTGTATAAAGAAAAGATAAGTCATGTGATTTTGGACCTATAATCCAGAATAGATTATAACATCCAAAAGAGATTTTAATGTAATATGAAATCCAAAATTAAAATGATATTAACTATAAAGATGACATATGTCCACCAGATAAATCATAATCAAACTATTCGAATACTAATTAAATAAATAACTGAATAATATCAAAAGTCATTCTCCCATCCTTGTGATCTTTTATATTCAACAACAAATCTTGATTGATGAATAAAGACTGATCTCAATATTTTTTTAACTATAATAGAATATATCTCAAAAACACCAAAATTTAAATTTCAGCTCTCCTAAATTAACAATTTAGAATTTGATATATTCTCAGATTAACCGAATAAACATCCATGTACATAGTGGTATTCTTATTTAGTGTTGTTTTCATCCATACTGCATCTTTAGCCATAACTTATTTGATCAGTCATCTTATCATTGAATTAAATGCGCCAAATGAAATCTCATTGAATCAAATCATACTAAACCTCTTTCTATCCAAATCAACCAAGTTACTATAATAGTTTAAATTCTTACATCTTACCATGAAACAAACCCATAAAATATTCACCATATCAAAGATTAATATGTTTTTCTAATTCATCATATTGATTTGATTCTTCAACACAATATTAATGATCAATGTGCTACCCTGGATTCACCCTTGCCATATTGGTATTCAATGTATAACTATTTGATAAGAAATGTCATTAGTATCTGGGAAAATATAATAATCGCATCAAATTTTTAACAATATAATAATCACTTGTTATTCATTGAAGACAAGGATCGAATCAGGATGGGAAATAAAGGATATGATAGGGAACAAGATATGAAAACAAAGAAATGTTAATAGATATTGCTTGCATGTATGTGACAGAATTTTAAGGTCATGGGTCAAATGATGAAATTAATGATTGCTCTAATACCACTCTGTGATGTCTCCAAACCACACAGTTAAGCCCGAATATGTGTCCCAATAAAAGGATAGGGTGTCACTGATAGGCACTCTCAATAACGAAGTATACAAGGCATTTTTTTCTCTTTCAAACAAAGCACTGGCAAGAGATATGCAAATACATATATATGAGATATATCCTACGGGTCTGAATCTCTCTGCTACAACATTACATGCAAAAGTATAGCAATATCCAAAAATGTGTATTATTGAAATGATAAGTAATATGTATACAAAAATATTGCTTAGTAGAGTCAAGTACAATATCAAAATAGAGCAACATAAGTTCTAAACATATAAAGGACTGTTCAGATGCCACGAATCGAATAGAATGTAAGATACATACACACATAAAGGCTGAAATGATACGTACACAAAAAGATAAGAATCCTATGATAACCTGGTTACTGGCGCTCGACCTATTCCTGGAAATATGGATCCTCGAGGGGTGGTTCCCCCTTCTAGAATTCTGTAATCAAGACTAGCAAACTTGGGGTGTGATAACCCCAGGGATAAGAACCTAAATAAGATATAAGCTCAAACTCATGCAGTACTATAGAACCTGTAGCAGTGAGGCATGCTAGTAGGAACAATTTAAACACTGTATATGAATGAATCATGAAGTACAAAGTTTGCAAAATATAACTTGGATCATGAATTAAATGGTTTGCAAAATATAATATCATTACAGTATGTAAAATATAATATGAATCATGGAGTACATGGTATATATATATATATATATATATATATATAGTATAATGTGATCAAGTAATAAGGAATGCTAAACCTAGCAAGAATCATGTTGTACATGTATGCATAATACAACAAAGATCATGAAGTACATAATACATGTAGTATGATATGATCAAGTAAGAAGATATGCTAACTATAGCAAGAATCATATAGCACATGGTATGTAGGATATAACATGATCATGCACATGAATCACAAAGTACAACCATGCAAAAGAAAATATGATCAAGTAAGTATAACATATCATCAAGCAATGTCGGATTCTAGAGGTGGCCCTCAATAGATTCTAGAGGTGGCTCACATGGATTCAAGAGGTGTCCCCCATGTTTTATGTGGCACTTTGTCCCATATAACACTTAGTTCTATCGTAACATTTAGCTCCGTACACTTTTGACTGGTATTAGGTTATAAGGAGATTTTTGATTCTAAAGGTGACCCCATAGATTCTAGAGGTGTCTCCACAAATTTAAGACGTAGTCCCCACTCTTTGTATGGCACTTTATTCTACATAGCACTTTGTTCCATATGCTACTTAGTTCCATACAATATCAATGTCAAATTCTGCAAAGCACTTTCTGTATGGCACTTTGTTCTGCGTTGCACTTTGTTCCATGTGCTACCTAGTCCCATGGATTCTAGATGTAGTTCATATGGACTCAAGAGGTAGCCTCGACTTTCTGTGTGGTACTTTTTTCCATTTAGTATTTAGCTCCACATGGTACTTAGTCTCACACATTTTTGGCATCAGATTCTATAGATGACCCTATGGATTCTAGAGGTAGCTTACACTGTATCAAGAGGTGTCACCCACTATTGTGTAGCACTTAGTTTCGAGTAGTACTTAGTTCCATGTGGCACTTAGTTTCACACCCATGTATTAATATCTATGTGAGTATGAAATAATATGCATAATGTTACTGACAAGCACAAGAGTTATGGAATATATTTTCATGTGTGACGTATTATTTTCAAGCAAGAATAGCATGTACATATAATAGCATGCATAAATACACATATGTGCATGTATATCATTCTCAAATCAAGTGTTATATGAACAAATATGGAAGGTATGTCAAAACATAAGCTAGAACAAGTCTGAAATCAATATGTACAAGTAATAAAGAAGAGTGATTGAATATGTGTATATAGGTATCATATAATAATCAAGAGATACATGCACAGATATAACTTACATACTTATTTTGCTGCGACTCAATGTACATGTCAGATTTACATGTCTTATTTGACTAGTGCAAAATAGAATTAGAGGTTAAAATTTTATATAATATAATAATTCAACTATATTTCCAATAAATCTTGAATGAGCCCAATTGAAATTCAAGAGCAAGAGTTATGGTCATTTTATTATGGGTATGGTGCTACTACTATGCACCTGGTATAGTCAAGTATCCTAGATTATTTTTGAGTAAGATAATATTAGATTTAGAATCAAAAATCTTAATTATTCTAGTTAATTCAATAAGCATTCTAATGAAACTTGAATGAGTTCAATTGGAGTTTGGAATGAAAAGTTATAGTCATCATACCATGGCATGGCGCTGCTGAGCTACTAATCTGAGGTAGTAGCCATAAGGCCACTTCCATGTCATTTTTGGCTAGGCAAATGACTAAATAAGGATCTACCGTAGCTGGAACAAATGTAGTTTAGTAAATTCTATTTGTAATGGTACTAGAACAAGGCCAATCAGAATTAAGACGCAAAAGTTATGACAGTTCTAATATGGACTGTTGCTTAGGTCTGCACAACAACATGGTTCATTCATAATAAACATGTACAGTGTGATGCGTGAAATGAAACTCAAGTTATATACAAGTTTGGACATTCATAATCATAAAATTGGATTCATAATACCTCTGTAATTATATGAATAGAAATTACATTAAGAAATTATAAGTTTGAAGGGTTTGAGAGTGTATTCTTGTCTCTTGTTGAACTGAAACCGAATATGAACTGATGTTGATGCGATTACTCCTCAAAAGAAGAGAAATTCTCCAAGAATCACACTTAGGATCAAAGGCAGAGGCTGGAGAAGGTTTTCTTATATTGGTGGAGAAGTTTAGAGTTTATTTGCAGAGTTTTAACTCAAAAATAAGGCTCACAGGTCAATTTAATGGATTTTAGCCCTCTCTCAAGCTGAATATTTGGTGATTTATTTTAGAAAAATTGAGAAGGAATTAGGGTTCATATCTGAAGATAAAATAAAGAGGATAACAAGAGGAATAAGCGTTATTTTTTTCAAATTTTTTTTCTAAATTTATCTCTGGGGTCAAACAGCTGGTAGAAGTTGCTAACTCTATCTTGTGAAAAATCCTAAACTTCACCTTTATTACAAGTTTACCATTGGATCAATTTCAAATCAAATTTGGTCAACGAAGTCTGAAAAGCTTTGGGAGATAAATTTGGAGTTGGTGAAAGGGGCAAAATTAGAATTCTTGATTTAATTTGATTATTTTAATCGAGTGTTTGCTAAAAAAAATTTCGACTCCATATATGCAATAAAAATATAAACAAAGTTTAAATTAATGAGATGAGAAGTTCTCACTTTGTGGAATTTGAAATTGAAAACTAGATTGATAGATATAACTTAGTTTACTCAGTATTCGCCCGTATCAATATCCGGGTTCCTGAGCTAATACAGATGATACTGAATAAATCGATAGACGTGCTTAAGGTTTATGAGCGTAATAGTTTTTCTTGTATTATCTATATTTCTATCACGTTTGCTTGATGTGGTGATCTTGTAGTATTTTTGAGATCTAATTGGGGGAGTCTATCCCTAACAATTGGTATTAGAGCTGGAATTATGGATCCAGAATTGTGGTCACAGGATAGTGGATTTGATGTTGAGTTAGTATGGATAGTTAGTAGATGCATCAAGGCAAATAGTAGAAATTGAACAGAAGAAGAAGAAAAAAATAAACAGCGAGCAACCATCACGGTGAGCTGCATAGGTGGCATTCCCAACCACGATGCACCTACAGATGCAGTTGACGCACATGGCTGGCACGCGCATAGGTTTATGCATGCACAATGCACAGGCCTGTATGCACATAGCATGCAGCGTACTAGCGATGCACAGGGTGGTGTGCGAGGCCTGCCCGAGTGTGCCTTACGGTGTGTAGCGATGCCTCTCTGTTGAACGACAACTAAGGTAGTTGTGGATGGCGGCACAACAATGTTGGGTTCAACTAATGATCTGGATCATGAAGAGAAGAACTTTTTTTTGTATTTGGCATTTAGACAAACACCAAATACCAGGTGACTACGAGCGAAAAGTATAATAATTTTAGTATATCTTGTGCGCTCGTAATCCAATTTTGGTAATTAATACATAAATTTAATGTTAAATTATTTTTATTGATCAAACTCTCAATCTTAATATTGTTCTAGTGTTTTATAGTTTTTTTGAGGATTCAATGTGAAAAAATCAAAATGGAGAGCATATTAATGCGTATCAGTCCCAGAATAGTTATTTGATAGGAATGACTATCGACAACTATCTCGCATTATCATTGACTGCATACATAGCCTGAGAGCTACAGTTGAAACTGCAGTAGTTGCGGCCTTCGACAACCACATCGACAGAAGCACAATTTTGAAGATTTCAAGTTGAGTTCAAGTTTCCAGTCAAATAGAATTATAATTAGCATTTTGAGCGACTATAAATACCAAATGTAATAGAGAGTTAGAAAAAGGTGGATGGTATACCTTTTTATTATAATTTATAATCTATAAGAGAGTTTTTTTTGGAGAATAGGTTTTTTGTACTCGGTCGTGATTATTAATATAAACAAATCTCTTTTAATCCGTTATTGATAACTATGATAAGTATGTGCAGTTAATACTGTGCGATGGTTCAGATGAGGTAACAAGAATTTAGATGATTTACTGGTATATTTATTTCTTTTTATGCTTAACTATTTTATGTAAAATTAAGATTCTCGGTTCCCTATTATCTTTTTAGGCTCTTTGATAATATTTAGTTTGATGATGTATACGTTACTTAGTTCTTGATTTGCCGTCGGCTCTTTAGGTACTGTGTATGCTTAATTTTGAATGATTATTTTTATTATTCAAATGTCATGCTTAGATCAACTCAAAACACATATAGAACTAATCGAGAAAAAAAACTAAAATATCAAGTCTACGACTTTATTTATTTATTTGTTTCAAAGTATATTTTCTAATTGTATGAGATCACATGATTTACACAATTAAGATAATTAAGTATAAACATATCCAATGAATTAATGTATGAGGGCATTAATCTATCTAACTAATAATCTTCTCTAGTTAATTAATTAGAAATCAAGAAATCTTAGTTAATAAATTTTAATCTTAATCTTTTCTTCCGTAATCCATATTAATTAGTATCATATAAAATAAAATGAATATTTTTAAGAGAATGATCTTGGATTTACTACCGTTGAACTGCTTGCCGATCTCTTGCACTTGGGTGTACACGACTTAGATTGTAGTTAACTTTTTTAGTGCCGTCACTGGGGATTTGTAATTTGCGTTACACTTTAGTATAGATTAAGGTTCCTATATCATTAATTTATGCAATTTCGAATTTGCATAACCAGTTAGAGAAGAATCTCTAGCGATAGACTCGCTCAGTCATACTCAAATCCATAAATACTTCCAATCCACTAATCACTTCACAACATTAGCACTAATAATAATATGAATAACAATAATAATACTAGATTTGACATAGCATAAAAGATGATCACAGCCAACATGGAGGCAATTGGAGGTCCCTACCCAATTATCTACAACATGATCAGACAATCCAAGTTTCATGCATAATATTTTCTTTGAATATGGGATATTTTGAAATTAAATTTGGAGTAATTCAACTCTAGCCTAAATTCAATGGAGGTCCTAGTTTTGGACTTTTGAGAATTCAAAACGGTTTGCTCTACTAAATCTTCAAAACATTACTGTAGTGCAACTAAAACTTAAACTCTTTCTGTTCTTCTTTAAAAATAAAGTAAGAATGTGGTTACATTCATTATGTCTTAATTCAATAGGAAGATGTGATGAGATGCAAAAAAAAAATTCTCAAAGAAATTCTTTTCTTCACATCTAACTAACTATATGTATAAGCAAATTATTAACTTTCAAAGAAGGAAGACGAATCTCGATTCAAGTATTGGGATAGATTTAAACATTTGCTACTCTCATGCACATATCATGCTTTGAGATATGCAGGACAATAAGTACACTATATGAAGGGCTAAATAATGCAACTAGACAATTTATAGAAACTATGTGTAATGGTGAGTTTTTAAGCAAGAATGTTGATGAAGCGTGGGAATATCTTGACTCACTTGCCAAAAATTCACAAGCTTGGGAGACGGATTATACTTTGGAAAGAAACTAATTAGTAGAGAAGCCTCAAAATAGATGTAGACTTATTAAATTGGGAAAACTGAAGATATAGTTTGCACGATTAATCATGCTCACAAAGAAATTTGAAGATTTAATCACTAAGAAAATGGAAGTTGTTAAGGTGATAGATGAAGTTCTAGAAATTTGTGATATTTGTGAATTACAAAGACATGTAACTCACAATTGTCCAACTCCCTGCCTTTAAAGAAGTGCTTAATGAGTAAACTAACGCCTTTAATATTGTTCGTCAACCAACAAATAATCCATATTTACAAAGTTATAATCGTGATTAGAGGAATCATCTTAATCTTTAATGGAAGTAGAATCCTCAATAGCAGTATAATCAACAAATAAGCCACCCATAAATCCAACACCACAACAGTATGTCCAACCTTCAAATCAATTTTCAGTGAACAACCATCACCGAAGCAAAATTTTGAGGATAATATAATGCAGATACAATAGAGAATGGATCAAATAATTTAAGCATAGCAGTAATTCATCCAGTTGCAGCAAGCCATTAACAGTTAGAATGTGACGACTTTTAGCAATATATGATCTCAGATAAGCTATCCTAGTTTCGTTCTGTGAACTCAAGAAAAAGGTAAACTACCATCTCAACCGGAGGATAGCACTTCAAGTAAAGTCAAAGATATAAATGTTATTGCTTCTTTAATTAATAATAATATACCTGAGATATCTGCTACAGTTAGTTTGCAAAGTAGCAAAGTGCTTGAGGATCCCGTTTCAAAAAGAAACACCAAAGATAAACCGGGTGATAATTCAGCACAACAATCTAATAATGTTGATCCTAAAGAGACCGCTTTTTCGACTTAAAAATCACCTGTATCATCCACAACATTTGAAAAATATAAATATTAATGCATCTTATGTTGATATTTTAAAAATTTACAAATAGGTATAGTTCAATATCACTTCGCTAGAAGCAATCAAGTAAGTGCCATCATATGCAAAAATCTTGAAGGATTTGTACACCATTCAAAGAAACCATCATGTTCAAAAGAAAGCACTTCACAGAGCAGGAAAGTGCTTTATTCTGCTTTGAGGTGTGTGATAGGTCAATAAAATATTGAGAAAGCTCTACTATATTTGGGTTCTAGTGTAAACCTGTTACCATACTCAGTTTACAAGCAACTGGGTGAACTTAAACTTACACCTGTCACACTACAATTGGCGAAGAGGCTAGAAAGAAATTCTAAAGGCATCATTGAAGATGTTCTAGTGCAGATTGAAAATTTCTACTTTCCTGTGGACTTTATAGTCATTGATACTGCACCTATAAATAACACACGATTTCACATTTCTATTATCCTCGGATGTCCACTTTTAGTCATTGCTAATATTATTATCAATTGTAGGAATGTTTGGTAATATAACCCTTGAGCTTAATGTTTTTAATGTCTACAAATAACCAAATATTCATAATGATGAATTGCAGGACATTAATTATATTTAAGAAATCTGAGAATGAGACATCATATCATTTTGCATCTCTGATCTGCTAGATCTTGCAATGACAATGAATGCTAGTTTTCTTGAATGGCTCAATTATGAAAATATCATAAATATTATGAAATGCTTAACTGATACTTGTTGTTCACATATTATATGTTGGATTACTAAAATGGAAGTATATGAAGAATTACCTCCAAGCACAAAGAAATTGATTCATTCCAATGTCCAAGCCCTGATACTTAAGGAAAAACCATTACCCAAGGATCTCAAGTATATATTTTTTTTGGGACCTAAGGAAACATTCCTGATGGTCATCTTAGAGCATCTTGATGAGAATCGGAAAGAGACTCTACTCTTAACATTACGAAAATACCAAGGAGTTTTAGCATACAATATGGTAGACATCAAAGTTGTGGACCCTCTTATTGCACACGTCATATTTCTTTGGAAGGTGGAGCCCAATCAATAAGGCAAATACAATAAAAACTTAACTCGACCATGAAGGACATGGTTAAAGCCGACGAGTTGAAACTCCTCGTTGCTGGCATCATTTCTCCAATAACTGATAATAAGTGGGTATGTCCAACCAAAGTTGTTACCAAGAAAAGCAGGGTAATTGTAGTTAAAAATTCAGATGAAGAGATGATACCCACTTGTATATTTACGAGTTGGTATATGTGCATAGATTATAGAAAACTAAACCAAATAATGCAGAAAGATCATTTTTCCATTGCCATTTCTCGACCAAGTGCTCGATGAGTTGTGGGGCACTAATTTTATTGCTTTCTAGATGGCTATTCTGGTTACTATCAAATCAAAATTGCTTTAAAGGATTATGAAAAGACCACTTTTACCTGTCTCTTTGGCACATTTGTATTTAAAGGATGCTATTTGGACTGTGTAATGCACCTGCAAAATTTCAAATATGTGATTAGTATATTCAGCGATATGGCTGACGACTATTTAGAGGCATTTATAGATGACTTCTCTTTATTGGGAAATAGCTTTGAAGTATGTTTGACTAATCTAGAATCTGTACTTGAATATTGTAAACAAAAGAATTTTCTCCTAAATTGAAAAAATATCACTCTGGTTAGGAAAGATATTGTATTAGGTCACATTGTTTCATCCAAAGAGATGGAAATAGATAAGGTAAAAGTTAAATATATTTCCAAAATACTAATACCTAAAACCATAAAGGATGCATGTTTGTGTTTAAGACATGCATGCTTCTATAGAAAGTTTTTAATGGATTTTAGTAATATTGTTAGACTTCTTTCTCAACTTTTTTCGTAAGATGTGCAGTTTGAATGGAAGTAGGTATGTCAAAAAGTTTTTGATACATTCAAAGAGATGCTCATTACTACATCAATAATGCAACCTACAGATTGGTCTCTACTACTTGAGATTATGAGTGATGCAAGCGATTAGGCAATTGGAGCAAAGATAAGAAGCGCTACGTGATTTACTATGCTAGCAAGACTCTCAACGATGTATAAATGAATTACATGATATCAGAGAAGGAACTTCTACCCATAGTCTTTGCTCTTGATAAATTTCATTCATATATTTTGGGCTTATATGTGGCTGTCTTTTCAAATCATTTGGCACTCAAATATCTCTTGTCAAAGAAGGATGCAGAGCCATGATTCGTCTGATGGATACTGCTACTTGAAGAGTTCGATTTCGAAATTCAAGATAATATGGGAGTAGAGAATGTGGATGCCGACCACCTTTCTTCTAATATTAGATAATGATAAGCTGTCTACTAGGGATTTATTCCCTGATAAACATCTATTAAGACAATTCTATTGTACTCTGATATTATTAGTTTTCTTATTACAAGTGAAATGCTAAGTTATTGGAGTGTGCAAGATATTACATGAGGCAGACCGTTTCTTTTATAATGCTCCTTACTTGTTCAAGTTTTGTTTGCATCACATCATTAGGCATCATGTGCCTAATGATGAGATCCAGGGTATTATTACTTTCTGTCACAAAGAAACTTGTGGTGGGCATTTTTTATCTAAAATATATGGTTAAATTTCTCCAATATGGATGTCACTGGCTCATGATGTTTAGATATATGCACGAATATTATAACATTGTGAATCATGCCAAAAATTAGGTGCATCAACGAAGAAGAATGATATGCATTTGACACCTATTCGAACAATTGAAGTATTCAATTGTTGGGGCATTACCTTCATGGAGCCTTTTCCTATTTCTAAGAGTTATATTTATATCCTCGTAGTTGTTGATATGTTGCTAAATAGGTGGAAATCACTACTTGAAAAAATAACAATCAACAAATGGTAATCAAATTTCTTAAAGAACATTGTCTAGATTTTGGGTTCCTTGAGCAATGGGGTTCTAATTTTTGTAATAAAGCCTTTGAGAATTTGAGAAAGTACTGTATCACGAATAAAATCTCTACACCATATCATCCATAATCAAATGGACAAACTAAATTAGCCAATAAGAAAATTAAACAAATCTTAGTGAAAACGATTAATATGTCTTGCGAAGATTGGTCATTTTAGTTTGTTAATGCTTTATGGGCTTACCGTAAGCCTATAAGTCACTTTTGACATGTCTCCATATCGAATAATTTATAGAAACATTTGTCATCTATATGTGAAAATTGAGCATAAAGTGAATCGGGTAATTAAAACGGTTAATTTAGTCTTAAACTCTACATGTCCATTACAAAAAATTGCAAATGAATGAACTGGAAGAATTAAAACTTGATGTGTATGAAAATTCACGGATTTTTAAACAAAAGATGAAAATATGGCACAATCAACACATCTCATGTTGTATCTTTTGTCCGTCTAATAAAGTGTTTTTGTATGATTTACGAATTCATCTATTTCCAAAAAATTTGCATTGACGATGGTCTCTACTATTTATTGTTAAAACTGTATATGCTCATGGAGTTATTGACATTGAAAATCCTAAAAATGATCACATATTCAAAGTGAATGGAAAAAAAATTAAAATACTAATTAAAATTTCTTGAGCAGACATAGGAATCTCACAATTTAGTGGATCCTCCGACATCTCCATAATACGAGCTTAATAATGTCACACTATATATTATGTATATTATTGTACTAATAATTTTTATTTTATAGTTGATACACCATAAGTGGCAAACCAAAGATATAGCTGCACGATTGATTTCTATCACTAAGAAATTTAAAGATTTACTTGTAAAGAAAGCTGAAATAGTTAAGGAAATAGAAGAAGTTCCAGATGTTTATGATATTTGCAAATTATAAGGACATGTGACTCGTGAATGTCCAGATATTTGTGAATTATATTTTTTAACTTGACTCGTGAATGTCCAAAACTTTTTGCTTTAAAAGAAGTATTGAATAAACAAGCTAATATCTTTAATACTGCTCCTCAACCAACAAACAACCTATATTCATAAACATATAATTCTGGTTGGAAGAAAGTAGAATCCTCAATGATAATTTAATAATCAAAACAAATCACCCACTAATCCAACTCAACAATACGTATAACCTTCTAATCAACTTTTGGTTTACCAACCACCATAGAAGAGAAATTTTGAGGATAATTTCTTGTAGATACAGCAAAGAATATATCAGATGATCCAAGTGCAACAACAGTTTATTCAGTCATAGCAAACAATTAACAGCCAGAATGCGATAGTTTTTGGCAATATTTGATTATATATAAGCCACCCCAACAAATGAAGGAAAAATGTAAGCTATCATCTCAATCAGAGTGGAGTACTTCAGGTAAAGTCGAAGGTATAAATGTTATTATTTTATTTATTAATAATGATATAGCTGATATAACTACTGCAATAAACTTGACTAGTGGTAAAGTGCTTGATGAGCCCTTTTTGAAAAAAAAAATACTGAGGAGAAATGGGGTAATAATTTAGCGCAACAATCTAAAAATAATAATTCTAAAGAACCCACTTCCACAAATTATAAACCACATGTACCATTTCCTCAAATATTAAAAGCCAAAAATATTAATACATCTTATGCTGATATTTTGGTAATAAATATTAATAAATCTATTGGAAACAATTAAACAAGTCCCTTCATATGCAAAATTCTTTAAGGACTTTTGAACCATCAAAAGACGTCATAATATACAGATGAAAATATTTCTCATAAAACATATAAGTACATTATTCCATTCTGAAATGCCTTTTAAATATAAGGATCATGGATGTCCAACTATTTCTTATGTGATAGGCAACATAATGTAGAAAAAACTTTGCTAAATTTGGGGGCTAGTGTAAATTATTTACTATATTTGATTTACAAGCACCTTGGTATAGGAGAACTTAAACCTAAATTGGTCATACTATAGTTAGCCGATAGGTTGGAAAGACTTTCTAAGGGCGTTGTGGCATATGTTTTAGTGCAAATAAGAAACTTTTATTTTCTTGGGCTTTTACAACTATCGACACTGCACCTGTAAAGAATTCATGTCTTCATATTCCAGTTATCCTCGAACATCCATTCTTAACTACAACTAATGCAATTATAAATTGTAGGAATGATGTGGTGAAGTTTTTATTTGGAAATATGATCCTTGAACTTAATATTTTTTATATTTGCAAATAACTGAATATTGATAGTGATGAATTACACGATTTTAATTACATTGAATAAATCCGTGATGAAAAAGACATCATATCACTATGCATTCTGATCTTTTGGAGGTGACATTAATGATTTTCTTGATTATCTCAAATCCGAACATATCATTGAAATCATAAAATATTTAATTGATGTTCAATATTTGAATATCATGGGATGGATCCCAAGAAAAGAAGTGTACGAAGAGTTACCTCAAATTACAAAGAAATTGATACCATCTGACATTCAAGCACCAACACTTAAGCTAAAATCGCGACCTGAAGATCTCAATTATGTGTTTTGGGACGTAAGGAAACTTTTACAGTGGTCATCTCAGTGCATCTTGATTAGAGTCAGGAAGAGCGACTACTATCGACATTGCGAAAGTATAAAAGAGCTCTTGTATGGAATATGATGGACATCAAAAGTATGTACCCTCTAATTTGTACACAATGCATTATGTTGGAAAATGGAGCCAAGCCTATTAGGCAAATGCAACGAAGGCATAACCCTACTACGAAGGAAGTGGTTAAAGTTGAAGTGTTGAAACTACTTGATACTAGCATCATCTATCTAATTGTTGATAATAAATGGATAAGCCCAACCCAAGTTGTTTCGAAGAAGAGTGGGGTAATAGTAATCAAAAATAAGGATGGAGAGATGATACCCACTCGTACTACTACGAGTTGGCGTATGTGCATCGATTATAAAAAATTGAATCAAGTAACACGCAAAGATCATTCTGTTACTATTTCTTGACCAAGTACTTCAAAGAGTTGCTGGGCATGTATTTTACTATTTTCTTTATGGTTATTTTGGCAATTATCAGATTAAAATTGTTTTTGAGGATCAGAAAAAGACAACTTTTACTTGCTCTTTTGGCATTTTTACTTTTAGAAGAATGCCATTTGGATTATGTAATGTGCCCACAAAATTTCAATGGTTTATGATAAGTATTTTTTAGTGATATAGTTGAAAATTATCTAGAGGTTTTCATGGTTGATTTCACTATATTTGAAAATAATTTCTAATCTTATTTAACTAACTTAGGATCTGTGCTTGAAAGGTGTCAATAGAAAATCTACTTTTAAATTGGGAAAAATGCCACGTCATGGTTACAAAAGGTATTGTGTTATTCTACATAGTTTTATCTAAAGGGATGGAAGTAGATAGGGCTAAAGTTGAGTCTATTTCCAAAATACCGATATCTAAACCCATGAAAGACATACATTCATTCTTAGGACATGCAGGTTTTTATAGAAAGTTTATAAAGGATTTTAGTACTATTGCTAGACTCCCTTTTTCACCTTCTTGTGCAAGATGTTCAGTCTGAATAGATGCAAATATGCCAAATAGCTTTCGAAACCCTCAAGAAGATGCTTATCACTGTGCCAATAATGCAAAACCTCCAGAGTAGTCACTTCAATTTGAGATTATGTGTGATGCAAGCAACTATGCAATTGGAGTTGTACATGAAGAGATAAAAAACTCTATGTGGTATCCTATGCTAGCAATACTCTCAATGACGCTTAGGCAAATTATACCACAACAAAGATGTGCTTCTAGCTGTAATTTTTACTGTTAATAAATTTTGTTGACATATTTTGGACTCACATGTAGTTATTTTTACATATCATTCAGCACTCAAATATCTTTTCTTAAAAAAAATGTAGAGACATGAATAATCTGATGGATACTGCTACTGTACGAGTTTGATCTTGAAATTAAGGACAAAAAAGAGTAGAAAATATAGTTGCAGATCACCTCTCTTGACCTTGACTAACTTTTAATAACGACAAGCTACCAATTAGGGAATTGTTCCTTGATGAGCAGCTATTTTCAACCAGCATATCTCTCTGGTATGCTGACATTATTAAGTTTTTTATTACCAGCAAAATGCCAAATCACTGGAGTACTCAAAACAATCGATGATTCTTATACGAGGTATGTCGTTTCTTTTTTTAGACCCTTATCTATTTAAATATTGTTCAGATCAAATCATTAGCTGTTGTCTGTCTAATGATGAGATTCAAAGTATAATTGCCTTTTGTCACGTAGAAGCATGTGGGGCCACTTTTCGTCTAAAAAACAGTAGCCAAAATACTCCAATATGGCTTCTATTGGCCTACTATGTTTGGAGGCACATATGAATTTTATAAACGATGCGAGTGATGTCAGAAACTAGGAGCGTTAACCAGAAATAATGATATGCTTCTAACACCTATACTTATAATTGAGATATTCGACTGTTTGGGCATAAACTTCATTGGACCATTTCCTACTTCTAATGGGCATGTTTATATCCTCGTAGTGGTCGATTATGTCTCTAAATGGATAAAAGCTGCAGCGTGTAGAAACAATTATCAACAAACTATTATTATTTTTTAGAGGAACATATATTGTCCAGATTCGAAGTTCATAAAGCCATAATAAGTGATGAGGTTCTCATTTCTACAACAAACCTTTTGAAAATTTAATGAATAAATATCATATCACGCACAAGATTTCTACACCTTACATCCACAATCAAGAGGACAAGTTGAACTAGCAAATTGGGAAATCAAGCAAATTCTAGAGAAAACAGTTACTCCGTCTCACAAAGATTAGTCATTTAGACTAACTGATACTTTATAGGCTTATCATACTACATATAAAACACCCTTAGGCATGTCTTCATAAGAATAGTCTACGGAAAATCTTGTCATTTGCCTGTAGAGATAGAGCATAAGGCATTTGGGCAATTAGATCCGTCCATCTAGATCTCAATTTAGCTAGCCTATTACGAAAGCTACAAATAAAGGAATTGGAAGAGATAAGACGTGATGAATATGACAATTCATACATTTCAAAGGAGAAAATGAGAATAGGACATGATAACCATATTACTGTCGTGTTTTTCATCCTTCTAACAAAGTGCTTCTATATGATTCATGCTTTCATCTATTTCTGGGAAAATTGAGTTCACGATGGACTGGACTGTACATAGTTAAAATTATGTATCCGCATGATGCAATCAGATATTGAAAATCCAAAGAATGATCATATGTTTAAAGTAAATGAAAAACAATTGAAGTACTACTTGGAATTTCTCAAGCACTCGGAGGAATCCCACAATCTAGTGGATCCTCCGACGTCTCATTGATACGAGCTAAACAGAGACACAATGTATATTATTGTATATTATGTACTAACAATTTTGTTTTGCAGTTCATATGTCATGTGTACTGAATCGAAGTAATTTCTAATCACTCTCTCCTAAATTTTACTTGTTCTTGATAAGTTAAATAAATATATCAATTCATTGAGGACAATGTGCATTTTAAGTTGGGGAGATTGCTTATAAAGATATATTAGTTTGGATACTTATGATGTTTTCAATGATTTCATAATTTTTTTTAGAATTAAATCTTAATTTTATTGCAAATTTTAGAATTAGGAACTAACTTCAAATTTAGAGTTAATTTTAGAATTAAGAATTAATAATTAAAATTTAGAAACAACATAGTCTAGGAACTAAATGTTACAAAAAAAAATTGGCTTGATACAGTTCTCAATAGAGGAGCGCTGTCGAAGTGGCTATCGACAGCGGATCTCTGTAGAGCAAAATATGCTCTGCCGGAAAGTTACTGTGAGAGCCGCTATTGAAGTAGCTGTTGATAGCCATCGATAGAGAGCCCTAATTACAAATAAATTTTTAAGTTTTTTTTCTCCATAACCAAATCCTAGGCTCCTTTCTATAGCACCCTAGAGCCAAAATTCTTTTTTTTGACAGCCAAAACCATGCCCGCGTAATTTCTTTCAAATTTTCAGTGATCTTCAAGCAAGTAAATTTTCTTCTCATTGATTTTATTTGAAATGTTCTTCATAAAAAGTATATTTTTATCTCAAAAACCTAGATCTACTATTTATATCAACAAATTTGAGTAAATTGAAGTTAAACTTTTATTTCCTAGAAGATTTGGGATGATTTAGCAAATTTATAAGGATTTTTGATGAATTTCATGGAATAATTGCAATTAGATGCTAAAATTAATGGTAAAAGAAATAAAAATCTTATCTTTTTAGCATAATAGTTCATGCATTGCTTGAACAATTGTCATATATCAAATTCATGCACTAATACAAAAATTAAAGTAGAGTTTGATATTTTTGTAAGAGGAATTGGAAAATATGGAATTATGTAATTAAACAAGTGGGAGAAGAAAAGAAATTAAATAACATAGAATAGTCATATAAAATATGTGTTAAATTCAAGCATAATTTTTTTGGAGAAATAATAATATCATGTTAAGTTGTATTTTTCATGATTAATTTTGCAGAATGGGACCAAGAAAGCATATCGCTTCTAAGAGGCCAAGAGTGGAATACTTAGGCCCATTCTCTTCACAGATCGTGCGTGATTTTCATGCTAATCTACAATCGGTATGGGAGGCAAATGGGCAGGGTGGCTCATCGGGCACGCCCGGCCCGGTACGACTCGTGCCCCTAGCTCAGACCCTGCCCGAGCTAGGGTGCTCAATCCTCCAGCCCTCCACGGCATGTCCGTGCCTTGTCGTGCCGTGCTCAGCATGTGCTGGCCACGGGATGGCATGAATTTTATTTTTTTTTTTTTGAAAAGTAGTCGCTATAGAACAGTTGGAGGGGGTTTGCAATTTTTTTGTAGAAAGCCACCCAATGGCTTTGAAACTAGCTGTTGGGAGGTTTTTTCCAAAAAAAATTTCAAATTTTACCCCTTATGGTCAAAATTGTCGTTGAGAGGCTGTTTGTAATTTTCTTTTGCAAAAAACTTCTTCTCCCTCCTATAAATACCCCTTCATTCAATTTTAACTTTCATCACAATTTTCAAACTCTCTTCAATCTTCAACTTTCTCTAATCTTTCCAAACACAAAATTCATACACAAAACTTCATCCATATTCCATCAAGATTCAAAACTCAAGAGCAAGTATTAAGAAGATATCTCTCGAGCAATCTCTCCTCTTGTTTCGACTTCAATATTCTTAAATAAAAGAAGCAATTTCCGGTTTCAACTCTCAATTCTCAAGCTCTCTCTTCAGGTTGCGATGTTGAGGTATTTATATTTTTAGTTTATTTTTATTTAGTTTTTCGTCGTTTTTATAAAATGGATCCATACTTAATAGTATTGACCATTGATTATAAGATACTAACATTTTCTTTTTCTTTATTTTATACTTATCGTTATTTTTTTTTTCTAAAGCTCAAATATTTCTTAATGTTTGCGGGTAGCATCACTGGAAACTCTCATGAGACAACACTCTTCCACTAGGGTAACCGAGAGATTTAATGACTTGTTGCATGTGCGAAGTGCAATCGTGATTTCTATAAACGTGATTAGGATTTATTTTTCTTTTTAGTTAGGTCGTTAGTTTATTTTCTTAGTTTATAAATTTACTAGGGAGTAGCAAAACTCAAGTTGGGGGTGTGATTATACTTGAAAAGTGTAATTATTTTGATTTATTTTATGCAAGTGTAATCTAATTTTGTTTATTAATATAAGAAATTAATGGAAAATTATTTTTATTAATTGCATTCATCATTATGATGTTTTGCTAGTGTTTTCTAGTTTTTTTAGGATTTTATAGACAAGGAAATCAAAGTATGAAAGCATATCATAAATATCAATTAAGAACTGTGAATTTACAGGTCTAGCTGTTGACAACCAACATATAGCTATCGACAGCCATCGACTATAAGGTGAACCTGAGGGGTGTTATAAGTAGCACTGTCGAAGGAGGAGGCCGCAGTTTGCTTTTCTTGAGGATTTTTAAAAAGTTTAGAGTTTCTTTGTAAATAAGATTTCTATTAGAGTTTTGTATGGTTATAAATAGCCAATGTAACTCAGGTTTTATAAAATTTTGAAGAGAGAGTTTAGAATATTGAATAGTTTTTAGATTCGAGATTTAATTTTTGTATTTGTTCATAGAAATCAATAAAGAATTATTTTTTTTATTCATAGCTATGATGAGTATGAGTGGCTAAATTTTTGAGTTGGTTCAAATGGAATAACAAACCTAGGTGATTTACTAGTATGTGATTCTCTGTGCTTATTAATTTTAATTGATTTATGTGAAATTGATATTTTTGTTTCTCTATTATCATAAAATAGATTAAGATATGATTTTGAGTTTTTAATATTTTTTGTTTGATGATATATTCGTTACTTAGTTTTAGATATACCGTAAACTCTTAAGGTATGGTATATGTTTAGATTTTGAAGGTTGATTTTTATTATTCATATTACATACTTAGATAAATTCAAAATTCATATAGGATTAACTAGGAGAAGTTATTCAAAGTATCTAGTTTGCAACTTTATATATTTGTGTCTCATTGATTTCCTTTCTGATTGTAAGAAGACCATGTGATTTATGCAACTGAGATATAAAAGTATAAATACATCTAGTAAATTATCCTGTGGAGAGTTACATCCATCTGACCAATAATTTTAATTAAAGTAAATTTATATTCTCGTTAATTTAGTCTTAGTTTTTAAGTAATAAAAATCCTATCTTCATTTTTTAGTTTCATAATTTATTCTTAGTGTCATACAATAACAAAACGATCCTCGAGAGAATGATATTCGATTACTAATCTTGTATTGCTTGTTGATCTCTTGCACTTGGGAGTATACAATTTAGATCGCAGTCATTAATCTACTTGTATTATTCATCAAGTAAATACACCCTATTCATCTCAGTCTAATTTTTTTTAATATAAAAAATAGAACTTTAGTAAAAATGGTAAATGGAATGATTATTAGTTTTACTTTACCTTTTAACTTAGAGGGTGAATCTATTTTATAGCATATTTTGTATTAAATAAAACACCAAATAGATAGACACTCAAGACTCCTCATAAATTATGGTGTGGAAATCCAACATATTTGAATCAATTGAACATATGTAGTTATTTTGTTTATGTTAGAAAACCTAAATTAAATAGACCCAAACTTGGGCATTAAACATATAAATGTATTTTTTTAAGTTATTCTCATAACAACATGACCTATAGATTTTTTATAATTTAAATGTCAATGATATATTTAGATCTTGAGATGTTGAATATTTTGAGCATTTAAGTAGATCTAGCTCATAAGACTAGTACCAAAAAATCAATCGATCATCAACATCTCTATATTCAAACCATATTTTGGCCAAATGATGTGCTTCTATCTTATTCTAGTTAAATGCTCAAAATTATAATGATGTTACTTAAATGCTCAAAATTATAATGATGTTACTTCTCTAATTTTGACATGAAGAAAATGAGAGAGGTTGATATAATCCTAGGCATTAAATGTTGGGAATTTCATCCATTCCCATGAGATAGGTAAATGTAGATTTATTATATTTCCAAAGACCTTATCTTTGAAATATTCATAGTTGGCTAACTGTAATGTTTGCTATATTTCTAAAGGACATATTCATGGTTTGGTAACTACAAATTTTATTATATTTTCAAAGGATTTATTTTGGAAATATTCATAGTTTGGTAATTGCAAGACTTGCTATATTTCCGAAGAAATCATCCTAAAAATATTCATGACTTTGATAACCTCAGATGCATATAAAAGGGAGATGCATTTGAAAATGAATATCATCGAAAATCCAATAAAAAAGGAGTCATCCTCTAGTGAGTCTTCATAGAGAGATTATTATCCAAGAGTATTTTCTCCTGAGAAATATCCTCTAGTGATTTCTATATAGCTTTGTGGTTATACTTTATTATAGTGGAAATTATTCGGAGTTTGCTATGTAGTTTTTTTCCCTTCACATTGAAGAGTTTTTTACGTAAATCTTGTGTCTTTTTCTTCACATTCTTATGTGATTATTTTCTCTTTGTTGCTCACAAAATGCATTGCAGCAGTTAGAGTGTAATTCCCTAGAAAAAATCTTAGAGCTAAATTGTGGACCAAGGAGTGTAGCCGTTGTGAGGCCTGAAGTGGTTGGGTGTGACTTTGGATCTGATTTCTTATGGTCCTCTGCGTGGATATGTTCAGACCAAAATTGAGATCGCTATGGTTGGTTGCTGCCTAGGGGCCTATATATTCTATAAATAGTTGTAGTATACTCATAATGAAGGGAAAGATTGTTAAGGAGTTCATACGTGTGTATAGTCGCATATTGGATAGATCATGAACAGTTTATAGATTTAAATACATAGTTGGGCCACTACCTATTAGTTTAAGCTTTTGCGTTAGGTAGGTTCTTGATTTTGTGTTTAAAACCCATCATGCTTTCGAGGGGCTCAACGTTTCTCCCCAATAACATCACTTGTTGGGAATAACACTCTAACTCATGGAATGCGTAGAGTGAGAGATAAAGAGAAAACAATCACAAAGGATGAGAAGAAAGAGGCACAAGATTTACATGGAAAACCTTTCGATGCGAAGGGAAAAAACCACGTGGCACACTCTAAATAATTTCCATTATAATAAAGTATAAAAACAAAACTCTCTTTAGAAATCACTTGAGGATATTTCTCTAGAGAAAAACACTCTTTGATAACAATATCTCTATAAAGACTCACTATAGGATGACTCGTTTTTGATATCTTCGATGATCTCCATCTTCAAACATGTCCCCCTTTTACCGACATCTGAGATTACCAAAGTCATAAATATTTCAAAGATGAGTTTTTTTTTTTTTTTTGCAAATATAGCAAATCTTGCAGTTATTAAACCATGGATATTCCAAGATGAGCCCTTTGGAAATATAGCAAATCTTAAAGTTACCAAACCATGAATATTTCCAAGATAAGTCCTTTGGAAATATAGCAAATCTTGCAGTTATCAAAGCATGAATATTTCCAAGATAACCTTTTGGAAATATAATAAATCTGGAGTTACTGATCTCATGGGAAAGGAGAAAATTACTGATAATCTCCTCATCAAATCACATGAGAAGGGATCTTCCTTATAGTATGTAATACAAGTACTACTCATGCTTGCTAATCTCTTATTGAGCTCATACTTTTTTTGATAATGGCTTCGTCATCATATCTGATGTATTTCATTTTGCCACTAGGCAAGCTCTATGCTTGACTTCTTCCTCTCTACTGTTCTTTAACTTGAAGACCTATTTGTTTTTCAAAGTTTTTTGCTTCCTTGGCAGTTCTACTTGATCATATATTTTCTTCTTATGCAAGGAATCAATCTCCTCTTACAAAGCTTTCTTCCACTTGTCTTTGTGTTCGTGTGAATCTGGACTTCAAAAAATTTTTTATGGTTCCCCTGTATTAGAAATCATAGAGTATTCAGTAGTAGAATACTTAATTGAAGGTTGTCAAACCTTTTTTAACCGTCTGAGGCTCTTGTGGTTCAAGAATATGTGGTTGCACCCCTTGATTTGGAATCTGGAGCTCCACTTCTTAGCTTTTGTCGCACATTTCCCATCTTCTTCATGTATCTTCTCATCATTAGGATTTGGCTTTGGTAAAGATGTAAGGATAGGATTTAGAAAAATATCAGTATTATGTAGCTTTGCAACATTTGCAAAGTCACTTAGTATTTTATCTTCACAGCAAATTATATCTCTACTTCTAATATTTTCTCTATTTTAGGATCCCACAATCTATACCCAAATTCAGCACTTCTATACCCTAAGAAGATGTGCGGTATTTGTCTTGTCATCAAGTTTAGACCTTTGCTCTTCAGGCACATGCACAAATACTTTGTATCCAAACACCAGCAAATGAGAATAGGAGACATCCTTCCTACTTCAAACCCTTTCAGAAACATCACCACTTAGAGGGATAGATGGGGATAAATTAATCAAATATCATGCAGTCCATGTTGTTCCCCTTAAAAACGATTTAGGTAATTTAGTTAAAGATAGTATACTCCTAATTCTCTCTATACTTGTGCCGTTCATCCTTTCTGCAACCTTATTATGTTGTGGCGTGTGTGCGACAAACTTTTGGTGTCTAATACCATATTTACAGGATATTTGATGTATACTCACCCTATTATATGTGTGACTATACTTTAAGAGTTTTTCTTTTTCTCTTTCAACATTTTTATGAAAATCTTTAAAAACTTCAAAGACTAGATCTATGAATTTTAGTATGTAGATCCATACCTTTTTAGATGCATCATCTATGAAATCACAAAATAAGAAGCCCTACCAATTGTTTACACATTTACATGTCTACGTACATCCAAGTATACCAAATCTAAAATGTTGCTTTTCCTTTTACAAGCAATTGTAACAAAAATTACTCTATTTGCTTTCCAATTAATCAATGATCATAGTGGGATAGAGTAGTACCTTGTAAGTTAGATAGTAGTTGTCATTGCACAAGAGTTGCAATCCCTTCTCACTCATATGCCCAAGTCGCTTGCACCACAAGTCTATATAATTTTCCTCCGTTGTGTTGATTCTGCCTTTCTCCCAAAGCAAATAAGTCTTATAGATAGTGGAACATTTCTTAATTTTTACTACTATAAGGGATCATTTGGTAAGTTTCTAGCATCCTTTACCAAAGCTGCCTGTGAATCTTTCATCTAATTTTCCCACAGAGAATAGATTGAGGTGAAGGTCTGAAACATACCTCACATCTTTGAGAACCATTTTTGCTCCCATATTTAAAGTGATACAGATATCACCTATCCCAAGAATTTGGGAACAATTCTTATTGCCCATCTTGACAGAACCATGATTAGCTTGGTGAAGTGAAGTGAAGAAGTTTTTTTGAGGAGTCGCATGCTATGAGTCACCAAAGTTGACTACCCATTATGATTTTTGGCAAGCAAGATTAACACTCTCTTCTTTTCATGCAGAGAAACATACGATCTCATTATCGATGACAACAACTGTACTCCTTTTGCTACCTGCCATCTCATTAGATTTTGCTTTTAGCTATAACTTGAGCTTGCGATGTTCCCTCCTCATATGCTCACTCTTTCCACAATGATAACAAGATATATCTTTCCTTGGCATGATGTTCCTCTTGATTTGTCTCTATTTTGAGAATTTCGGATTTTACTGTTACCTTAGTTCTCTTTATCAAGAGCACGAGAATGAGAGGAATCCAATGACTTTCTTTTAATTTTTTTCATTCAAAAGACTGCTTGTAACTTGACTCTTGGATACAACCCCGTCAGGAGCAGAGTTGTTAAGAGAGACCATCAATGTCTCCCAACTATCAGGCAATGAGCTCAGTAGTAGTAAAGTTTGAAGATTGTCACCTAATATCATCATCATAGAAACCAACTAGTTCACGATTCTTTGAGTCTCATTTAGGTGCTCGACCATAGAACCTTATTTTTCGAACCTTGAGTTAACAAGCTTTCTAAGTAAGAAAACTTTGTTACTGGTGGTCTTCCTTTCATACAGATATTCTAGTTTCTTCCAAAGAATACTAGCCGAAGTCTCATTCGACACATGGTGGAAAACATTATCATCCACTGTTCTCCGCAAAAATCCTGCGTCCGTCCATTGAGTACAATAATTACAATGAAAGAGGAACAATAGAAAAATAAATGAGAGGATTTATATTTTATCACTCTTTCTTACAATAAAAGTGGGTTCTAATGTGGCGATGAGATCTATCTAATAGTTCCTATTGACTATCCGATGTGAAGATTTCCTTTGAAGTAGATGATGGCTGGCCCTAGGTCTCTCTCTGTTGATCTCTATGAATTCAAGGCTCTCACGCGTAACTTAAACTCCAAAACGATCAAAAGGATCAAAGATCAATTAAAGATCTACTAAAAATCTATTAAAGATGGATCCCTAAAGTCTTGTCAAAAAGGGTATTTATAGACTTTAGTTGGTTATGAGAGTTTCTATAGGAATATGACTAGAAGGTTTCCATAGGAATAGGAATAGAAGGTTTTCATAAGAATATGAATAGAAGATTTTTATATTCATCAAGGATTCTAATCAAATATCTTAATCTTAATTTAAATCTCTTGATTTTGAATTTTGATTGGACTCAATTCGGGTGTTGGATAAGTCTAAATCTCAATCACAATCAATTTAAGATTCTGATTGGTCTCAATTCGGGTGATGGATAACCCAATCACAATCAATTTAGTATTTTGAGAATCTGCTCATGCGAAGTTAAATACTCTGAACGCGGAGCTAAGGCTTTAGCTTCCCATTTTACCTCTTCACATGGAGCTAAGCTCTAGATGATGCGAAGCTAATCAATAGCTTTGCGTTCACCTAGCCGCAAAACCATTGATTTTCCTCTTTTTGATTTTTTTTTTTACTAGCAACAGGACGCCCTCTAAAGCTTTCAAAATAGCCTATGATTTAAAAAATTTTGAAATACCTTGGATCTTCAATTTGATGATCAGGTTAAGATCAAGAAATTCGGCAGAGGTGCCTAATCGCACATGCCTGGAATTTTGATGGAGGTGGTTCAAGACTCTTATACATAACTTGAATTTGCATACGCCAAGATGGTCAGGTCAGGATTATAGAGTTTCGGAAGAGGCATCCAATTGTACATGTCTGTAGTGGTAATAACCCAAATCTTACTGTCAGAAATAAGAGGTTAACATGACAGATTTATAAGAGGGTAATAATCTAAATCTTACTGTAAGAGATAACAGTTTAACATAACAGGCTTATAGGAGGGTAATAATCAAATCTTGCTATCAGAGGTTAGAGTTTAACATGACAGGTCTACAAATTTTTTAGCAAACTTCCAGTTATAAATAGATTTGGTGTGCTTTTACCAATTGTCGTTTGTGTTGGACTAGCCATGCTATTTCCCTCAGCATGGTGAGTTGTCGAGGAATTAATTTTCTCTCCCATTTTCCTTTAACAACATTGGGTAGTTGATTTCAAATTTTTACCCCAGTATGATAAAGTTGGCGAGGAATTTGATCTCCTCTTCCCGCCACTTTAACAGCATTGGGCAAACTTTTTTTATTTATAACACTCAATTAGCCATTCCAATGGCTAGCAAGAATAGTAGAAGTAATATGATACTTATCATCGTTAATGTCTTTGGCACCCCAGCCCAATCCGGCTGCTAGCCAATCTTGACAACTCAGTCGCAGCTATGGTTCGGAGCGTACGCAAGGGGCCAGCTTGCAAGTGTGGGCTGCTCTTGCTTAGTATCGATATTGGCTTTCCTACTAGTACAGGGGTCGATCTGATAGGGAACTCATTAGTTCCTACCGCCAAATTTACCATATTTGCATAAACTTTCTGGTCTTCTTTAAGCTGAAGGACACCGGATTCTATCAATGCTTGGATCGACTCTTAAGAGGATAGCAATTCTTAGTCGGATGCTCGATATTCTGATGGTAAAGCAATAGTTAGGAACATTGTTTTTCCATCGTCTTTTAGTTTCTGGTTCTCTGAAAACTTTAACATTTTATTTTTATTAAGGAAGTGAAACAGAGCGCCTATCTACTTCGTCTTAAATGAATAAGTACTAATAGGTCTTACGCCTCTTGGTTTTTGGGGTCTTGGATTCAGATCTGCAACTGGCGCCATCACAGCCTTACTTTTAATTTTAAGATTCTGTGAATATGGCCTGTTATTTGTAGATTTTCTCGTATCATGAGATTCCTCATTACGGTGAATTATATCTTCAGCCTCCTCTCCCTGCTTTAATAGGTCATTCCAGTTTTTGGACTCTACAACTGCCATTCTTATCAGTACGCCGGTCTTGAAATTATACTTGCAGGCTTCTGTTTGCCCGAAAATTGAATCTTTGATTCCATTGCAAAATTATTTGATTACAACGAAGATTTGAGATTACAAAAATTCCGAGGAATTACAAGAACGGGAATATTAATTTATTCCCTTTTTTTCGTGGGTTCGGGTGGCGATGGAGTCTCGTTGATGCCTCCGTCGACCGTCCGACTGGAAGAGATGGCTCTGCTCCGCTTCTCAATTTCCCGAGCTCGCCCGAAATCTTCCCAAAGTCCAAGAATCCCCCAAAAGTCCTCTCTCCGATTAAATTTCTGCATTTTATAGACCGAAGAGACTTGAAATCCGGCTCGATTCCTCCTGAAAAAGCGGATCACGGGATATCAGGAAAATAAAATAGTAAATAAAATAACGAAAAACAACCCGCGGGATCGCCCCCGCGGGTTGCCACCCGCGGGAATCCTCCCCGGGTGGCAACCCGCGGGGGCTCCCGCGGGTTGCAACCCGCGGGTGTGCCCACTTAGCAAAAAAAGAATTTTTTTTTTTTTTTTTTGGTATCTACATAACCCCCTCCAAAGTTTTCGATGTTCTATATTGAACCGTACTGAATTTCGAAATACTTTGGATTCTTTAATTTTGGTTATAGACCTTTTAAAAGATTTGGTCGATAGAGATAACTGTTGATATATTTATTTATTCCATAACAAGCAGAGGTATGATTTTAACGTACTCATTAGAGGACAAGCAGAGGTATAATATTAACGTGCTTATTTTAGGTCAAGCAGAGGTATAATATTAACGTGCTTATTTTAATCCTAACCGTTCAGTGACATCTAGTATGACGAATCAGGAAAAGACAGAGCTGACATTAAACGTGTCTTGGAGCTTAACCTATTCAGAGGATCTGGTCGTGATAGGGACAAGCTGACTAAACAGAGGTGACGGTTAACGTATTTAGTTTTGGAATCGGACTATCAGAGGTAACTGTTAACTTGATAGGGAGATGATTTTCGTCAGAGGTGATTTTCAACTTAACGATATCAAAAGCACGTTCATCAGAGGTTGTAATGTTGGACTTGATGAAGTGTGAATTTTCTTTTCTGTCAGAGGTGAAATCTTAACGTGATAGGGGATCGAGTTAATTAGGATTTTATCTCTTTTGATTTTGAATTATGATGTCAGAGGTATGATTTTAACTTGATAAATATTTTGGAGTGTCGCTTGCTCTGTTAGAGCAAAATGACAAGAAAAGTTTTGCTGTCAGAGGTGAAATCTTAACGTGACAGGAGATTTATCTGATTAGGATTTTTAGCAAACCCCCAGCTATCAACGGATTTGATTAGCATTTACCAACTGCCGTTTGAGTTGGGCTAGCCATGCTATTCACCTCAGCATGGTGAGTTGTCAAGAATTTCGTTTGGGCCTAAATGCCAAACTTTTCCTCTTCCCTTTGCCTTAGCAGCTTAGGGCAGTGATGTATTCTTATATTCGGATAAGAATACTGTTGTGACAGATTTGTCGTGGGATTTTTAGCAAACCCCCAGCTATCAACGGGTTTGATTTTGCCTTTACCAACTACCGTTTGGGTCGGGCTAGCCATGCTATTCCCCTTAGCATGGTGAGTTGTCAAGGATTTCATTTGGGCTTAAATGCCAAACTTTTCCTCTTCCCTTTGCCTTAGCAGCTTAGGGTGATTCATGCCTTTTACCCCCAGCATGGTGGGGTTGGCGAGAATTTTATTCTCTTCCCGTAGCCTTGTCGGCGTTGGGTAATTCATACTTATTACCCCCAGTATGGTGGGGTTGGCGAGAAATTTATTCTCTTCCCGTAGCTTTAGCGGCGTTGGGCAATTCATACTTTTTACCCCCAGTATGATGGGGTTGGCGAGAAATTTATTCTCTCCCCGTAGCCTTGTCGGCGTTGGGTGGTTCATACTTATTACCCCCAGTATGATGGGGTTGGCGAGAAATTTATTCTCTCCCCGTAGCCTTGTCGGCGTTGGGTGGTTCATACTTATTACCCCCAGTATGATGGGGTTGGCGAGAAATTTATTCTCTTCCCGTAGCCTTGTCGACGTTGGGTGATTCATTTTTTTTTTTTTTACCCCCAGTATGATGGGGTTGGCGAGAAATTTATTCTCTCCTCGTAGCCTTGTCGACGTTGGGTGATACATACTTTTTACCCCCAGTATGGTGGGGTTGGCGAGAAATTTATTCTCTTCCCGTAGCCTTGTCGGCGTTAGGTGATTCATTTTGTTTTTACCCCCAGTATGATGGGGTTGGCGAGAAATTTATTCTCTCCCCGTAGCCTTGTCGGCGTTGGGTAATTCATACTTTTTACCCCCAGTATGGTGGGGTTGGCGAGAAATTTATTCTCTTCCCGTAGCCTTGTCGGCGTTAGGTGATTCATTTTTTTTTCTTTTTTTTTTTTTGATGTTTTTTCTTTTTTCTTCTTCTTATATATATATATATATATATATATATATATATATATATATATATATATATATATATATATATATATATATATATATATATATGGGGGTTTAAATTAACCGCCCTGAGCCCATTTTTTGGGAATTGTTGTGAGCCCAAGTGGTACCTTTAGACCACACGCATTAAATGTGTCGGAGTTAGCTCTAACTCCTTTTTTTGTTCAGCTTTGAGCTGAACTGCTCCAGCGTCAATCAACGCTTGAATTTTATCTTTTAAGATAAAACAATTTTTTGTTGGGTGACCTACAATCCGATGGTACAGGCAGTAATTCGGATCGTTAGTTTTCCCTACTTCTTCAGGTCTCTTGCTCTCCGGCAATTTAAGCATCTTGCGTTTGGTGAGCAGATTGAACATAGTAGCAGTATGTTCATCCTTGAACGAATACTGCTTTTGAAGTCTGGGCGACTTTGCTGTGTTGCTTGTAGTTGGCCATGGTTTCTGCTTCAGTGTACTTTCTACCGCCATTATCGTTATGTCTTTCCCTTTCGAACGGGAAAAATGGAATGGAGATTCGTTTGCACCGTCTCCGGTTGCAGACTGTTGCATTTCGAGACGTCGAAGTATTTCTTCGGCCTGTTCGCCCTGCTTAAGCTGATCCTTCAATGACTTGGATTCGACCAAACCCATCTTGTCTAAAATATCGGTCAACAAGTTATGTCTGCAGGTTTCCACAAGCGTATCCTGCGTCATGCCATGTGGGCATCGAACGGAAAGTTCTCGGAACCGCTCGACATAAGTTTTGACCGTTTCGCCTTCTTCTTGCTTCGCTGCTAGCAAAGATAATATGGAGACTTCTGTATCATCTTCAAAGAATCGGGCTAGGAACTCACGTTCTACATCAGCCCAAGATTTAATTGTTCCCTGGGGAAGTTGCATAAACCAGGTAAATGCGGGCCCTCGTAAAGTGCTCGCAAATATCCTAGTCATAGTTGGATCATTCTCCATGAGATGTCCTGTCTGTGAGAGGAAATAGAAGATGTGTTGCTGCGGCGAACTTTTACCGTCGAATGATTGAAGATTCAACGGTTTATATTTTGTAGGATAGGGTACGGTCTCCCATTCTACGGGATATGGACGGACTACCCCCACCTCTTGTCGCTTTTTGCGATGAAGAAGAGCTTGTAATTGGTTCTCCATCTTCTCTATTTTCTCTGCGTGAGGATTGAGGATAACTTTCACTTCCTCTTCCTCTCTTGAATGAGGAGGCACTTCTTCATCTTCGTCTTCGCTGTCTTCATTTATTTGGACAGGCCGTTTTCCTTTCTGCCGACTAGAAATGGACGGCGATGATTGGTTCTTTCTAGTTTGAGCCAGCAACTTAATCAAAAGTTGTTTCATTTCTTCTATGGTCTCCTAGTGCTGTTCGAGACGTTTTTCTTGTCTCTCAAGCCTTTCAGAGACTTCTTCTAGAAGCGCGCCCTCTGGTTCGATAGAAACTCCTTTTGACCCTGGAATAATTTTCTTATCCGAAAGGTTGTTTCCGACCACCTTTTTGCCTTTATTAACCATATTTGATGAGGCAGCAGGTAGATCGGTCCCAGAGTATGTCTTTTTCACCGTCCGTATTCTTTTAGGTTCGGTGATCCGCTCAAAAACGGATCGTCTCGGATGGCACTCGCAGTTTGATAGAACAATTGAGATTAACTGTTCGCATTGGCATTGAGGAGTATTCTGTGCAGAGTTCTTCTTCCAATTGAGGAATTCTCTCAAGTCTTGAGGTATCTTCTCCTCTCTATTTGCATCTTGACGTATTTTGCGTCTCAAATTTGGTTCATAATACTGGAGAGTTTGTAATATTTCAGGGCTGAGCTCTTTTCCAGCATTAGATTGTTCTCCAACCCTTCTGCGGATTCTTCTGGAGTGTGTGCTGGCCTGCGCAGTTGTACGGGCCTTGTACGCATCTGACTTGTTCTTCGGGATTTGGAGGATTCTATCATGAATATGTTCATCCGAAGAGAAATTTGAAGACCTATCCTCAGGTGAGTTCATGAGCACATCCTTATATTTGTTTGTAGAGGAACGGGATGGTACACCTGAGAGAGTAACCAAAAAGTTAGATGTGCGCTGTGTGTTCACTGCGCGTGTGCCCGAATAGACGCCAGAACCAACCCTTGATTTTTTCTGCGGAGTGCAACCCACGGGTTGCAACTTGCGGTGTGCAACCCGCGGTTGGAACCGCGGGTTTGCACCCGCAGTTGCAACCGCGGGGTTGCACCCGCGGGGTGCAACCCGCGGTTGGAACCGCGGGTTTCCACCCGCGGTTGCAACCCGCCGTTGGAATCGCGGGTTTCCACCCGCGGTTGCAACCGCGGGGTGCAACCCGCGGTTGGAACCGCGGGTTTCCACCCGCGGTTGCAACTGCGGGGTTGTCCCCGCGGGGTGCAACTCGCGGTTGGAACCGCGGGTTTCCACCTGCGGTTGCAACCTCGGGGTTGCCCCCGTGCGGTGCAACCCGCACTTCTGCCTGCGGATTTTCATTTTTGGAATTTTTTCTTCCTGATATTTCCTGATCTGGATTTTCTGACCGCAATTTTCCAGAGGCACTGTTGAGGCGGGGCCGCTAGGCCTTACGCCTCAGGTTTCTCCTCTGAGAGCGGGTCAGGGACTGGTTTGACTTTTGGCTTGACTTTGGAATGGGTGATAACGCCGTGTTCTTGACAGACGATGACGTCCTGTCAGTTCGAACGGGCGATGACGCCTCATAAATTCTCATAGGCGATGATGCCTTTCCGGTGGGCGATGACGCCTCACCTTTTTTCATCGTCACCCGGCGATGACGCCTAGGCTCCGAATCAGAGGAGAAAAGAAATTCCTCATATTTTTGCTGGTCAACTTCTATGACCAGCGTCTCAACTATTGAGCCAATCGGCACCCGGTCGGACTGCGCCACCAAATTCTCTGTGGTAAACAGAGGAGCTCCCACTGTGGTCGCCAGTTCTTGTTTGCCCGAAAATTGAATCTTTGATTCCATTGCAAAATTATTTGATTACAACGAAGATTTGAGATTACAAAAATTCCGAGGAATTACAAGAACGGGAATATTAATTTATTCCCTTTTTTTCGTGGGTTCGGGTGGCGATGGAGTCTCGTTGATGCCTCCGTTGACCGTCCGACTGGAAGAGATGGCTCTGCTCCGCTTCTCAATTTCCCGAGCTCGCCCGAAATCTTCCCAAAGTCCAAGAATCCCCCAAAAGTCCTCTCTCCGATTAAATTTCTGCATTTTATAGACCGAAGAGACTTGAAATCCGGCTCGATTCCTCCTGAAAAAGCGGATCACGGGATATCAGGAAAATAAAATAGGAAATAAAACAACGAAAAACAACCCGCGGGGGCGATCCGCGTTGCAACCCGTGGGTGTGCCCACTTAGCAAAAAAAGATTTTTTTTTTTTTTTTTTTTTGTGGTATCTACAACTTCTACGAGGATTTCCTGGGTCATATCGTGTTGACAATACATGAATTTTTTCCTGAAGCATTCAATAAAACTTTTGACCGCTTCTTCTTCTCCTTGTTTCGTCGCAAGGAGGAAATGAACCGATATTTCGGTATCATCCCCAAAAAAACGTACTAAAAATTGTTTCTCGACCTCATACCAAGTGTTAATAGTTCCGGGGGCAACTGCATGAATCACGTAAAATTAGGCCCTCACAGTGTACTCACAAATACTTTAGTCATTATGGGATCATTTCCCAATAGATGACCCACTTGTGATAAAAAGTAATATATGTATTGACTTGGGGACCCTTTTTCATCATATGACTCCAAATTGAGGGGTTTGTTTTTTTCTGGATAAGGGATAAAGTCCCACTCAAGCTGATACGGTCTTGAAACCCCCGATTCCTTTAACTCCTTCTTCTTCATTAATTCATCTAGTTGGCTTTGTAGCTTCTTCATCTTTTCATCATGAGGATCATAGAAAGAAAGTTTATCGTCTTCCTCATGAACTGAAGAAGCTCTTTCTTCTCTATTATCTACTTTTATCTTAAAAAGTGGTTCCTCACTTATTTTCGATGGTGGTTCCAAGGAAGTTTTAGCCTTATTGTCGACTATCTTTTGCGTATTTTCAACCACTTTTAGAAGTATTAGTTTGAAGTCATCAATGGCCTTTTGCTGATCTTGAATCTTTTGTTCTTAGGCTTCAAACCTTTGGTCGACATCATCGGACCTATCCATCGTGTGCGACGCTGATTTTCGTGGTGACGAAGATGCACAAGATTGTGGGGAAGCTATAACCGAATTGTTGTTGTCATTATCATAAGAACCTTTTGCAAGTTTCTTATAATTTCGAGAAGCGACAGTGCCTGATTTGAGCTTGGTGAAATGATGAGGTTCTTCATCGTCTGCATCTGACTCATATTCTTTCTCCATTTCTGCCTTTGCCGACCATATTCGAGGTCAGCGCGTTTAATTTTTTCCTTTGATTTTATACCCGAGATTATTCTTTCTTCTTTTTTGAGTATTTTTTTCAGTCTTAGTTATTCTGTCAAATACAAATACTCTTTTCTTGATACAATAGTAGTTATTCAATATAGCAGACACGGCTGTTATGAGCTGCTCACAATGGCATGTTGAGTATGGCTGAGCTTGAGTCATGCTCCTTTTACCTATCAAGTAATCTCTGAGATCGAAAATTTTAGATGAAGAATCTTGGGTGTGGGGCCCACTTGGTTGTCGAGAGAGTTCGGGAGCTTGCTGAAGCTTCCTAGAAGTGGTGGTGTTGAATTGGTGTTCAACATCCCAATTATCAGTCTTAACTTTGTATTTTGATTGGTTCAAGCAGAGCTGATAGTCAGCTTCACGTTTGGGACTATTTACGCGAGGTTAGACAGTAACTTTGCATTTTAGATCATTTACGCGAGACTGGGCAATAGTTTTACGTTTTATGCTAGCCTTCCCTTTGATTAACTCAAGTTTGAGAATTATCCTTGTATTTTTCATGAGTTTCGATTTTTTCGGTCTCATGTCCAGAATCTGTAGCCTCACGTGGAGAAACTCCATCACACGCTGACTTATATTTAGCTTCGAGTTTAATATGATTTTTACTGGACTCGCGATTAACGCAAGCCAGTTCGCGAGATAAAGAATTACCCTCGCGTTCTGCTTTAGCCTCGCGTTTTATGCGGGCTTTGTGAGCTCTTCATCTTTCTCGATGATTTCGATTGCAGTTTTGCGTTCTAATAAAACTAGTTTCTTGGCCTTCCTTGGCAGCAAGAACAGCATCTCCCTTTAGGGTTTCTTGCCCAAACAATGGCTCTATGGCTGCGGACTCAAAAGATCCCCGATTAACAGTGAATTCCTTTTTACCTGATTTATGTGGGTAGTAGAGATCACACGGCGATAGCACCACGTTTCGGTCAGGTTATCTGATCTAGAGGAGAGAAAATCTTTTTATCTTCGCTAGTCGATTTCAACGACGAGCACATCCATGATCGATCCAACTTTGTTCTCATCGGATTGCGCCATGATCTCTTGTTCTAAAAAAAAGACGTCTCCCACTATGGTTGCCAGTTTGTTCTCCGCAAAAATTTTACTTTCTTCCAATGATTACAATAATAACAACGAAAGAGGAACAATAGAAAAACAAACGAGAGGATTTATATTTTATCACTCTATTTTACAATAAAAGTGGGTTTTAATGTGGCGATGGGATCTATCTAGTAGTTCCTATTGACGATCCGATGTGAAGATCTCTTTTGAAGAAGATGATGGTCGGCCCTAGGTCTCTCTCTGCTGATCTCTATGAATTCAAGATTCTAATGCGTAACTTGAACTCCAAAACGATCAAAAGAATCAAAGATCTATTAAAGATGGATCTCTAAAGTCTCCTTAAATAGGGTATTTGTAGACTTTAGTTGGCTATATGAGTTTCCATAGGAATAAGAATAGAAGGTTTCCATAGGAATAGGAATAGAAGGTTTCCATAGGAAACTCAATTTGGGTATTGAATAAGCCCAAATCTCAATCACAGTCAATTTAAGATTATTATTGGACTCAATTCGGGTATTGAATAAGGCCAAATCCCAATCACAATTAATTTAGTATTTTGAGAATCTACTCATGCGGAGTTAAATACTCTTAATGCGGAGCTAAGGCTTTAGCTACGCGTTTTACCTCTTCACGCAGAGCTAAGCTCTGAATGACGCGAAGTTAATCAATAGCTTTGCATTCACCTGGCCGCAAAACTATTGATTTTCCTCTTTTTGAATTTTTTTTTACCACCAACATCCACCTATTGCTGAATGGTACCGATAATCTTGCGGTTGAGTGCCTTCTAAATGTGGGTTTCTCCATCTCCATATAAGAAAATATCGAACCTTTGTCTAATGCTAGTTGTTGGAGAGAAATGTCATGCCCTATTGAGAGCATGATAGGGTTTAAACACAAAATCAAGGACTTATATAGTCCAGAAGTTTAAACTAATAGGCAGATATCCAGACTTTGTATTTAAACCCATAAACTTTTTTTGTTCTATTCAATATGGGACTATACTCACATATGAACTCCTTAATATTAAACTTGTAAGACATGACAATAGATTAAATTTATCTCAATCTCATTACACTGAGAAGATAGTAAAGAAATTTGATCATTATGATCAAAAATTAGTTTAAACTACATATGATTTATTGGCAAATTAAAATAGAACATTAAACGACGTAAATTACAAATAAAATAAGCTAGTGTTACAGGAAGTCTAATGCAAACGATACATTGCACTAGAGCATGTATAAAATGCTAAGTAGATCTACTAACAATGCAGGGTAAGGACATTGGAATGCAATTTTTGGAGTTCGTAAGTATTTGAAGGAGACTATAAATTAGAAACTAAATTAACATAGCCATCCCACTGTAACAGATGGTTACAGTTTGTGCCAGTTAAGATTATATGGACTCCATATCTAGATCTATTTAAGGTTAAATCTTTACGGTTGGTGCTGATGCAATATCTGGGAGAACAAAAAGAAGTAAATATGAATAACTCACTCAATAATGGAAGATGAGATTGTTAATTTGGCAGCCAGATATAAAGAAGTAAAATGGCTAAGAGATTTTTCGATGATGTCCTAATATGGAAGAAGTTATTTCCTCCAACAATGATTCATTGTGACTGAAAAACTATTCTTCAAGTAGCTAACAATAAAATAATAATAAGTCCATGCATATAAGCCTAAGACATAATTATGTGAAACTATTATTTAAGGATGGAGTAATTCTAGTTACTTGTATAAAGTCAATTCAAAATTTGGCTTCTTAACTAAAGGTCTTGGAAGGAATATGATACATAAAACATCTAAGGAAATGGAACTAAAATCAATAAAATCTCTCAACTTCATGGGAACCATACCTACATTTAAAAAATAGCCCAGGTTCGAAGGGTAAACAAGTTTATAAAGAGACTAAAATATAACACTAGAAATTAAATTTGTAGATTATTTTGACAAAAAGACTTAATTAAGTTAAGTCTTATAGAATGATTGAGGATGATTTTTTTTTTTTTTTTTTACTCTTAATAAGTCAATAATTAGACTTAATTAAGTTAGAGCGTGCAGGAACACACTATGAATTTAGATATATGGGAATGATAGTAAGATTGCTTCCTGTGACACTTGATAATACCTAGGGTTCTCATAAAATTGGAATATATGCATAGAGCTATAAATGTGCAAGCTTTAAAAATATACCTAAAGGAATATAGAAATGGATTTGTGCAGTTTGTTCAGTTTCTTTTTAAGGGTTATATATTCGAGATTCATTCACCAATTACCTTGACATAACTTTGGCACGTCAACACTAAGTTAAGGTTCGAGTCCAAAAAACACCTTATTTTGTGCATCATATTTCTCAAAAAGTATTTTAAGTATTTCAAAATTATTATTATTTGTAACGTCCCTAACCAACTAGCTCCTTGAGTTGATATATCATATTGATCATATCAATCCTAGGACTTAGGGATACTAATATCAGACTAATACAAAATATATTGGCTCTATTTGGTATTTCTACATTTGTTTCCTTGTATCAATCATGGCAAATTAGGTTTTTGGGACCGATCAATATTTGATTTGGTTTCCAATAGACCTATTTGGAAATATATAACTCCAAATGAGATTTAGAAGTCTTGGACATCATTTTTCTAATATTTTTTTACTTATTATGATTTTCTAAAATTTTCAGAGAAAGCTTATAATCTGAAAAAAAATTATCGAATATCGATCAATAATGATCACTCCTCCTGTACTTGTTATCTTTTACTCTAGAAGTCTGAAAAATATGCCATAAATTTTTTCATGTATTTTCATTCATATCTATCTCCATTACTAATTTGGGGATATTGTTGAAATTTATCCAAATACTGAAAAATTAATTAATTTCACAAATTCTTTTATTTCCTCAAACATAACCAATACACTCCGTTTTGGTTTTTCAGCCACCGGTCAACACCTGGGGCAGCCATGGAAAGAGATTAATTAATATTGAGAGGTGGCTTATGGCCTAAGCTAATTATGCGAGTGAATTAATCAAACGTTTAACTCTCATTCCTCAAACATCACACACCTAACACTTCTCTCAAATCATTTCTATCCCTCCAAAGTTTCTCTCTCCTCACTAAAGCAACAAATGCAATAATAACATTGGGGATTAAGGTGCTTCGCATCTTTATAAGTCAAACTTGACTTGATGAACTATTTGATTTGATCAAAAGCAATACTCCAGTTATCTTTTTTTCCTTGTCAAACTCACTCATACATATTTTTTTTATAATATTACTCAAATTGGTCCCTGCAGAAAACTGAAATTGAAACCTTTCACTAATTAAAAATGGGTAATGCCACAAAGACGAGTCTCATTAGAATATCTCCCTCACTCGCACTTCTACTTCATGTTCCTCTTTCAGTTTCCCTTCTCAATCATCCCGCAGGAGCAGAGTAGCAATGGGAGTAGGGGAAGGGTGGAAGAGCAAGGGAATGTTGTAGCAACATTTAATAATTTTGTTGATTTTGCTATCGTTTCGAAGATAATAAATAGCCCTACAACTTTACTGGGTTCTTTCACTTTATTCTCGTCGTATCACAATTGAATATCACTTTAAAATTGTAGCAATATATCATTGTCAAAATCATTCATTGCTTTGCTTGATTTTTTGTGCATCATCAAATTTGCACATATCTCCACAAATACTTGTCATAGTAACATAAGAATTTGTTATTAATGAAAATAAGTATCATATATGAACATACATCCAATATATCATTGAACCATTCATCTCTCGAAGTCACGATTTTTGATCATTGAAATATAAAAATCTAGGGATGGTGTTATAAAATTGAAGATTTAGGGTAATGATCTTTAAAAATTTTCATAAATTAAAGAATACTAGGTTAATTTTTTTGGGGGACAACTACCCATTAGGTGTATATGGATCCTCTCTTCCCATACGGTTTATAGAAAAAAAAACTTATATAGGAAATGTAACGAGTAAGAAAACTTAAAAATAAAATGATAGTAATATCTAAAATAAACTTGTATAGTACTAGCAGTACAACAAATGAAATATTATAGAAGAAACTTTTGATGAACTTATATAAAACTTAAAGGAAATTATAAAATTTAATAAAAATTCTGTTTTCTATTGAATAGCTTTATAGAATTTAAAGAGGAGTATCATTATAAATAAGAATGTATAATGATATATGAGTATTTAATTTATTATGAACATTATATTTTTATGAGAATATATTCAAAATATTAGAGGTATTATTTCTATTTTTCGAGTACACTTTCCTTCATATTTCCTTACAAAGACACTATTTATGTAAAGCATTTTCATATGTAAAATTATCATTTTCAAACAAAAATCTAATATCAATAAAGATATTATTTCTCAGAAGAAACCGACACTTAATACCTACAAAAATAATATGGTTTAAGAGTTTCATATACTATAAAATTTATACAAATACCATATCATGAAAATTTATGACAATTAAAAACCTTTATTAACAATACTATTTTTCTGATGTTCCTTATATACGTCTTTAAAGTCACCAATAAGTTTTATAATTGTGTCGGAGAGATTTTCTATCTTTTTTAGAACTTGATATCATTATAGCATTAGATACTATACATAGGAGTACATAAGTTTGGCTTATAGATTATCCAAAAACCATGCTCCAGTAATCAAATCATAAATACTAAGTTCTATTTTCGTTATTTACAATGTCAAAGTTGAAAGTTACCATGATAACAGAAAACACAACAAAATTTGGAATTTGAATTGCAACACTTGAGATTCATTTTCTTTAAAATCAAAACAATATTACAATTTTTTGATTCTGGATTCTGAGGAGTATAATAGTAGAAATACGATCAAAGCATTCTTTCTTTACTTTTGTTGATGGTCCAGCAAGAATTTGAAGAACTAGAATTCTCTTTTTCTCCGTGAATTCTTCAATGCCCCTTTTTGGAGGCCTAGAATCACTTTTATAATTGGAGAGCGCCATAACTGTCCTTTCAATTTGTGGAGATCGTGATAGTTATTTACCGACAATCAGATGTATTTGAATTCTCTTTGGCAAGGTTAATAATGTTGGTTGGATGCTTCTGGCAAGGTTAACCTTCCATTCTGGTGGGGCTAATCATATTCTGGTGGAGTCAACTGGGTCTGGCAGAGCTAACCGCTTTCTAGTGAGGTTAACTAGGTCTGGCGGAGCTAACCATGTTTTTGAGAGGCTAATTGGGTCTAGCGGAGCTACCGCATTATGGCGAGGCAAACTTGATCTGGCAAAGCTTATTGCATTCTGGTGAGGCTATTCCTATTTTTACGAGTCTAGTCTCGTTCCAGCGAGACTAAACCTGTCACTGGATCACCGTATTGGCTTATGGTATTGAAATTTTCTTTGGAAAAAAATTTACAATCTACAAAACCCCCTTCAAAGTTTTTTAGATGATTCATTTCTTTGAGTCTTAGAATACTTTGAACTCTCTTTGTGTAGTCTATACATTATTTCTCTACTTGGCATTTGTTCCAAATGAGATTTGTTGTGAGGTTATGTAGTTCCCGCAGAGGTAAGCCTTTTCCATTTTGGCAAGGCTTACTTGGTCTGGCTCAGTCATTTGAAAAACCCTGACAGAGTTAATATTGGGTTGGTCTAGCCCAGTTACCCTATTTTGTTGTTAATGCCTGATCTTTGGCCATGTATTTTGGGATTATTTCCTTTAAGTACTTCAAGTGTGAGGAAGAAGCCTTTCACTTGTCTTTTTTCACTCTCATCCTCAATTCAATACCCTTGCCATCGTCTTCTTGCTAGAAGAACTATCTTTGCTCTCCAAATCTCCGTATCTTGTGGCGCCCAAGCAAATAGCACCGAGGAAGTCAGGGAGGACGTAGGCAGCGGGAGCGATCGAGTCTTGCTTGGTGGCGATTCGACCTCCAACTGTAGGTATTCTGCTTTTAGCCAACTATTTGTCCTTTTCTCTTCATGTATATATTTGATTACATTTATGATTTGCTCTCTTACCAAACGTTAAAATCATGCTATTAATGCGGGATTGTTGGGGATTGGATCTTGGCATCTTCTCTTCTCCTATTTAGAAAAAGAATGGGGACTGGATCTTTGCATCCTTTCTTCTTCTGGTTTTGTTTCCAAAAGGTTGCTTTCTCGGTCTCGTTTTCTTAATTAATTAGTTTAGGATTCATTGTTGGTTTAATCAGCCCAATGGACAGGATCATCTTTTGGTGGGATGATTCTTGATCTCATAATAGCATTGAGATCCTATCTGCTAAGGTAGAGGATTCATCTCTACCTAGTAGAGGAAATGCCATGCTCTGGTAGAGCTATGATGAGCTCTAGTTGGCAAGGTTAACTCGTTCTAGTGAAGCTAACTCGTTCTGACGAAATTAACTTATTCTGGTGAGTTAACTCGTCCTGGCAAAATTAACTCATTCTGCCAAAGTTAACTAGGTCTAGTAAAGTTAACTTTATCCAAAAATTTTATATTTGCCTTGTGGTAATTATGTTTTTCCTTTCTCTCTTTTATTCTTTTCCACAGTATTTTATGCTAATTCCCCCATTACTGCACATCATATGACGGGTTCTACCTCGGGTATTAGAGGTCATGCCAACTTATCTTTATGTTTAATTATATAGTTATGACGATGAGGAGAGAAAGAATTTGATCTGTGTTAGCAGTTCACAGACTCATAGGAAATTAATCACTCGTGCTCCATTTTCAAGTAGAGATAGACTAGTACTTCCTAAACCCAACTTTATCTTTGGAGATACTATAGATACTAAGGATTCCCTATCTCTCCTGTCCTATCCTTGGATTTATCACTTAGAGGGAACTTATTTTTCACTTCCTAACATAGAAAGGCACTATCCTTTGAGTTATCTTCGTCCCTGTACTAAGGAAAGGAGAATGGAATGATGGTTAACCCCTATTTTGGATTCTCTTCCAGTGGCCGAATTCATCAAGTCTGGGTTTATGCAAGATGGACTCCCCACCCATGTTACTAGTCTTCTCCTAGGGGTGCTGTTTAGAGATATCCCAGTATGTGAAGGTTTTAGTATGGTCAAGACTTTTAGAAATGAGTTTGTAAAAAGTAATCGTGATTACCGACCGAGAACTTCAGAGCTCCTGGCCGGGTTCAAGTAGGAAGCGAAGATTGGTGGGCTCTTTTGACAGGTTTCATACTTGCCACCTTTGAAAAAAATTTGACAGATATTGGATTATTCAGGGCTTTTAGAGCCACTCAATACGGTGTTGCCACCAACCCTGCCTAGTTATTCGTGATCTTAGAATTGTTTAATTTTGCAACTAGTACTTTTTTCATTCCAGATGGTGACAGAATTAGCTCTCCATGAGATGCGGCAGGTTTGCGGGTTGCCGATTGGAGACGTCCCTTACGAAGAGTATTTTCCTAGACCCGAAGAGTTGGGCTGCTCGGAATTTATATCCAAACTATTGCATTGGCTGCCTAAATCGTTCTCTGGCATAAGAAATGTAATGTTCCCTCCAAGCCATGTAATGTTCCCTCGAAGCCACAAGAGTGTATCGCTGTCAGGGTATTATATCCAGTTGTTCAATTAGTATACAGGAATCCTTTAGGTCTTCAACCGGCTATGGTTTGTCATGTTCAACACGGTTTGATGCTACTCTTTGATGCTTTTTTCAGTGAGACAAATCCAAATCCTCATGTAAACTTGTCGTACACACATCTAATGGCCTGGTTTGCATCCCATTGCTGCGGTTTGATTCCGACCGTCCTCATGACTTTTGATAATGAGATGCTACCTGACTTGTGCAAGCAAGAGAATATGAAATGGACTTCAGAGTAAGTGAATACACATAAATTGTGGCCAGTCATCATTCTGCATATTCTTTTTGGATCAACTTTCCAGAGATAAAAGAGGCTTCTTTAAGAGATTTATTTGAAAATGTTGGAGAATCATTTTCAAATCTTTGCAGAGGAGCATTCTCATGGTTGCTTTGTATTCACCCCTCTCATCTCTTATACCAGAAATGGAACCAGTGTGAACTAGAGCCGTACCTCCCGAGTCATTTTTCCCAAAAATTTGGATACGACTAATTGTACGTTGGGAGTCCTAACACTGCTTTGCTTTTAGAGGGAGTTTGGTTGATGGAGCACGGGCTTGGCAACATTTTGTAATGGGGGGTTGTATTGCTGTTTCTTTCTGCTTGCTAATGAAATATCCAAAGTTGCAGACAACCCTACCCTTCTGTCGCTAGTATGCAAGAATAAATACTTCAATCCCTTCCTACAATCCAAAGTCATCATGCTTGGGTTTGACCATCAAGAGTTTGAAAAGTTGATCAAGGAATCATGTTTAGCTAGTTGTCGAGCTCCTCGCACAACTGGAGTGCATGAGTATATACATAGTGGTTGAATACATCTGAAGTCCCACTCTCTACTATTGTCGGTGATTAGGGGAGCGACCAAGGAGGATAAATATCCACAGAGGGCCCTCAAACCTGTCAAAAAAGGAAAATTGGTCCTTCATCCACTCCATCGTCCCCTGTTAACGCATTGCCCCCAATGGATATTCATCTAGCTCACCTGTGGCCAAGAAGCGAAAACGCTTGATCAAACTTTATGAGAAAGCAGCTTCTTCTAGGGATGTACTAATTAGTCAACCAACACTAATATCGACTCCGTCGACTGTTGTTGCAATACTGCCATCAGCAATGTCTTCACTTGATCCCTCGCTGCCATCGTCTCCTCCAGCAACAAGTGCAGCCCCTATAGCATCATCTAAAATTAGGTCTATACTTTTAACTTTTGATCGGATAATGGAGCAGAGATCGGAATGGATAACTTGAGATAGAATGTCTGCTTTTAAAGAAATTTCTTCAGTGATAAGCACCATACATCTTGATTCCCTTCCTATTTTAATGACTTGTTCACAAACTGAAGTAGTACATGATGACGATCACCGGACACATAGCTACACAACAGGAAGTTATTGTTGCATATTTGCTGGGTAAATCTACTTGAGATGATGAAGCCAGGGTAATGGACGATGAACAATCAGCGAGTGACATGCTTCAAGATCATCCGGGAGAAATTCCAATTGCATAGCAGGAGGATCTTACTGATGATAGCAGGACCGTGGCAATCAGTGATGAGCCACTGGTTCAGGATAAACCTCAAGATCATTAGGAAGGAGATGGTCAACATGAATCATCTGATTTTGGGAGAGAAGATGATATAGTCTTAGCTCACGATTCTCCAATCCATATTTCAGGCATTAGTGCGCAGCTATCTCTGTTTCAGGTTCTTTAGACCCTCCAAGTATTGTTCCAATGACTCAAGCAAATCTTCCAACAATTTCTGAAGAGTTTACCTTGTTATCATGGAGAATACGAGCGTCTCCAAGTTTGTCTGATCCCCAAGCCAACGTTGACATAACTTTCACCATGGATGAATGTGTTGGAGTGTTGAGAGTATGAAATGTGATGTGATAATTCTACTGCAAGTGTACAGTATCGGTGTAGCACTATACAGGTCGTCCCACAGAGATCTTAGGTGTTTTTACATTTTGACTAATTTTTTAGTTCTATTAAGTAAACTATGAGATTCTAAATTGAAAGGATTGGTTTTAAGTTCTAAAGTTTAGTCTAGAATTTCGAATCCATTAGAATAATCGCCTAACAATGAATTATCTCTTTCTTCCGAACTTTTTAATTATTCACGATCAAGTAACACATTAAAAAAGTGATCTTTTTAATTTGACTTTAATTAAGTGCCCCTAAGTATGACCTATCAAGTGATGTGTAAGCATAAATCATCAAAAATAACATCTTTCTTAAAAATAAATTATATCTAGCAGATAATCTTATAAATAAAATCAAAGAAATAAACTTCAAACCCTAATCTAAATATAGGCTATCAAAAAACCGAACATAAGTATAAACTATCAAAGAAATTAGATTTACAATTTTATTCTATTCAATTTATTTATAGGAAAATCATATTAATAATTCTATAAATAAAAACAAAGAATATAAATTCCAAATCTCATCTAAGTATAGATTATCAAAATATGAATTAAACATAATCTATCAAAAAATTATGATTTATGAAATCTATCTTTTATTTATTTATAAAAAAATCATGACTTTATTTCTTTTTAGAAAGAAAATGAGATAAATCCATGTTAGATCTATTAAACTAACTTCATCTGCATCCTAAAACTAAGGCAAATTAGTTACTTATAATTTTAGTAAGGAAAATCCTATTTTCATTCATGAAAACGAGGAAATCTAATCTAGAAAGCAATATAAATCTAAATTAGAAACAATTAAAAGAGAATTAGCTAAGAAAAATTGAAGAAAAGTGAGGAATACCTCTAGAGTCCGGTATTGTGGCCATCACCCCTTCAGCAAATCCTAATTTTATTAATTAAAAATTTGAGTACAAAACTATATCCTATTTCTTCTATAATAATCCTAGATTATAAGGATACAACCAATATATAGGCTTCAGAAAAACAAACCCTAATTTGAATAAAAGTAAAAAAAAATAAAAATTACATCGAAACCGCCACAAAATTTTCACCCAAAGGTGGGCCCACTTTGCCGCCAATTGGCAGCTATTACCGCCAATTAGCGGCAAAACCCTAGGTTTGGTTCCTGGTTTTTCACCTGCATAAGTCCTTGTCTTGTTTTTTTGATTTTGTTTACTGTATTGAACTTTAACTCTCAGTAGCATCATTGTCTTGTAGTTTTACTCACTTTTAATTATTTTCTGGGCTTGATTTCCTAATCTGCTTCTGAATTTATGATATCTCCTTGTAGAAATAGGATTATCTGAAAATCATACTAAAAATACCCAAGTAGCATTATTTAAATACAAAAATAGATAATATGGAGACTATAAATATGCAATATATGGTACTCATCACACCACCACACCTATCTTTTGCTGGTTCTCGAGCAAAACCTAAATCTAAAAAAAAAGAAAAATCCTAACTCACTTTTGCAGAAATTACGATTGAACTTAGCACGTGCAACAAGCTTTTAAACACCTAGATTACCCTAGTGGACGAGTAGTGTCTCGTGAGGGTTTGCAGTGAATATACCCACAAAATTAGTAACGAAAATAGATTATGGAATAAAGAAAAGAAAATTAAGGATAACCGAAAATCAAGAAAAATAAAAAAATGTATACAAAAGAAAGAAAAATCTTTTTTTAATAATATATTTTCTTCAATTAATCTCACTAATATAGAAACTCAAAAACGCATTTAGATTATCAATTTTCAAATCGAGCGTCATATTAGATACACTTATCATTTTAATCAAAAATTCAAATCCTATCATTTAATACCCACTAACAGATAATCCATTGGCTCCTATACATCTACGTACATGTGTGATAGTCTACTTCAGCCTTAGACTCCAACTCTAACTCATGATTCATCTTCTCTCTCATGATAATTTTTTTAAAGAATATTTTACCTTTCAAGCGAATATTAATGCTTGCTTAGGCGGAAAGTGCATGTTACTCGAATCATACTCTTTTTTCACTCTTGATGCTATTGCCTTGATATCAGGTGCACCCTATTTTTTATCACTCTCGAGGCTATTGCCTTAATACCAGGTGCACCCCATTTTTTATTCTCACTTTTTTTCTCTTTTTTTTCTTTTTTTTTGCTTAGAGAGAGAAGACTTACTCAATCGTTATCATCTTTATCCTTAACCTAATAAACTATTGCACAGTGAAAAATAGATGTATACTTGTCTCAAAATTACTGTTAGCGGTATTTATTTTTTGAATTTTAATTTTTTTAATAAAAATCTGAGTATATCGTCCAATCAACTCTCCTATCAAATTTCCAATCTAAATTTGTTTGTTTATCTATAACTAGGTTGATCTATTGATGAAAGTATCTAAAAAAAATTAGTTTTTATTTTTATTTTTATTTTTATATTTTTATATTTTTTTAGTTAGTTACCCTAAAAACTACCCGAAGTGCAAAATAAAGAAACTCCAAAAAAAAAAAAATTCTAAAAATGAAATAAAAAACTTAAAAATAAAATAAAAATCCTAGAATAAAAACTAAAAATCCTAGAAAATAAAAATCTTCTAATCAACTCCCCCATACCTTAACTTGTTTATGTCCTCATACACAAAGCATTGGTATCGTCCTCTTTGCCTCCTACTTGACTCATTGGGTGCACGACGTGCATGTGCAGTAAAAGACTCTCCATGATCGATTTATTTCAATCAATGCCAAATTTTTCTAAGACCTTACCAGACGATATTGATTTGCTCAATGGGATCAGTTGGCAAGTCTTGAGCAAAGAAGGTGTCATCCTCCTCTTGTGTTAATTCAGTTGTATATATATATTTCTCATCTATGTTTCTATTCTAATCCTCTAGGACAGCAGCGTGGTATGTTACTGAAATGTATTCTGCAGCTATAAACACTCATGAGGGTGCATATGCATCAAATTTGGCACTAGACATAAACCCGTGACCCAATTGTGTAATTAGACACGGTAAAATCAAACTAGTCCTCGACCTCATCTTAGCATCGATAATAGTGTCTACTAATTATGTGCACATACAAAAGTGATTGTCCTGGCACATAATGCAATCACCAATATGTAGTGTGGGTGTGTAGAATGACGATATGCGTGTAATCCCCATCACATTAGTGTTGATCCAACAGCAAGTCATATGTATGTTGCGATATAGTGTCTTGCTGCTGATCCCTCTATCTCGTGTCATTCTGTAATTCGGGTCCATCTATATATGTAAGATAGTCCTTAATCGCATCTAGGGTTTGATTACCAGGGTGAAGGAGGATATCGGTGGATGCAGAGATGGCCGCTGTGTGTACTTAGTGTATTTCTCCACGCTAGTGGAGTTTTATGATTTTGCGATTTTTCAAAATATCAGATTTCACAAAATAGGCATAAAACTCTTCTACTAACTCTGGGATGTAGAATGTATTGGCATGTATATCATATAATTCCATCCCAGAGTTTCGATAGTGGATAAGAAATATATACTAAATGCAGCAAGAATTTGACAAAAAAACTTTTCGCAAACAAATCATGTCATTAGATTCAATCACAGCCCACAAAAAAAAATTATTCTAATTAAACAGTAAATATATGGTATAACAAGCTCACCTCCCCTGAAGTTTCAGAGAAAAATTCCACTGTAGTGTCGCTGAATGGCGGCTCTTTGCCATTGAATGGCAGCAGAAAGGGAGCTGATGGGGCACGACTTTGTGGAGGAAGAAGATCCTGGTGAACCTTGCTCTTTGGTCACCACTGGTTGGAACAAAAGTTGGAGATTCTCAACTGATCTGCAAAGAAGAAATCAAAAGAGAAAAGAAGGATTTGGGGGAGAAGGGGGCAGGTAGGGTTTGGGTTTAGATGATTTTAGGGCTAGTTGGGGCTGGTTGGGCTTTTATAGGGATGGTATATCTCAATCAGCCCCTTACCTTTTGTCAATTTTATTTACAACCCTGCATTATGTTAGCAACACAATATAATATACATTCTATTAGACAAATAAACACATGCCTCTATACATAGATGGGGTCGTGAAGTGTCACGACCTCCGCATTATCGCTCACTCGAGTCTCTAAAAATGGTTTTAATCTTAGATCGTTGACTTTAACTAAATTACCGTTTTTTGGACTCTCGAGATCAATTGCACTATAATGGTGCACTTTCCATACTATGTACGGTCCATTCCATTGTGTCCTCAATTTTTCCGGAAATAAATGTAGTCTCGAATTATACAAGAGAAATTTTTGGCCTAGTGTAAATGACTTGCAAATGATCGCTTTATCTTGAAACACTTTAGTTTTATCTTTATAAATCTTAGCACTATCATATGCATCCTGTCTACTCTCATCAAGCTCATTAAGTTGCAGCCTCCGCTGCTCGCCGGCTTTTTTGAGCTCAAAATTTAGAAATTTGATTGCTCATAAAACCTTATGCTCAAGCTCCACCGGTAAATGACACGCTTTTCCAAATATCAATCGATATAGAGACATGCCTAAATTGGTCTTGTAGGCGGTACGGTAGGCCCATAATGCATCTGCTAGTTTATATGACCAATCTTTTTTGTTGTGATGCACCATCTTTGCCAAAATCAATTTAATTTGGCAATTGGAAACTTCCACTTGCTCACTGGTTTGCGGATGATACGATGTGGCGAACTTGTGGGTAGTGGAATATTTCCGCATAAGTGCCTCAAATGACCAGTTAGTAAAATGAGTACCGTTATCACTAATGATAGCTCGAGGAATGCCAAATAGAGAAAAGATATTCTCGTTCAAGAACTTGACAACAACTTTGTTATCATTCAATTTTACGGAAATTGTCTCTACCCATTTGGAAACATAATCAACAGCGATAAATATGTATTGGTTTCTAAATGAGTTGGGTAACATTCCCATAAAATCTATACCCCATACATCAAATATTTTGACCTCAAGGATAAATTGCAGAGGTATCATATTACGCCGTGAAAATTTGCCTACGAATTGGCATCGTGTGCATGTTTTGCAATATTCCACGGTGTTTTTGAAAAGAGTTAAAAGCTCAAAAAGTGAACGAGGTAAAGAATGACTCCTACTTATAGGTGAAATATTATTCTAAATTTGATAAAGTTGTTGTCAAGGTTATTTAATAATTCTTTGAATTTAATAAATCAAATTCTTTGAATTTAATAATTCTTCTAGATATTTTATATTTTTTTATAAAATATAAAAAAATATATTTTTTTATATTTTATATTTTTTTACCTTTTTCTAGAGCTATTAGCTTTTAGTGTAAATAAAAGCGACGATTCAACTGGATTCAACTGGTATCAGGTTTCCAGTTGAATAAAGTGATTTATTCACAAAAAAAAAAACCCTTTCTCTGCTGCGGACTCATACTATGAAATATTCTCGTTCAAGAAAAATGTCCCATTTTATATTTTTTTGAGCTTGTAAATCACTTTAATATAAAGTGAACTTGACAAGCTATTAAAGGGTTTTTAATATAAAGTGAACTTGACAAATGAACTTGTCCGCAGCAAATGAATAAAGTGATTTTGATTTATATTTTTTTGATTTTGTCCCTCTTCATCCAGTTGGACTCATACTAGGTTGTATTAATTTTATATCTTCTAGATATAAAATTAATACAACCTAGTATGCGTCCAATTGGATTCAACTGGAAACCTGTTTATTTTCTAAATATTTAATCCTCACCTTTTTCTAGATACTATTTATAGCCTTCTTGTCTAAGTAAGCTTTGTTTATATGTGAAATGTCCCTCTTTATCTACATTCTTGACAATAAGAATGTGGACTCATACTAGCTTGTATTAATTTTAAATTTAATAATTGCTTGATTTGTTCAGCAAATTCTTGTTTATCATTTGGAGATACCATAATAATATTTACTCTTACCTTAGTATCTTTATATTGGTCTAATAGTTCTAGAGACATTTTACTAACTAGTCATTTGAGGCACTTATGTGGAAATATTCCATTACCCACAAGTTCGCCACATCGTATCATCCGCAAACCAGTGAGCAAGTGGAAATTTCCAATCGCCAAATTAAATTGATTTTGGAAAAGATGGTGCATCGCAACAGAAAAGATTGGTCATGTAAACTAGCGGATGTATTATGGGCCTACCATACCACCTACAAGACAAATTTAGGCATGTCTCCATATCGATTGATATTTGGAAAAGCGTGTCATTTACCGGTGGAGCTTGAGCATAAGGTTTTATGAGCAATCAAATTTCTAAATTTTGAGCTCAAAAAAGTCGGCGAGCAGCGGAGGCTGCAACTTAATGAGCTTGATGAGAGTAAACGGGATACATATGATAGTGCTAAGATTTATAAAGATAAAACTAAAGTGTTTCAAGATAAAGCGATCATTTGCAAGTCATTTACACCAGGCCAAAAATTTCTCTTGTATAATCCGAGGCTACATTTATTTTCGGAAAAATTGAGGACACAATGGAATGGACCGTACATAGTATGGAAGGTGCACCATTATATAGTGCAATTGATCTCGAGAGTCCTAAAAACGATAATTTAGTTAAAATGAATGATCAAAGATTAAAATCATTTTTAGAGACTCGAGTGAGCGATAATGCAGAGGTCGTGACACTTCACGGCCCCATCTATGCATAGAGGCATGTATTTATTTGTATAATAGAATGTATATTATATTGTGTTGCAAACATAATGCAGGGCTGTAAATAAAATTGAGGAAAGGTAAGGGGCTGATTGAAATATACCATCCCAATAAAAGCCCAACCAGCCCCAACCAGCCCTAAAATCATCTAAACCCAAACCCTACCTGCCCCCTTCTCCCCCAAATCCTTCTTTTCTCTTTTGATTTCATCTTTGCAGGTCAATCGAGAATCTCCAACTTTTGTTCCAACCAGTGGTGACCAGAGAGCAAGGTTCACCAAGATCTTCTTCCTCCACGAAGCAAAATGTCCCATTTTATTTTATTTTTTTGAGCTTGTAAATCACTTTAGGAGATTTACTGTTCTCTAGAACTATTCAAAGTCCGTAGCAGAGAAAGGGTTTTTTTTGTCAAAATGTCCCATTTTATATTTAGGAGAATACAAAATCATTTTATTGAAAAAGGTGGAAACCTGAATATAAAGTGAACTTATATTCAGGTTCACTTTGTCTAAGTATCAGAGCTTACTCACACAAGAAGGCTCTAAACAGTCGGATAACGTGATCCAGGGCTCTCATAGCGTGGTATCAGAGCTATTAACTCTTTAAATGCAAGTTTTAGTATCTTCTAATGCACCTATATAATCATATAAAAGGATATTATTGTTAATAGTGATGGAATGGACTCCCGCCAAAGCCTTTTGATAATCAACTGGTATCAGAGCCTGATCGCCTTTCTTCATCTACCCTTCCTATAAGTCTTTCTTACTTTATGTCTGGCTAAAATACTAGACATATTATTTTCCTAGTCCCCTAGGAGTCTGAAGATTGGTATCTTACGCCATGAGTAGGAAACGAATCATAGCTGTGCTCTTTCTCTCTGAAGCTATGCTATAAACTTGTGGTGGACTAAGGGGTCCTTGCAGCTTAACTCTAAAATGAAAACTACTTTTGGAGGTAGAATGTGCCGGAGAGAATAGGGTCAAAGCGATACTAAAATTCAGATAAATAGAGGAGAGGAAAATAACATGTCTACTATAAATCATGTCCAAACCCGTAGTTTTTCCAGATTCATATCAATGCCCTTATCAGTTAGAATCACACACTCATGTTATACATAACCCAGAGCATGCTACTGTAGAATATCAAAATAGTATGTTAAATTATATCTTTGACCAAAATTTTAATTTATCAAAACAAGTTTCTACTTCAAGACAATATAAATTCCGATATACTCTAGCAATGAAAGATTTGGTTCCGTACATATGGTTAAATCTTCATCCAAAAATTTATGTCATATAGAGCCAGAAAAAATTAGTTATGATAAATATTTGCATTACAAAAAATTATAGCAGCAAGAATTAAAAGGTACAGTTTCCTCCATGGAACTTTATCAATATTATGATCAATACTCTTCTTCTATACAATACTTTACACTAGTTAATTCACCCTCTAATGAAGAGGAGAATATACTACTCTCTGTTGAAGAGGAGGAAAATATACCTTCACTTGAGAGTGAAGAGGATTTACCCTCGATTTTCGAGGAGAAACCTTCTTCGAAAGAAGAAGAGAATCTTTATGGTCCTTATTTTGTTAATATGGAACATGGAGAATCATCTTCTACAATACAAAATCCACAGCAACCTCCTACTAGTCCTGAGATAACAGATGAAAATATGTATCATAGAGATACAACTGAAACTTACATTGAAGATTATATCTATAAACAAGGCAAAAGATAATCAACAACTGCAATAAATTTAATTTTTAATATAGACCATATACCAGCCAGTGAACTTAGAGAATATATAATAAATTGGATGCAATTGATGGTAGGAACAACTATCTTAATGCCTGATACTATTCCTAATAAAACCTTTGTATTACATGCTTGTGGATATTGGCAAGGAATAACTTTAAGATGGCTTACACGATATGAAAAATTACACCCACTAGAAATAGCGGCTTTAAATAGTTATCCTTCTAAAAAAGACACTTTAAATAGCATCTGTAAATTATTATATGCAGACTTAACTGGTGAAGAATTAATAACAGAAACTGCTAATGAACAAATACAAATTAAAATGAAATTATGTGATATTTGTTATCTAGAAGAATTTGCTAATGTATATATAAGTCATATTTTTAGACTAGATTCTATAGAAAAGAAATTATTTTGGATTACAGCATTTATTTTCCAAATTACCCGTACCATGGGATACAATGATAGAGAAAAATATAATAATTTAAGACTACATCAATAGATAGGATCGAATCCAAATTCAACACATTCTACCGGGTTATTAAAAAAGGCCTGCATGGAAACAGTAAAGAAAACATGTCAGTTACAAAAGGCATCTTCACATATGGATAAACATATACAAAAATCGAGTCTAAGAAGATCCTGTTGTCCAAAATATGATGAGGATATCAATTATAAATTCGGGTGTTCTCCAGTATATGGCTATAATAAACCATATAAACCAAAAAAGAAACAGAAATATAAAAAATATAAATCAAAATCAAAAGAATATAAAAAATCTAGAAAAAGGTGGAAACCTGAATATAAAAGGAAATATAAAAAATCACCTAAATTCTAGAAAAGAAAATTTATAAAAAATAAATCCAAATTTAAAAAAGGTTGCAAATGTTTTAAATGTGATAAAGAGGGACATTTCGCATATGCATGCCCATTAAATATAAAATCGGTAATCATACCTAATCTTGAAACCTATGATATTCACTTAGGCTACATAGAAGATATTCCTAGTGATGATAATTCAACTATATATGAAGTTGAATTTATATATGATGAAAGTAGTTCAAGCGAAACCGATATCGAACTATAACAATTGTCAATAAATATGATTACTATGAATAAAACATATAATTAGGATAAAATTATATCACTTACTAGAACAGTAGTCTTACCAAAATGAGAATCTTTAAAATCTCCAGGACACATAATCTATTCTGGAAGAAATTATATATTACCAAGATATCATACAACAGAAATTTATCTAGATCTTATAATACAAATCTCATATGGATATTATGGAGAAATTCGTAATATTAGGTATCATACAGTTAGAAATATATTTATAACCCATGGCCTAATAGAATCAATGTCAGATCAAAATGTAAAACTTACAATGAAAAGCATAAGTCTAGAAAATCATCCATATCAAATTTCTATAGAAACACCCAAAGGAATATTGATAATACATAAATATGAAGATTTACTTTTTATAAAAATAGAATCAGAAGTATCATCTTCACCCTTAAGTCCTGATGGAGAATCTGGACAAACATCAAAAGATGCAACATATGAATATAGTGTATATATGAATACTTTAACAGAATTTGAACCTCAAACGACATTATAGATAATAGTCAAGGCGAACAATTTGAAATTACTGATGAAGATATAGAAAGGTTAAAAGAATCGATTCCTCATGCTGACAAAAACGAAATATATAAACAACCATCAAAGTTTAAATCAATGTTTTTAAACAAAAATACATATATATTCGAGAGAATGCAAGGAAATATAGAATTAAAAGGTAACGAAGATTTTACTTCAGTAAAATTGATAAATATAACACAAATAAAAAAATTAAAACAAAAGTATCCAAAAAAGAAATATTTACATATTGGATTGATCCAGATTAAAATTACTGGTTTACTTAGATCTGGAATAGATACTCCCATTATGATAGTATGTTGTGATGAAAGAATAATAAATAATCCTTTAAATAGTATTTTAGGAGAAGCTAAATCAAATTTGGCTAACAGAATATTTGGGGTAAATATATACCCTGATTTTTGCATCAGTCTACATGATAAAAATATAGAAAAGGCATGTATATTATCCATTAACCTTAAAGGTATTGAATTATTACCTGGATCAAAAGTACTGGGAATACAGTGGGAACATTGTTTAGCATTAAATGAAACTTCAACATTTAACTCAATTACTCCTACACAATTTATCAAATTATATGAAGTGCGAAATGGAAAAGTAATTCAACCAAAATCAGTAATATCAAACATTTAAAATATGATAATGATATGCAAGTATTTATTAAAATGTTAAAACCAAAAATTAATATTCCTGTAGAAACATTTATTGCTTCAGGAAACACTATATCAACTACAGTCATAAATCCTTCTATACCTAGAAGCCTAAGCACTACAAGTTATAGACATTTAAGCCCAATACAATTAGAACCAGCAAGGTCAAGTTATTCTACGACACAAATGTATAATGAACCAGAACTAATAGAACCTCTTGAAGGTCGAACACAGAAAATATTAGACACACAGAAGGAAATGGAGAACCAACAGTATCCTAAATTAGCTATAAAAATACCAGATATCACTACTGAATCACCACACTATGTTAGACCTTAAGAAAAAAAAATCTCAACTATATATTTATATACCAATAACATTTCATTTACCTAGTTTCACAAAAAATGACTTAGAATTCACTATTCATGCTCTAATAGATTCAGGAGCTGAAACTAGTTTAATACAAAATACCTTCATACCTCAAAAATATTGGATAACATTAGATAAACAAGCAAAATTAAATGATTTCATGGGAAGACCTGTTCAAGTAACACATAAAACCCTTCTACCAATTACAATTCTTGATATACATGGTACTGAAAAAGCATATACCTTTGAGTTTGTCTTATTACCTACCAAATTTGATATTGATTGTATACTCGGTATGAATAATTTACGGCACTATGCTCCATTCAATACACATTATTTTCAGTTCGACAACACTCAATCGTGTCCCTTTTCCTGTAACTTTATTACCTCATTTTACGCCAGCACAGTGTGGTGATATTCAACTAATCGATCGCAATTTTACACCTTTATAAACATATCCAGTTCTGATCACTTCGGATTTTGAAAAAATTATACACAGCATGTTAGAACCTTTATATACAAACAATTCTCTTTTATATTTTGATAAATCTCCAAGATACTGTTCTTTAGAACTATTAGACCTATATAACGATACTAAGGTAAGGGTAAACAGCATTATGGTATCCCCAATTGATAAACAAGAGTATGCTGAACAAATCAAAGAATTATTAAATTTAAAATTAATAAAACCTAGTATGAGTCCACATTCTTCCCTGCTTTTATGGTAAGAAACCATGCAGAACAAAAAAGAGAAAAAGTGAGAATGGTTATAAATTATAGAAAATTAAATAGTTACACCAAATTTGATGGATATTTTATATCTTCAATAGAACAATTAATCAAACAAATTCAATGAGCCAAATATTATAGTAAATTTGATGCTAAATCTGGATTCTGACAAATAATGCTAGCAAACAAATCTACAATAGAATTAACTGCCTTCAGTTGTCCAAAAGGACACTATGAATGACTGGTTATGCCTTTTGGTTTAAAAAATAACCCTCAAATATTCAAAAAATGGATGAATTCTATATTTGGACACTTACCTTATGTTATAGTCTATATAAATGATATTCTACTATTTTCAAATTCTTTAGAAGAACATAAAAAACATCTATTACATGTTTCTCAGATATTACTTGATAAAGGAATAATCCTAAGCCCAAAGAAAATTGTTCTATGCCAAAAAAAATAGAATTTTTGGAAAAATATATTAAAGAAGGACAAATACAATTACAACAATATATATATACTAAGTTAAAAGATTTTCGTCCAACATTTATGACTTCAAAACAGTTACAAAGTTTTTTAGGGTTACTAAATTTTGGTAAAAAATTCATTCCTCATTTATCAGAACTAGTACAAAATCTACAAGAAAAATTAAAGTAGGAACTAGCTAAATATAAATTAGAAACTGGTGAGCAACCAAGAAGATGAAATACTAATAAAATACCTATTCAATTAACCTCTAAAGAGGAAAAAGAAATTGAAAACATAAAAAAATTACTTATAAAACAACCCATATTATATTTTCCTCAAGAATCAGAATTGCTTGTACTTCAAATAGCCGCTTCAGATTTATTTTGGACAGGAATATTAATTGCAAAACAAAAAGAGATTGTAGCCTATACTTCTGGAAAATTTTCAAAACCCTAGCAAAAGTATTCAACAGATGATAAAGAATTAGTAGCAATAAAACTTGCTATAAAAAGTCTAAAGATCTATTTGCTTCATCGAAATTTTACAATAGAAACAGATAATAAAGCAGTAGCTCAATTTTTAAAGAAAAGAACAATTAATAATCCAGAAGAAAATCTTCGAAGAGTTAGAATTGCTTTATATCTAGAAATTTAGCAATATAATGTTAAATATATTCCTGCTTATACTACTTATCTTGCAGATCTTTTGATCTGTCCTCATGGATGAGGATAGGATAGCAAAGCTAAAACAATTTGCTGAAAAAGCCAAAATGCCACAAGGAGAACAGTGGCAACAAGTCAACAACAAGAAGACAAAAGTAGAGAAGCAAACCCCAGCGATGGGAGGTAACACCCCTACCAAGGGAGAAAAAACCCCAGTTATCGGAGGTAAGACATCTACCCTGTCCACAAGAGAAACTACCCTTGACAAAAAAGGAAATACCCATGAAACTGGAGACAAAGCGTTCCCACTTTTGGTAATGACAGTATTACTAGTCGGCTCTTCCAGCCTAACTGTACCCTCTTTCAGTAACGTCGTCGCTGCAGAGAGGAGAATTCAACAACAAAAACGATTTGCAGCCACAGTAGTACGTGACTGGTATAATCTGGAGCTAAAAAATTCTAATGAATTTATTTACGGTAAATTGAATGGTTGCTTTCGGTCAATCCAATCTAATGACTTTTCTTCGGCAAAGTATTGGCTAACACAGATAGAGCAGATGGTTCTATCTATGCTTTCTCATTATCAGCAGGAGAAGGAGAAATTACAAAATATTACAAAGACCATCCAAGATCTTTGTCAATATTCTATCACTTCACAAAGTGCAGCTATATCTCAAAGAATTGGTGAATGGTTCCATGGGATGTCTCAAGATCAGCAACATTTGAGGCAAATTGTTCAAGACATGGAGCTTTCAGATTTAGTGCATCTATCCATCCAAGAGTTCTGCATATTACTTGAACTCTGCCAAGTTCATAATGAAAAGGCAAGACATCTTGAGGCAGAACTAACAGTTCACAAGATGATAAACCTAAATTTGCAATAAATGATTGGAGATCAACAGCTCAGAGACTTCTACAAATAGTTTGAAGCCAGTGACATTATACTTCTTCTTCAAGCCCATGATCCTATTCTTAACAAGAATAGATTCCCCCCGGATCATCACTTGTTTCCAAGATATAAAAGGATGCAGCAAAGCCATCACCACAGGATTAGTACACGAGATCTTCATAAATTCCAATCATCCAGAAGAATATGAAGATGTGTTACCACCTCTCTGTGTCAACAGGATAAAGGCCTATGCAACAAAATATCAAGCCAGTTTTTTCTGTCGCATATGGAGCATCTGGGAAGAGCGCAAGTTTTTGAAGCTATTCCCATCCATACAAATGTCGGAATTTCACAAAGAAAACTATATTCCATCAGAAACCTGTGATACTTTGCCTATTATCGACCTGGAAGTAGAAACAAGAAAAGCTGCAAAAGAGTTCTTTCATGAAGCTTATCAAAAGGCTTTGGCGGGAGCCCATTCCATCACTATTATCAATAATATCCTTTAATATGATTATATAGGTGCATTTGAAGATACTGAAACCCGCATTCCAAAAGTCTTAGAGTTTCTTGCCAGTTTACAACTGGGGAAACAGGGGTCAAAAGCTAAAGAAGAATTCTATAAAGACCTAGAAAGACTTGAAGATGAAGACCTTGGCGGAGAAGATAACAATCAAGATGACATTCAAGAAGGTATGGATGAGGAAGCCCTAGGAAATCTTATGCAAGACTAAAAACGTGGTGGGACCATGCCCATGCAACACAAGATTCCTGCTTATCCTCAGAACAGTAGTGGCACTCCACTTTTAAAAGAAAGCAATAATTGTACTTTTCACTGTACCAATTATTGTACTTTTCACTGTAGCAATTATTGTACTTTTACTGTAGCAAGATTCCTTATTATCTAAAAGGAATCTTACTGTACAAAGAGGTCAGCTATAAATAAAGCATTAGTTGAGGGGGAGGGGGCATCAAGCTTTTCCTTCGCCTTCTTTTCTCATCAGCTCTCTTGTTAGCTAAAGTGTGAGTTTGAGTGTTATTGTAAATAAAAGCGAGGATTCAACTGGTATCAGAGCCTGATCGCCTTTCTTCAAGTCCCCTTTCTGTAAGTCTTTCTTACTTTATGTCTGGCTAAAATACTAGACATGTTATTTTTCTAGTCCCCTAAGAGTCTGAAGATTGGTATCTTAAGCCATGAAGTAGGAAACGAATCATGGTTGTACTCTCTCTCTCTGAAGCTATGCTATAAGCTTGTGGTGGACTAAAGGGTCCTTGCAGCTTAACTCTAAATGAAAGCCACTTTTAGAGGTAGTATGTGCCGGAGAGAACAGGGTCAAAGCGATACTAAAATTCAGATAAATAGAGGAGAGGAAAATAACATGTCTACTATAAATCATATCCAAACCCGTAGTTTTTCCAGATTCATATCAATGCCCTTATCAGCTAGAATCACACACTCATGTTATACATATCCCAGAGCATGCTACTGTAGAATATCAAAATAGTATGTTAAATTATATCTATGACCAAATTTTTAATTTATCAAAACAAGTTTCAACTTTAAGACAATATAAAATCCCGATATACTCTAGTAATGAAAGATTTTGTTCTGTACGTATGGTTAAATTTTCATCCAAAAATTTTTGTCATATAGAACCAGAAAAAATTAGTTATGATAAATATTTGCATTACAAAAAATTATAGCAGCAAGAATTAGAAGGTACAATTTCCTCCATGGAACTTTATCAGTATTATGATCAATACTTTGCTTCTATACAATACTTTACATTAGTTAATTCACCCTCTGATGAAGAGAAGAATATACTACCCTCTGTTGAAGAGGAGGAAAATATACCTTCACTTGAGAGTGAAGAGTATTTACCCTCGATTTTCGAGGAGGAACCTTTTTCGAAAGAAGAAGAGAATCTTTATGGTCCTTATTTTGTTAATATGGAATATGGAGAATCATCGTCTATAATACAAAATCCACAGCAACCTCCTATTGGTCCTGAGATAACAAATGAAAATATGTATCATAGAGATAGAGCTGAAACTTACATTGAAGATTATATCTATAAACAAGGCAAAAGACAATCAACACCAGCAATAAGTTTAATTTTTAATATAGACCATATACCAGCCAGTGAACTTAGAGAATATATAATAAATTGGATGCAATTGATGGTAGGAACAACTATCTTAATGCTTGATACTATTCCTAATAAAACCTTTGTATTACATGCTTGTGGATATTGGCAAGGAATAGTTTTAAGATGGCTTACACATTTTGAAAAATTACACCCACTAGAAATAGCGGCTTTAAATAATTATCCTTCTAAAAAAGACGCATTAAATAGCATCTGTAAATTATTATATGCAGACTTCACTGCTGAAGAAATAATAACAGAAACTGTTAATGAACAAATACTAATTAAAATGAAATTATGTGATATTTGTTATCTAGAAGAATTTGCTAATGAATATATAAGTCATATTTTTAGACTAGATTCTATAGAAAAGAAATTATTTTGGATTACAGCATTTTTTTCCAAATTACCCGTACCATGGGATACAATGATAGAGAAAAATATAATAATTTAAGACTACATCAATAGATAGGATCGAATCCAAATTCAACACATTCTACCGGGTTATTAAAAAAGGCCTGCATGGAAACAGTAAAGAAAACATGTCCGTTACAAAAAGCATCTTCACATATGGATAAACATATACATAAATCGAGTCTAAGAAGATCCTGTTGTCCAAAATATGATGAGGAATTCAATTATAAATTCGGGTGTCCTCCAGTATATGGCTATAATAAACCATATAAACCAAAAAAGAAACAGAAATATAAAAAATATAAATCAAAATCAAAAGAATATAAAAAATCTAGAAAAAGGTGGAAACCTGAATATAAAAGGAAATATAAAAAATCCCCTAAATTCAAGAAAAGAAAATTTATAAAAAACAAATCCAAATTTAACAAAGGTTGCAAATGTTTTAAATGTGATAAGAGGGACATTTCGCATATGAATGCCCATTAAATATAAAATCGGTAATCATACCTAATCTTGAAACCTATGATATTCACTTAGGCTACATAGAAGATATTCCTAGTGATGATAATTCAACTATATATGAAGTTGAATCTATATATGATGAAAACAGTTCAAGCGAAACCGATATCGAACTTGAACAATTGTCAATAAATTTGATTACTATGAATAAAACATATAATTATGTTAAAATTATACCACTTACTAGAATAGTAGTCTTACCAAAACGAGAATCTTTAAAATCTCCAGGACACAAAATCTATTCTGGAAGAAATCATATATTACCAAGATATCATACAACAAAAATTTATCTAGATCTTATAATACAAATCTCATATGGATATTATGGAGAAATTCGTAATATTAGGTATCATATAGTTAGAAATATATTTATAACTCATGGCCTAATAGAATCAATGTCAGATCAAAATGTAAAACTTACAATGAAAAGCACAAGTCTAGAAAATCATCCATATCAAATTTCTATATGAACACCCATAGGAATATTGATAATACATAAATATGAAGATTTACCTTTTACAAAAATAGAATCAGAAGTATCATCTTCACCCTTAAGTCCTGATGGAGAATCTGGACAAACATCAAAAAATGCAACATGTGAATATAGAGTATATATGAATACTTTAACAGAATTTGAACCTCAAACGACAGTATAGATAATAGTCAAGGCGAACAATTTGAAATTACTGATGAAGATATAGAAAGGTTAAAAGAATCGATTCCTCATGCTGACAAAAACGAAATATATAAACAACCATCAAAGTTTAAATCAATGTTTTTAAACAAAAGTACATATATATTTGAGAGAATGTATGGAAATATAGAATTAAAAGGTAAAGAAGATTTTACTTCAGTAAAATTGATAAATATAACACAAATAATAAAAATTAAACCAAAAGTATCCAAAAAAGAAATATTTACATATTGGATTGATCCAGATTAAAATTACTAGTTTATTTAGATCTGGAATAGATACTCCCATTATGATAGTATGTTGTGATGAAAGAATAATAAATAATCCTTTAAATAGCATTTTAGGAGGAGCTTAATCAAATTTAGTTAACATAATATTTGGAGTAAATATATACCCTGATTTTTGCATCAGTCTAGATAATAAAAATAAAGAAAAGGCATGTTTATTATCCATTAACCTTAAAGGTATTGAATTATTACCTGGATCAAAAGTACTAGGAATACAGTGGGAACATTGTTTAGCATTAAATGAAACTTCAACATTTAACTCAATTACTCCTACACAACATTTAACTCAATTACTCCTACACAATTTATCAAATTATATGAAGTGGGAAATGGAAAAGTAATTCAACCAAAATCAGTAATATCAAACATTTAAAATATGATAATGATATGCAAGTATTTATTAAAACGTTAAAACCAAAAATTAATATTCCTATAGAAACATTTATTGCTTCAGGAAACACTATATCAACTACAGTCATAAATCCTTATATACCTAGAAGCCTAAGCACTACAAGTTATAGACATTTAAGCCCGATACGATTAGAACCAGCAAGGTCAAGTTATTCTACGACACAAATGTATAATGAACCAGAACTAATAGAACCTCTTGAAGGTCGAACACAAAAAATATTAGACACACAAAAGGAAATTGAGAACCAGCAGTATCCTAAATTAGCTATAAAAATACCAGATATCACTACTGAATCACCTCACTATGTTAGACCTTAAGAAAAAAAATCTCAACTACATATTTATATACCAATTACTATTCATTTAACTAGTTTCACAAAAAATGACTTAGAATTCACTATTCATGCTCTAATAGATTCAGTAGGTGAAGCTAGTTTAATACAAAATACCTTCATACATCAAAAACATTGGATAACATTAGATAGACAAGCAAAATTAAATGATTTCATGGGAAGACCTGTTCAAGTAACACATAAAACCCTTCTACCAATTACAATTCCTGATATACATAGTACTGAAAAAGCATATACCTTTGAGTTTGCCTTATTACCTACCGAATTTGATATTGATTGTATACTCGATATGAATAATTTACAGCACTATACTCCATTCAATACACATTATTTTCGGTTCGACAATACTCAAATTCCTCGTGTCCCTTTTCCTATAACTTTATTACCTCATTTTACGCCAGCACAGCGTAGTGATATTCAACTAATCGATTGCAATTTTACACCTTTATATACATATCCGGTTCAGATCACTTTGGATTTTGAAAAAATCATACACAGCATGTTAGAACCTTTATATACAAACAATCCTTTTTTATATTTTGATAAATCTCCAAGATACTGTTCTCTAGAACTATTAGACCAATATAAAGATACTAAGGTGAGAGTAAACAACATTATGGTATCCCCAATTGATAAACAAGAGTTTGTTGAACAAATCAAAGAATTATTAAATTTAAAATTAATACAACCTAGTATGAGTCCACATTCTTCGCCTGTTTTTATGGTAAGAAACCATGCAGAACAAAAAAGAGGGAAAGCGAGAATGGTTATAAATTATAGAAATTTAAATAGTTACACCGAATTTGATGGATATTTTATACTTTCAGCAGAACAATTAATCAAACAAATTCAAGGAGCCAAACATTATATTAAATTTGATGCTAAATCTGGATTCTGGCAAATAAAGCTTGCAAACAAATCTACAATAGAATTAACTGCATTCAATTGTCCAAGACGACACTATGAATGGCTGGTTATGCCTTTTGGTTTAAAAAATGCCTCACAAATATTCCAAAAATGGATGAATTCTATATTTGGACACTTACCTTATATTATAGTCTATATAGATGATATTCTACTATTTTCAAATTCTTTAGAAGAACATAAAAAACATCTATTACATGTTTCTCAGATATTACTTGATAAAGGAATAATCCTAAGCCCAAAGAAAATTGTTCTATGCCAAAAAGAAATAGAATTTTTGGAAAAATATATTAAAGAAGGACAAATACAATTACAACAACATATATATACTAAGTTAAAAGATTTTCCTCCAACATTTATGACTTTAAAACGGTTGCAAAGTTTTTTAGGGTTACTAAATTATGGTAGAAAATTCATACCTCATTTATCAAAACTAGTACAAAATCTACAAGAAAAATTGAAGCAGGAACAAGTTAAATATAAATTAGAAACTGGTGAACAACCAAGAAGATGGAATACTGATAAAATACCTATTCAATTAACCTCTAAAGAGGAAAAAGAAATTGAAAACATAAAAAAATTAGTTATAAAACAATCCATATTATATTTTCCTCAAGAATCAGATTGCTAGTACTTCAAACAGACGCTTCAGATTTATTTTGGGCAGGAATATTAATTGCAAAATAAAAAGAGACTGTAGCCTATACTTCTGGAAAATTTTCAAAACCCCAGCAAAAGTATTCAACATATGAAAAAGAATTAGTAGCAATAAAACTTGCTATAAAAAGCCTAAAGATCTATTTGCTTCATCGAAATTTTATATGAGAAACAGATAATAAAGCAGTAGCTCAACTTTTAAAGAAAATAACAATTAATAATCCAGAAGAAAATCTTCGAAGAGTTAGAATTGCTTTATATCTAGAAATTTATCAATATGATATTAAATATAATCCTGGTTATACTAATTATCTTGCAGATCTTTTGATCCGTCCTCATGGATGAGGATAGGATAGCAAAGCTAAAACAATTGGCTGAAAAAGCCAAAATGCCACAAGGAGAACAGTGGCAACAAGTCAACGACAAGAAGACAAAAGTAGAGAAGCAAACCCCAGCGATGGGAGGTAACACCCCTACCAAGGGAAAAAAAACCCCAGTTATGGGAGGTAAGACATCTACCCTGTCCACAGGAGAAACTACCCTTGATAAGAAAGGAAATACCAAGGAAACTGGAGACAAAGCGTTCTCACCTTTGGGAATGACAGTATTACCAATCGGCTCTTCCAGCCAAATTGTACCCTCTTTCAGCAACGCCGTCGCTGCACAGAGGGGAATTCAACAACCAAAACCATTTGCAGCCACAGTAGTACGTGACTGGTATAATCTGGAGCTAAAAAATTCTAATGAATTTATTTACGGTAAATTGAATGGTTGCTTTCGGTCAATCCAATCTAATGACTTTTCTTCTGCGAAGTATTGGCTAACACAGATAGAGCAGATGGTTCTATTTATGCTTTCTCATTATCAACAGGAGAAGGAGAAATTACAAAATATTGCATAGACCATTCAAGATCTTTGTCAATATTCTATTACTTCACAAAGTGCAGCTCTATCTCAAAGAATTGGTGAATGGTTCCATGGGATGTCTCAAGATCAGCAACATTTGAGGCAAACTATTCAAGACATGGAGCTTTCAGATTTAGTGAATCTGTCCATCCAAGAGTTCTGCACATTACTTGAACTCTGCCAAGTTCATAATGAAAAGGCAAGATAGCTTGAGACAGAACTAACAGTTCAAAAGATGATCAACCTAAATTTATAACAAATGATTGGAGATCAACAGCTCAGAGACTTCTTCAAACAGCTTGAAGCCACTGACATTATAGCTCTTCTTCAAGCACATGATCTTATTCTTAACAAGAATAAATCCCCCCGGATCATCACTTGTTTCCAAGATATAAAAGGATGCAGCAAAGCCATCACCACAGGATTAGTACACGAGATCTTCATAAATTCTAATCATCCAGAAGAATATGAAGATTTGTTACCACCTCTCTGCGTCAACAGGATAAAGGCCTATGCAACAAAATATCAAGCCAGTTTTTTCTGTCGCATATGGAGCATCTGCGAAGAGCGCAAGTTTTTGAAGCTATTCCCATCCATACAAATGTGGTAATTTCACAGAGAAAACTATATTCCATCAGAAACCTGTGATACTTTGCCTATTATCGACCTGGAAGAAGAAATAAGAAAAGCTGCAAACGAGTTCTTTCATGAAGCTTATCAAAAGGCTTTGGCGGGAGCCCATTCCATCACTATTAATAATAATATCCTTTTATATGATTATATAGGTGCATTTGAAGATACTGAAACCCGCATTCCAAAAGTCTTAGAGTTTATTGCCAGTTTACAACTGGGAAAATAAGGGTCAAAAGCTAAAGAAGAATTCTATAAAAGCCTAGAAAGACTTGAAGATGAAGACATTGGCGGAGAAGATAACAATCAAGATGACATTCAACAAGGTATGGATGAGGAAGTCCTAGGAAATCTTATGCAAGACTAAAAGCGTGGGGGGACCATGCCCACGCAACACAAGATTCCTGCTTATCCTCAGAACAGACGTGGCACCCCACTTTCTAAAAGAAAGCAATAATTGTACTTTTCACTGTACCAATTATTGTACTTTTCACTGTAGCAATTATTATACTTTTACTATAGCAAGATTCCTTATTATCTAAAAGGAATCTTACTGTACAAAGAGGTCAGCTATAAATAAAGCATTAGTCGAGGGGAAGGGGGCATCAAGCTTTTCCTTCGCCTTCTTTTCTCATCTGCTTTCTTGTTAGCTAAAGTGTGAGTTTGAGTGTTAGTGTAAATAAAAGCGAGGATTCAACTGGTATCAGAGCCTGATCGCCTTTCTTCATCTCCCCTTCCTGTAAGTCTTTCTTACTTTATGTCTGGCTAAAATACTGGACATGTTATTTTCCTAGTCCCCTAGGAGTCTAAAGATTGGTATCTTACGCCATGAAGTAGCAAACGAATCATGACTGTGCTCTCTCTCTCTGAAGCTATGCTATAAGCTTGTGGTGGACTAAGGGGTCCGTGCATCTTAACTCTAAAATGAAAACCACTTTTAGAGGTAGTATGTGCCGAAGAGAACAGGGTCAAAGCGATTCTAAAATTTAGATAAACAGAGGAGAGGAAAATAACATGTCTACTATAAATCATGTCCAAAACTATAGTTTTTCCAGATTCATATCAATGCCCTTATCAGCTAGAATCACACACTCATGTTATACATATCCCAGAGCATGCTACTGTAGAATATCAAAATAGTATGTTAAATTATATCTGTGACCAAAATTTTAATTTATCAAAACAAATTTCTACTTTAAGACAATATAAAATCCCGATATACTCTAGCAATGAAAGATTTGGTTCTGTACGTATGGTTAAATTTTCATTCAAAAACTTATGTCATATAAAACCAGAAAAAAATAGTTATGATAAATATTTGCATTACAAAAAATTACAGCAGCAAGAATTAGAAGGTACAATTTCTTCCATGGAACTTTATCAGTACTATGATCAATACTCTGCTTCTATACAATACTTTACATCAGTTAATTCACCCTCTGATGAAGAGGAGAATATACTACCCTCTGTTGAAGAGGAGGAACATATACCTTCACTTGACAGTGAAGAGGATTTACCCTCAATTTTCGAGGAGGAACTTTCTTCGAAAGAAGAAGAGAATCTTTATGATCCTTTTTTTGTTAATATGGAACATGGAGAATCATCATCTATAATAGAAAATCCACAGCAACTTCCTACTGGTCCTGAGATAACAGATGAAAATATGTATCATAGAGATACAACTGAAACTTACATTGAAGATTATATCTATAAACAAGTCAAAAGACAATCAAAATCCGCAATAAGTTTAATTTTTAACATAGACTATATACCAGCCAGTAAACTTAGAGAATATATAATAAATTGGATGCAATTGATGGTAGGAACAACTATCTTAATGCTTGATACTATTCCTAAAGTATAAAATGTCCCATTTTATATTTTTTGTCAAGTTCACAAAAACCCTTTCTCTGCTATGGACAAGTTCACTTTGTCAAGTTCACTTTATATTAAAAACCCTTTAATAGCTCGAGAATTGCAAAATCGAGAAAAGATATTCTCGTTCAAGAACTTGACAACAACTTTGTTGTCATTCAATTTTGCGAAAATTGCCTCTACCCATTTGGAAACATAATCAACAACGACAAATATGTATTGGTTTCTAAATGAGTTGGATAACGGTCCCATAAAATCTATACCCCATACATCGAATATTTTGACCTCAAGGATAGATTGCAGAGGTATCATATTATGTCGTGAAATATTACCTACGAATTGGCATCGTGTGCATGTTTTGCAATATTCCACGGCGTCTTTGAAAAGAGTTGGCCAATAAAAATCACTCTGCAATACCTTTTCAGTCATTTTCCTAGACAAAAGTGTCCTCCATAAGCAAAATCATGACAAAAAGAGGGGACACTTTGTATCTCATTGTCAGGTATGCATCAACGTATGATCTGGTCTAGACAATATTTGAACAGATATGGTTCATCCCAGTAAAAGAATTTTACTTGGGACAAGAACCTATATCGATCTTGCTTGGACCAATGGGATGGAGTCTTTTTGGTCACAAGGAGTTCACAATGTTAGTAACCATGATTCATGCATCGATACAAACAATTGCTCATCAGAAAATGATTCATTTATGGGGCAAGAATCAGTTGGAGCGTTGGGCAGGCGAGACAAATGATCAGCTACTAAATTATCCATACTATTCTTGTCTAGAATCTCAAGATCAAACACTTGTAACAAGAGGATCCATCGAATGAGCCTTGCTTTTGCGTCTTTTTTGGTCAACAAATACTTCAAAGTAGCATGATCAGTATAAACTATAATCCGTGATCCAATTAAGTAGGAGCGAAACTTTTCAAGTGCGAAGACGACTGCCAAAAGCTCTTTTTCTGTGGTAGAGTAGTTCAACTGGGTATCATTGAGTATCCTACTTGCATAGTAAATACATGTGACTGCTTATTAATACGTTGTCTAAGGACGGCACCGATAGTATAATCAGATGCATCACACATAAGCTCAAAGGGTAGACTCTAGTCTGATGCATGAATGATAGGAGTTGTGGTAAGCACCTTCTTGAGCTGCTCAAATGCTCGAAGATAATCAGGTGTGAAATTGAATAGTATGTTCTTGGCCAGTAGATGTGTCAAAGGCGTAGCAATTTTACTAAAATCTTTGATAAATCTTCTATATAACCCTACATGACCAAGGAAGGAGCATATATCTTTCACTGATTATGGAGGTGGAAGATTAATGATGAGATCCATCTTGGCTTTGTCAACCTAAATACCATTCTTCGAGATGACATGTCCTAGCACTATACCATTTCTGACCATGAAATGACATTTTTTTCTAATTGAGTGTCAAATATTTCTCATGACAACGCGTGAGAATTAACTCTAAATAATGCAGACACTCTTGGAATGAATCTCCAAACATAGAGAAATCATCCATGAAAAATTTAAGAAATTGTTCAACCATGTTAGAGAAAATACTCACCATGCAACTTTGGAACGTGGCACGTGCATTGCATAACCCAAAGGGCGTGCATCTGTATGCAAAGATGCCAAATGGACATGTGAACATGGTTTTATCCTGATCCTCTAGAGCGATAGGAATTTGGTTGTAGCCAGAGTATCCATCTAAGAAATAATAAAATTCATGTCCGACCAAGTGTTCCAACATCTGATCGATAAAAGGTAAGGGAAAGTGTCCTTCCTAATTGCAGCATTTAGCTTTCTATAGTCAATACATACTCTTCATTTTGTCTGCAAATGCATCGGGATAAGCTCATTTGCATTGTTCTTGACTACAATAATTCCGAACTTCTTAGACACTACTTGAACTAGACTTACCCATGCACTATCAGAGATAAGATAGATAATCTCATTGTCAAGACACTTAAGAATATCCTTCCTCACAGCTTCTTTCATCACCAGATTCAACCTACGCTGAGGGTCTTATCTAGTAAATGAATTTTATGCTGCACTATAGATAGATTTATCCCCTTTATTATCAGCCATACTCCAGTCTATGACTTCCCTATGTGCTTTCAACACTGATATGTGTGCTTCCTCCTGAACTTTAGTCAAATCTGCAGAGATAATGACTGGTAGTGTGTCGTGTTAACCCAAGAAAGCATACTTGAGATGACTCGGAAGGGTCTTCATCTCAAGCTTAGGTGGAAACTCAATAGATGGTCATAACTGAACTCGTGATTCAGTCATCAATGGCTCAGATGGAAGTTCCCATCGAGTGGAAGACACATAATTAGATGACTAATCGAGCATATCCAAGAATAAACTCTCATCAACTAAACCATTCAGCTCATCAAAGAATTCGTCCTCTTGGTGCTCACTGGACAATCCTTGGATCATATTCACTCCTAGGGGCTCGTCATGTGAATCACTTGATTGGTACCCTAAATTAAATATATTCAAGTCAACTATCATGTTCCAAAGGAAAGTCCCATTGATCCACTCGGGAAATTAATAACAGCATTAGAAGTAGTCAGGAATGGACGTCCCAAAATAACAAAGATACAATATTGTGGATCCACCATGGGTTGAATCTTGAGAACTATGAAATCGACTAGGAAGATAAACTCTCCAATCCAAATCAAGATGTCCTCAATCTCTCCTATCGGCATCTTCACAAATCTATCAGCTAGCTGTAACGCAATCTTTATAGGTCTCAACTCTCCCAGTCCTAACTGCTTATATACTGAATAAGGAAGCAAGTTGATACTCACTCATAAATCTAGTAGAGCCATTTCAATCACTGCAGTCCCCATAGTGTAGGAGACAGTAGAACTTTCAGAGTCTTTTACTTCACAGGTACTAACTGAGAGAGAATGCTAGAGATGTTAGCAGCTAGGAAGACTTTCTTTGGCACATTTATTGTTCTCTTCTCTGTGCATAAATCTTTTAAGAATTTTATATAAGCAGGTACTTGTTGGATTGCATCAAGAAGAGGAATATTGACCTTAACTTGTAGAATAACTCAAGGATGTGCTCAACCTGAGGAGAATTTTTCTTTAACCGATTTGGATAAGGAGCCTTTGGCTTATAAGTATGATCAATAGGAGGATCAGAATTAGATTCATTTGTCGTTCTAGTGGGTGGATCCTGAGATGATGATGATGATGATGAATTATGAGGTGATTATGGAATCGTGGAATTAGGGAGTGTAGCCTGCCGTGCATTAGGAGTGGAATCAGGTGGCATGGCTACATGATTGTCAACTAGTGCGTCAGATCGAAGTGTGTGAATGGTATTAACTTAGTCGACATGCGACTAATTGGAATTTGAGGAACTGACATTCGGGTTCGTTAAGGATTGACTTGGAAAAGTACCCTTAACACGTTCGCTCATTTGACTTGCTAATTGTCCAGCCTGCTGCTCTAAGTTCTTAATAGATTAAGAGTTCATGAGCAGGTGCTGATATGTTCTTTGAATAAAATCAGTTGGCACTTTCATAAGATTTTGCATGTGCATGTTAAGGTTGGACATATGCGTGTCAAGGTTGGATTAAGACTTGAAAAGATTTTCAACGTTCTTCACAAGTGACTGAAGTCACTTTTCTTGATCATTATTAGACCCTTGTTGTGGATGTGAGGGGTTTTACGCAGGTGGTTTATTCTGATTGTTTTCATGATTTGAAGCGTTTTGGTGTTGATAAACACCCATATTTAGTCTTGGGAACTGACCAGTGGCTGGAGGTTGCATGTTAGGATTTGGAGCTCCCTGATACTGCCCTTAACCCCATGAGAGGTTTGTATGGTTCCTCCAGCAAGGATTGTATGTAGGAGTGTATGGCTTATTCATGGGTCTTTTACATAAGGCGTTAGTCTGCTCAACTGTGTGACCCATAGGATTCACCCTATGTGATACTATGGATCCCACCCTATGGATCGCAACGGGACTCTCCCACTATATAGTCTTCCACGATAGGTCCTCAAGGAAGTCCCATGCTTCATCCTCATTTTTTTTCAAGAACTTTCCCTGACACATGGACTCAAGAAGAGTTTTAGATGTGTAATCGAGTCTTTCTTACATGATTTGACACAATTGCCACTTTTCTATCGCATGGTGGGGCCACTGAGCTAATAAATTCTTGAACCATTCTAAATAGTTCCAGAAGAGTTCTCCTGGCACTTGATGGAACTGATTGATTTGATTTTGAATTCTGGTCGTCTTGTATATAGGATAATACTTCTTAAGAAACACTGCAACGAATTAATCACAAATAGTGATTGAATCAGTAGGCATACTATACAACCACATCATTTCATTATCCTTAAGAGCGAATGGGATGAAGCGGAGTTTAATTGCATCCTCCAATAAGTGCTGCAGTTTTATCATCATGCACACTTCCTGAAATTCACTGATAAATAGATATGCATCATCTGAATCAGAACCAGTGAATTTAGAAAGCATATTGATGTACTGCGACTTTAATTCATAATGATTACCTCGTGCTTGTGGAAGTTTGATGCATGATGGTAGTGATGTGTACAATGGGTAACATCGATCCTGAAGGGTCGAGATCGGTTAGTCCATCTTATCTCTCATGAACAAATATGATCTCATTAGTCGACCAAATTGATCACGGGTCTAATATGGCATGAACTAGTGACCGTGAGTGGATGCGTAAATTTTCTAAACTAATGTAAGATGTGGGGTGTGGTGGAGATAAAATGGTAGAAGAGATATGATCAAATAAAAGATGTGTTTCCTACATTTTTATTTTTAAAATTTTTTTTTTCAAAATCAGAGAATCAAAATACAGAACTAGAGAAAAATTTGGGTTAGAAAGTACTTGTACTGCTGCTAATTGGCGGTTCTTGCTGCCACATAGCGGTAGAACCGGAGAGTTTGACTCTCCGGTTTCTGCTATGCAATCCTGAAACTCCTCTGATCCCTTTTGTTTTTCTGTATCTGCAATTTGTGATCCCTTCACACTCAAAACACACTGTTAACTCGTAAAATATTAGAAAAAGCAAGAAAATATCATTGATCCCTAGCAACGGCGCCATAAACTTGATGTGATAATTCTACTGCAAAAGCACAGTATCGGTGGAGCACTATACAGGTCGTCCCTCAGAAATTTTAGGTGTTTTTGCATTCTCACTAATTCTTTAGTTCTATCAAGTTAACGATGAGATTCTAAATTGAGATAATTGGTTTTAAGTTCTAAATTTTAGCCTAGAATTTCGAATCCATTAGAATAATAGCCTAACAATAAATTATTTCTTCCTTTCTAACTTTTTAATTATGCATGATCAAGTAACACATTAAAAATGTGATTTTTTAATTTGATTTAAATTAAATACCCCTAAGTATGACCAATCAATTGATGTGCAAGTATAGATCATTAAAGATAATATCTTTCTTAAAAATAAATTATATCTAGTAGATAATCTTATAAACAAAAGTAAAGAAATAAACTTAAAACCCTAATCTAAATATAGGCTATCAAAAGACCAAACTTAACTATAATCTATCCAAAAAATTAGATTTACAAGTTTATTCTATTCAATTTATCAATAGAAAAATCTTATTAATAATTCTATAAATAAAAACAAAAAATATGAATTCCAAATCTCATCTAAGTATAGATTATCAAAATATGAATTAAGTATAATCTATCAAATAATTATGATTTGCGAAATCTATCTTTATTTATTTATAGAAAAATCATGACTTTATTTCTTTTTAGGAAGAAAATGAAATAAATCCATATTAGATCTATTAAATTAACATCATCTATATCTTATGGCTAAGGCAGATTAGTTACTCATAATTCTAGTAAGAAAAATCCTATTTTTATTTACGAAAGCGAGGAAATCTAGCTAGAAAGCAATATAAATCTAAACTATAAAGTAATTAAAAGAGAATTAGCTAAGAAAAATTGAAGAACAGTAAGGAATACCTCTGGAGTCCGGTATTGTGACCATCACCTCTTCAGCAAACCCTAATTTTATTAATTAAAAATTCGAGTACGAAACTATATCCTGTTTCTTCTATGATTACCCTAGATAACAAGGATACGGCCAATATATAGGCTTTGAAAAATCAAAGCCTAATTTTAATAAAAGAGAAAATTACAAAATTACATCGAAGCCCCCGAACCCAGAGGTGGGCCCACTTTGCTGCCAATTAGTGGCAAAACCCTAGGTTTGGTTACTAGTTTTCTCCTGCATGAGTCTCTTGTCTTGACTTTTGATTTTGCTGACTGTATTGGACTTTGACTCCCTGCAGCATCTCTGTCTTGTAGTTTTGCTCACTTTTAACTCTTTTCTGGGCTTGGTTTCCTAATCCGGCTATGATTTTTTGACATATCCTTGTAGGAATAGGATTACCTGAAAAGTACACTAAAAATACCAAAGTAGTATTATTTAAATATAAAAATAGATAATATGGTGGCTATAAATATGCAACATATGGCACTCATCAGAAAGCGATGGTTAAGGTTTTATTACTCCCTCTGACTCTATATCTAAAGAAAACACCGTTCAAGTAGGGGAAGATCCTATAGATCTCCATGCGGTCATTGGTGCTTCAGGTAGTAACTTGTGATTTGAATATTCTCATTTATTGCACTTGGTTATGTTTCACCATCATCTTCACTTATTACTTGCAGCCATGATAAACAAGTATTATTTAAACCCTAATATAAATTGTGCCAAACTTGGCATGACTTGCTCTTTTACATGTATCGTTGCTTTCATGCCTAGGTAACATGGCGATCATTTGGTAGGACCTCCATCCTGACTATTTAATTGGTACATCATTTGCTTTGTGATCATGATTTTCACACTTCCTCTCTCATGAGGGTTAATATCATGTCATCTGATTCTAGATTTAATTACGTGTCTTATTAACATTTTCTTTTTCTTCTTCTCTCCTCTTTTTTTAGTGGCTTCTTTGACCCCTCAAAGGAGTATGGTAATAGTGACACCACCCATATAGGACTCAGGGTTGCCTTCATCCTCATCAATTAACAAAGCGCCCCCAGCACATCTAGAATACCCCCAGCTTCCACATCATCTCCTTCATCGGGTTTGAGGCCCTGGCAAATACCAATACCTCCACCGAGAGTTGTCCAGGCACCTCCTTTGACAGCTAGCATATGGGATCTTCCTGCCTTCATAGCAATATCGGCCACTCCCCCTTTCAAACTCCTTGCTTCTTCTGCATCTTCATTTTTACAGGGCAGAGTTAGTGAAAACTATTTGAGAAGGATCACCTCCACATTTTACAATACGGCAAGATTGTATCGATGAAATATTAAGGGTGGCTTAATTCCTTTAAAGCCCATTGGGAATATACTAGTTAGCTCTTATGCCTCCATCAGCTATGTCATGGGACATGAAGCAGCTGCTCCTTTCGAAAGATGTAACACCCCAAATTCCCTATAGAAATTTTTTGTATTAATCTAAACAATATTCTTGAATTTATTTATTTTAAATATATAATCTAAACAAAGAAAAACTAATATTATTTTTAAGCCAATCTTACCTTTATCTAATTTATTATTTGAGTTCATCTCAAATACTATTTTGTTGAATAATAACAAACTTAATAGCATTTGGATAGGATCAAAAGGATTTAACTACATCTAACATGATCTCATATTAATAAAAGTACATATAAAAGATATATATAAAAAAAACAAAATCAAACCCCTACCCACTCGTTCAAACACCAAGAAAAAAAAACTTCTGTTCAGCTGCAAGAATGAAAAGAACAGGAAAAGAAAAAAAAAGTGAAGAAGGCGAAGGAAAAGGAGGAGAAGGAGAAAAGAAGAAAAGAGGAAGAAAAAAAAGAGAGGAAAGAAAAGGGAAAGAGATAGGGGAAAAGAGATCTCATAATCAATTTCCAATATTGATCTTTTGAGGCAAACACTAATTCTACATTATGTTTACTTTATTATTAATTTATGACTCTTCTATATTCTTTCTTAATCAACAACTTAACATTTTTATTATTATTATTATTTTCTGAATATATGTGTTGATCGTAAGTTCCATTTCTTTTTTGTCCCCTTTAAAATGATCTTGGTCTAATCTTAGTAGAAACCATGTAATAAGTCTCTAGATCTGGAACCAGATTGCCATTAGAATTCATGCAAAAGATTTTATTTTATTTATATATTTATTTTGGCTGAAGGATTCATTTCTGTTATCCGGAATGTGATTCGAATGTACCAAATATCATTCCATTTAGTCAGATTTCTGTCAATATCATCAAAATGGCATACACATTAGATCATAAGGGTCAAATGACTTCTCTGCATGAAGAATTTGGCAAAATTTAATAACTTGACATCACCCGGCAGTTAATTCAGTGAATTGATGTTATAACCTTGCTAAAGCCTTGGACTAGAATATACTAAGAGGACCTCTCAAACGAACCTAGGAGGAGAGTCTGTCCTTTGATGTCATGTAAGCTCGATGCAAATAGTTTAGGGATCCTTCCGGAAAAAAAATTATATTCATTTATGTGTTATGATATGTGTTAAAAGTGCCAAATGAAAATAGATACTGAAAGTATAAAGTACACTGAACCATTATATATTTTCGGCATACGTGTTATGTGCTTAATGTTTATAGTTTGGGGCTAGTGATTCTAAATAGATGATGCCATGAAGGCAGCAAGGTCCCACCATCATCTAATCATCTCTTATATTATTATTATGTTCATAGTTTTAAAGGTTTAATTTGTCCCTCGTCCTCATGCCTCTGAGATAATAATCTATAGTTGTTAACATCAACTTAATTAATTTGCACGTCCTCAGTGTGTCAAGGGGATTTTGCAGGTAAGCTAAGAATCCATCGGGTAATTAAACTAAAACTAGGTTGTGGATAAATTTAAATTCATTTGTTTTGAATGAATTAGAAAACTCATGGTATATTCACTACAATAAGTTACTAAATAATTTCTACAGTACAGTACCAATGCCATGTCAAATGCCAATAAGTTTTCTTTTATGAATAAATTTTTACAGTGCAGTGCCAATGCCAATGAGTTTTATTTTGCAGTACAGTACCAATACCAATAATTCTTTATGAGTAATTTTATTTTATTTTTAAAAGGTTCGTGCTCGATGAGGTTCTTTATGAGTAATTTTCTTCTACAATTAATTCTCTATGTTGTTGAAATTTTTATATAGTGAGTAAGTGAATATACAACATGCACTTTGACTTCAATTCTAATAATAAAATTTGTTCCAACATAATAAACTATACAGTGTAAAGTCCTATTGGACTTAAAAGTCTATATCTATCACTTATTGATGAAATTATATATATTGTTTATGTGTCTATCACTTTTGATGGAACCGTATTTTTAATACTTGTTTTTTCCTATCTAAGAGGTAAAATAATCTTGTTATGACTTTGGAAAGATTTAATTCAAATTAAGATATCGTATTTACAGTAATATGGACATACATGTTTACTATCTTCGTGTTTGTCCTGCGCATATATTTCTTGTATTTATGATGTATGCAAGATATACGGCTTTATCCATCCATGCTCACTACTCTTGAACATATGTATCTTTTTTTTATGAATCTCGGATTAATGTCATTTATACTGATCTTGAGAGACTGTATCTGTCTACATGCATTAAATATTGCCTTTGAAACTATCCAAACATTTTTTTTAAAAGTATATACATATAATATGATATTTATATTTATTTATTACGTACACGTTATTTACCATGTTATCACATATATGTTTTTTTTTACATTATTGTTTGCTTCAAATTGTAAGGAAGAAGAGAACACAGGGAAAGAAACTAAACATAAATAAATAGATAGAGTACTTCATACAAAATTAATATATGTAATAGGAACATTTGAAAATATTTTTTTTTAAGAAAAAGATAGCTTATTCTATTTCATTGGTTGTGTTAATTTGATCATTTTCCTTAGTCTATAATTTTATTAATTGATTTTATTTTTATATTAATAAATTACTAATAACATGTGATGTCACCAGTGGACTTGAAACTTTAAATGTCATATATTGTGTTTCTCAAATATTTTAAAATCTCAAATATTTTTCCGCAAGAAACATGTACCTCTGCAATCATAAATGATTATATGAATCTATAATCTTTTAACTCCAACTGTATGTACCTTTTTGTATTTTTTTTCTTGCATGTTAGTATAATTCTTTTATATACTTAAAATATATAATTAAGGGTTAATTAGACTCAGACCCCCTGTAGTATGAGGCATGTAATACTTAAACCCTCTGAAATTTAAAACTCTCACTTAGACCCCCTGAAGTATCTAAATCACCGTGTTTTAATTACATTCAGACCCCCTGGTCCAGGGGGTCTAAGTGAGAGTTTTAAACTTCAGGGGGTCTAAGTGTTACATGTCCCATACTACAGGGGGTCTGAGTGTAATGAACCCTATAATTAATTCATGGGGTTAAGGGGAAATTTGAAGAAGGAACTGTGAACATGTTTTAGGAGTTTTACACTCTTGAGGTTGTACAACCGAACTTAGGAATCTAACCATGGGGGTTCTGGGTGATTACTGGATCACCATCATTAAATAGCGCCTGGGGCTTAGGCTCATCAGAGTTCATGTTCAATAGTACCTAGCGATATGTCCTGGGGCAGTACCAGGAATCATGGCTGTGGTCCCGAGTATGCACGGGATACTCGTAAAACATATGGTACACTACTTCTGACAGTTTAAAATAAATTAATAAAATAATAATAATAATATATGATGTCATATTTCACATGTATGTTCATTTTGCTATATATATATATATATATATATATATATATATATATATATATATATATATACCCCTGCTACAAGGTTATCCATAATATGTGTATATAGATGTACCTCCTGACCGTTATCATCCTCAAGACATCTCCAAATAAATCTTGTTCTATTTCATCCTAAAAATGTACACTTTATTAATACTATTATGATTTTTAGTATTTTTCTTGCTTTCATGTTCTATTCATATATATATATATATATATATGTATAAATAAACACATCGCATGTCTGTGTATTATTATTTTCTTCTTGTAGTACTTGCTAGGTCGTTCCAACAACCCTGGTTTGGCATGTCCAGATATTTTTCGCAGTTTAACGAAGAGAAAGATCCAACACAGCTGCAATCATATCTCAAGGAGTTAATAGAATTTTAATAAGTATGTTTGTTGTAAGAGGGCCATGAGAGAGACTTTTTCTAGTATTTGTTGTCTTAGAAATTATTATTCATTATTATTCAAACTTAAATTTTCAATTTTGTAAAAAGAATCCATTTTGATTTTCCTACAGACTTGTCTTGATCATTATTTTTTTGAAATGATTTATTGTTTTATTTCCTTATTATTATCTGATTGTATATGCGTACGTATTTGTGGTTGTTGTACATATGTATTCATGTGTTTTAGGCTTGGCGTATTCATTTATAATACGTCACCGAACGCCACCTATATTTTGGGATGCGGGGTGTTACAAAAGATATGCTAAGGCTTTCATGCGCTTGCGAGTGCTTGGAGAAGTTTTCAAGTAGATTTCATGACTCCCATGATGGATGCATTTAAAGAGCGTCTGATGCAAGAATTCTAGTAGCAAAGAGAGGAGCTAACAAGACAACAAGACCTAATCACTCAGTCCTTGCAGGATGTTCAGCGAACCCAGCAACTTGTTGATAGGAAAGTCCAAGTGAAAGATTTGGAGATCACCAATCTCAATTGCAAGATTGCAGACTCGCGATAGATTTTAGAGGAAAACTCGAAGGAGATCGAAGAGCAAGAGGCCTAACTAAATAGTATGAAATTTAGCTGAGAGGAAGTACTGATTCGTCTCAATGAATCTAATAAAGCCAGTCAAAAGATTTTGGAAGAAAGGAGGCAGTTCAAGCTTGAGTAGACTGTCTTCCTACTTGGTCTCCCAAAGAGATCGAGATCTTGACAGAGATTAAGGCTACTGTTGAAGGTGAAGTTAACAAGAAGCACTTTGAAGAGCACTAGAAGACTTTTAAATAGATGCCTCAAAAAAAATTTAATTGGTTACTTTTTATTATTATGGTTTGGAGACACATTTTTATTGTTATGCTATGAGTTTAAGTTAATCTGGGAAGGATGAAATTGGATATCTTTTTTTTAAGCAAACTAATTTTAGTTGATTGGAAGTATGATGTTGAACTGTAATTTGTTATGTTAGCTAGAGGTTTTTTATTGAACTTATTATTCAACATTGAATTGATCATAGGTATTATGTTGAATTTAATCTTCATAGATTTATATTTGCCAGAGACATGTTTTATGATCTGTCTACTAGAAATTCCTTGTAGCATTAAAAGTGATTTTCAAACTTTCAATGAGCTCTGACTGCCAGATTGTCGTTACTTTAATTTCCTGGTAATGTATGTAAGGTCTTTTAGAGGTGTGATATTGAACTTACAGGACTCAGCTAATCTTTTTAACAAGATGTTTAGTGTTATGTTAATAAGTTTTGTACATTTAATTATCCAAGGATATATTGGTTGTTTGTTATGTCGAAGCACCTATCATGAAAGGAGTTTGACAAAAATTCATTGTTTTTATGCCTGGAGATGCAATGTAAGCACGGTGCTTGATCAGTCAACAGACATTTCATTCTCGTTTAATTTGTAGATTGACATATTCAAATACTTTTTTAAATGACATTCGTACATGACTCAGTTTCATGGAGATTTTAGCGAACCTCCAGCTATGAATGGATTTTAGGTGCCTTTACTAACTACCGTTTGAGATAGGCTAGGCACGTATTCCCCTCGATGTAATGAATTAGTGAGAATTTCTTCTGGACTTAAAGTGCAAAATTTCCTTCTATCCATTACCTCAGAGGCTTTGGACTCAGTTTAGCTCTTCTTCTCTTTTTTTTATTATTATTATTCAATATTAGAGCACTAAACCGACACAATTAACTTCCTATCAACCTATAGGAAATCCTCTAAGGGTAACATTTTTTAAGGAATTTGCTATTGATAGGTGTCATGATAACTTCAAAATCTGGCTTATCTAATCTATAAGCCCTGTTAGAGTGTACAGATTCCACTACAAATGGTCCTTCCTATTTAGGTTGGAATTTGCCTTTGGATTTGTGAGTGACTATCATAGGACGTCGTACTGCCAGGACTAAGTCCTCTTGTTTGAACATCCATTCTTTCTTTTTTATTGAAAGCTTTGGAGATCTTGGCTTGATAAAGTTTGATGCATTGTTGAGGTTGAAATCTCTTTTCATCTAATTCTTTCAACTCTTAGAGTTGTAGGTTGTGATTATCTTCAGTAGCATTCTAATGCTAAGGTAGTGTGAAGTGATGGTAGTTGGATTCTCCAAAGGCAAGATTGTTTCACAATCATATACTAAAGAGAATGGAGTTGCTTTTGTGGGAGTTTGCACCGTAGTGTGATATGCCATAGATATTCACCAAGTTTTTCATGTCAATCTCGTTTATTTTTTTGGATGAGTTTCTTAAGTATTTTGGTCATCATCTTATTAAATGCCTCTGCTAGACCATTTGCAGCAGAGTTATAAGTTGTTGATGCAACGCTTTTAATTTTGAATTTGTTGCAAAATTTGTAAAAAAGCTTGGCCTACAAATTGGAGTCCTTTGTCATGGACTATTCTTTGTGGAACACCAAATCGGTAAATAATATGGTGTTTTATGAAATTTACTTTGTCAGAGGCTTTTACTTCTTTCATTGCTACTGCTTCCAACCATTTGAATAAGTAATTGGTGATTGCAAGGAAATATCAATGAGTTTTTGAGGAGGGAGGGAGATGGGTCCAACTACATCAATACCCCATGCCTCAAATGGTGATGATGGAGCTGTAGGATGTAAGTACTCTGATGTCTAGTGAATATAATCAGCATGAACTTGGCATGCGTGACATCTCTTTGTGTAGGCTATGGAGCCTGTTATCATTTTTGGCCAATAGTAGCATATTCTTCGCAATCGATCCCAAAGTTTGGGCCCAGGTTGATAAGCACCATGCATGCCATTATGGGCTTCTCGGTGCTTCTTTATGGGATAAGCATCTGAGCAAGATTCTATCATAGGATTTTTGGTAGAATTGTCTGACAGCCTTGTTGCCAAAGAAATGGCATGCTCTTCTTTTAATGGAAGCGGCTTCTTTTGCGTCTTCGAGCAGGATGCCGTAAAGTACAAGTCTAGGAATGGAAATCTCCAATCCCTAGGTTCTAAATCAGACTAGGTTTCACAAACTATTTTTCTTTTTGGATTTGGCCTGCCATCTTTGCTAATTTTCAAGGCTTGCTTCGGCTAATAAAAACTTCAACTGGCGACTGATATTTTTTGTTCTATCTTGGATGGCAGTGACATGGTAGCTGCCAGAGATGCTAAAGCATTTACATGTGTATTATCCTTCCAGGGCACATAATCGATGAAGAATCCCTGGAATTTTTCGGCTAAGGATATTATAGCTTGATAGTACAGAATTAAGTTTTCATTCCTTACATCATATTCACCCTTAACTTGATTGACTACTAATTTCGAGTTGCCTTAGACTTTGAGATATTTTACCCCTATTTCTTCTGCTATTTGCAATCCGATGATGAGAGCATTGTCTTCGGCTACATTATTTGAGCATGACTTTGTTAGCAAATATGCATTAGGTAGGAAATCATTTTCAGGAGATAAATAAAACTATTCCTACTCCAGAGACGACTTTCCCTTTCAGTTTCATTCTTACAGTACCGTCAAAGAATATTTGCCAAACCTCATCTAGTGAAGTAATGTTCACTATCATTGCTTCGTCAGGGATGGCTTCATACAGTTTAGAATTTTCACGTACAAGATAATCAGCCAGAAAATCTATTATTTCTTGTCCTTTTACTGCTTTCTGTGGGACAAGTTTCATATAATATTATGACAATAACAGTGCCCATTTGTTAGCCTTGGGTTTAATGAACTAGGTTGTGTCATTAATTTCGTTAGAGGATTTACCATAGATACCACATGAGTAGTTTGCCTCACTAGGTAGTGTCTCATTTTTTGAACTGCAAAAACAAAAATTAGAAACTCTTTTTCTATTGGAGTGTATCTATGTTCAGCACCAATCATTGTTCGACTATGAGAAAAAACTACTTATTCATGCTCTTTCTCATTAGTTTGAGCTTGTAAAGCTCTTAAGGTATGGTCTATTGCTCTCACGTAGAGGAAAAATGTTTTACCGGAGACTGGAGCTACTAATACTAGTAGATTAGTTAGGTACTGCTTAATATCTTTGAAGGCTTTTTGGCATTTGGTATCCCACACAAAGAACACACCTTTCTTCATCAACTTGGAGAATAGCTGACATTTTCCCACTAAATTGCAATAATGCGGCGAATATATGCTAAATGTCCTTGCAAACCTCTTAGTTATTTGATGTTTCTCGGGGGTTGCATGCTTTGGATTGCTTTTACTTTGACTAGATCTAGATGAATTCCTTTAGAAGTCACCACGAATCCTAATAACTATCTGCTTGATACCCCTAGAAAGGAGTTTGTAGGATTCATCTTCAATTGATGTGTCCTCATTAAGTCAAATACTGTTTGCAAGTCTTGAACATGATCATTTTTGCTTCAACTCTTAACAGTGATATCATCAACATAGCATTCCCAGTTTTTCTGTAAGTGATCAAGAAAGATTGTTGTCATAGCCCTTTGGTACGTGGCTCCCACATTCTTCAGACCGAAAGGTATTACAATATAACAATACACCCCTTGCGATGTTCGAAAGGACGTATGCTTTTCATCATCAGGGCACATTTTGATTTGGTTGTATTGGGATAAATCATCCATGAAGGCATCCTTTTGAAACTGTAGGTATTATTTATCATAACTTCCGTGATAGGAAGCGGGAATTAATCTTTCAGGCAAGCATCATTTAAATCCTTATAGTCGATGCAAACCCGAACTTTTTCCATTTTGCTTCAAGGCTGGTAAGATGTTATCCAACCAGTTACGATGCTGCTCTTAACGAATGAATCCACAAGTCTTTAGTTTCTTGACTTACGCTTTAATTGCTTGTTGCATTTCAAGTTTGAAATTTCATTGTTGTTGTTTCACTGGTTTAACATCATTTGAATGCTAAGACGATGTTGGGCAATCTCGGGATCCAATCCTAGCATATCTTCATAGATCCATGCAAAGACATCCATGTACTCATGACTAGGTTCGATTAAAATTTTCAACTCATTTTGATCTAGATTACTGATAAATATGGGTTTAAGATCTTGATCACTCCCAATATTCGATTGGACGACTTGATCATCTATAAGACGTTTATGTTGTTCAAATCTCATCTCCCAATGAGTTTCCACTTTCTTAGCCCATGATAAAGGATGGTATGCACTCCCTTCCTCATATGCAACAACAAGTCAGATGCCATATTTACTGATAAGTGTCTAAACAACTCATTTAAACTGAACTCAAAATTGGTATCAGATAACGATGATCGCTAAAGATTTGTGCTTTCTGAGAAACCTTTGTGTATTTGCAGTTATCTTAGGTTCAGAAGAAACATACCCTAAACCGTATTTAATTTTACTATAGTAATCTAAACTCTACCCATTAAGAGCACATGTTAGTAGAGGTGTTCTTCCTCAGTTAAAACACAATCCTTTTGCTTTCGCAATGTCATATCCCATCATTTCCATAAATTTGTGAGAGTTTGGACAGTAATGATCAAATTGAGGGTGTAGAACAGTAAATAAAAAAATCTACCCTTGCGTGGGTGTGAGGCTGGAAACCTAGCACTCGCAGGCACGAGGCTCAAAATTAAAAAAAAGATAGGGTCACTCGTGCGCGAGGCTAGTCACCAACCTCCCCTCTTTTTGTCTTTATTTAACTATACTATAGTATGATTAAAAAAATAATAATCTTTGCATAAGATCTGTATTCAAGTCTTACTTGAATTTTGTTCAAGTTGGTTGTCAGCCATCCCTTCATCGGTAGGATTGTAAAACTCCAATCTCACGCACAATAAATTGGGCCTCACCTCGGACTATTTTACAATTTTTTTCAAATTCTTATATGAGTCTAATTATTTTTTTTGGTGTAGAATCAAGACTCGATACAATGAATATTGGAGCAAGTCTAATTAAAAGGAAATTAAAATATCTTATCAAGATTACAATAAAATTCTATTTCTATCTACATGGAAACTCTCAACAACTTGGGGCCTATAAATACCCCTTAAAGGGACTCAAAAAGGATCTTTGGCTCTATCTATCTCCCATACAAGAGTTCAGAGTTTCTTCCAAAATCAAAAGAGAAAAACGAGCTCAAGAAATCTCTCGCCTCCAACCTTCAATGTCAGATCGTCAACGAGAAACGGATCAATCCTCATAGTTTCCTCGATCCCACGATCTTCTAATAAAAGAGAGCAACATGTTTTATAAGTCATCTCGTCTATTTTTCTTTTCATAAATCATTTTATTGTAATTGAAAAAAAGAGAAATTTCTATAATCTTTAATTTTCTCAATGGCAATCGAAAAATCTCTAGCCTTTTTTGAAAACAGACTAGTGACCACAGTGGGAGAAATCTCCTATACTGAAGAGGAGATGGTGGTCTAATTTGATGTTAACAATGGTGATCGAGATCGAACAACAAAAATTTGAAAATTACATATCCTCGGACTCGTCGAGTCCAAGCAACAAGAAATCGGCGCGGCAAGGACACAAAAAGGTGACAAACTCAAAACATTCAAAATCACTTGAACAAAAAGATGACCTGATAGTTTTGGATGATAAGGAGGCATTGATCTATCAACAGCCACTTGGATTTTCAAACTTTGGTTCATCGAAACAAACAGTGTCCCTTCCAATATTTAGGGAATTTGTTGCATTTGATGCCAAAAGCCATACCATTGTTGCACAAAAACATACCCGAATTCACAACTGGAATCGGAGAGCATGTCGTAAAGCACTCAAAATCTGTTTTGCACGCCAGGCTCAAAATCAGCCTAGCACATCTCAGTATGGTAAAAATTAGCCTAGCAAAAATTAGCCTGGCAAAAATCAGCCTAGTACAAGTCAACCTAGTACAAATCAGCCTAGCATGAATCAGCCTAGTACGAATCAACCTAGCATGAACAAAGGTGGACGCCGGATGGGTTTGCAACCCATCATAAATAAAACTAGACGCCAGTCTAGCATAAGTAAAATTAAAAATCAAACTAAGTTTAAGCCAGTACGCGAGGCCAGTTCAACTAAGCCAGCGTGCGAGGCTAGATCAGTATGCGAGGCTCGTCCAGCACACGAGGATCGTCCAGTGTGCGAGGCTAAATTAAACCTTTGTCTCGTGTATGAACAAAAGAATGCTAGGCTACCAAGCAACTTCATACCAAACATACCAGAACTAATATCGGACCTCAAACTAACCTGAGGGTTAACCAATATGATTTTTGTGACTTTGCTGAACAACCTGTCTGGACAAATAGATCGCGCACAAGAAGCGGGCTCTACACATGTAAGATGGTTATATCAACACCACAAGACGAAACTCCGAATTTATGGAGATATCACACAAATAAAAGAAGGGCAGCACAACCCTATCAGTCATGTTGTTGCGAGGAGTTGATCACGACAGTTTTGACTCACTATCGTTGTCAAGCCCCAAGACTATCTATATTTAACCGACTGTCAGCACCAGGATCTGATATTCCAAAAAGAAGAAGATTGCAAAGACAAAACTCTGACTCAAATCAAGACTTGCCGCTTTCACATCGAATATAAAGAATAAAGACAAAAAACCAGTCGTCGAAGGGTGTGCCTCTGATACTGAAATAGATGAAACCTATCATTACACTCAGGTCAGGCGTGACAAATCCCCGTGATTACAAAAGATTGGCAGAGGTTCAAATGAGGAATATGAAGAGTTTAGAAATCATATAGCCATAGCAACACTATGATCGCATGCTTCCTCTCAATTCGGTAGGAGGACGGTTCACATGGCCAAACGGTCAGCTGAGATGAGTCAAAGGATTGAAGTACAAGAGCAGCTCATCCAAGAGTATCAAAGGAACATCAAGGAGCTCAAAGCGATACTCAAAAAGATCATAGAAAACACTTAAAAGAACATAGAAGACGGAGCAGGGGGTTCTTCCTCTTCTAATAAAGTAAAGAAACATGAGACCAAATCCAACCAAGATGCTGAGAGAAAAGGCGAGGAAGACGAATATGTTATCGATCCCCATGCCAAAAAAATGGAGAAGCTTCAAAGTCAAATAGAAGTATTAATGCACTAGAAAGGATTGCAGGAGATGAAAATCACGAGACCCTACCCGATAGAGTGGGAGTCCGCACCGTTTCTAGCAAAATATAACCTTCGAAGTTAGAATCATATGATGGAAAGAAATCTCCAAATCAACATATGTACTATTTCCTTTCTCAGACCGCCATCTAATGGGCAATGACCTAATGATAATAAAGATCTTTGCAAGTACCCTATGAGAGCTTGCATTCACATGGTTTATGCAGCTGCCTCTGGAAACTACCAATACTTGGTCTGATGTGGAGAGGGAGTTCTTAACCCGTTTCTGTGAAGACGATACTGAAGTATTCATCCACTCTCTTCTAGCGAACAAGTAAAAAGAAGATGAGAGGGTTAAAAACTTCATTGAGCATTTTCGCGAAATTTCAGTGCGATACCTGCATGGCATGTTGCAGGAAACATTATTGGAGACTTGCTAGCACAATCTTCAGACCAGGATATTGGTCAAAATGGGAACAGTAGAGTCTAAAATCTAGAAAGATTTAGTTAAATAAGAGCAGCAAGCGGAGGATATAATCCAACGTATCAATGAATATCATGCCCACCGGAAGATGGCTATGAATCACCCACCGCCATAATCATCCCATCGTAAGGGAAAGGAGGCAATGACTACCAGACTTACTGTAAACAAAAACACAGAATAATCGAGATTCTTCTAGATCACAACGGATATATAATTTTAAAGATGAACAAGCAATCCCATTCTTTCACCTACTGAATAAAAAGAGGATGCTCTGGTTACCTGAGAATCGGAAGCCAGAGGAAGCTAGAAAAACAAATGATCCCAAGTATTATCTCTACCCTCAAAACATTAGGCACCCAACTAAGGATTACTATACTCTGAAAGATAAAATTCAGGTACTCATTGATACAAATGTGATCCAGTTGAGACCTAAATAGAAGAAAATATATGTGAATGCAACGACAGTTACATGTGATCCTTGAAAATTTTGGCTAATGCAGATCCGATCTGTGCGGGAAGGATGGCGGTAAAGAACTACGATATGCAAAATTTAATGGCAAAATGACTTCCATAAATAAAAAATTCAAAAAAACAAAAATAAGAAGAAAAAATGAAAAAAAAACAAGAAAAAAATGAATTAAAAAAGTATGTATTTTTGCGGCCCAATGTCACCAAGGCACCGGAAAGAGAGTAAAACTCTTGCCAACCCTATCATACTAGGGTAAGAGTATAAAATTAAACAGCCCAAAGCAAAAATGTGGGGCTATGTCCGCGTACAACGTGACGCTAAGCCAGCATAAAAGCATCTAGGGCATGAAACTATCTCGATACTAAGCTAGTATAAAGTCATCCAGATGTGAGGCTAACTCGAATCTAAACCAACGTGCATGGTTATATTAGTGCACAAGATTAAGCCAGCACACAGAACTCATCTAGAGTACAAAAGTGAATAGAAATGCGAGGTTAAGGTTTAGCCCTGCATAGTCTATTATAAATACGAAAGTAATCTATTACCACATGACGAAATTCATGGACAGCCAAACAAGTGCCATGTAAGGGATGGAACCTACATCCAGCCAAACAAGGAGATGTATGAAGGCAGCATAAAGAACATGAGGCTAATACCTACAAACAATGTAAGACTATGCAAAGCAAAACTAGCGAAAATGCAAAAGCTCCAAAATGCGAGACTAATTTGTAATCCTACATAAAACAGTTGAAATGTGAGGATAGCACATACGCGAGACTATCTGGCAAACCGCGTGATTTTTATTACTGGAAGAGACGCAGGATATAAGGCAAACTTGCACCTGAATATAAAACCCTCAATAGGCAAAGATAAGCCAACATGCAACAAACACAATACGTGATGCAAATCTAGAGCACAAGACTAATTCGGAGCATGAAGATAAATCATAATGCGAGGCTAAGTTTTGGCCTTACACAGAATGATCAAAACACAAAGCTAAGTTATATCATGCACAGAAGTCCAAAATGCGAAGCTAACTATCAGCCCCTCATAAACTTCAAAGAAGAAGTAGGCGGTCAATTGAATTACAATGCTCGTCATAACAATTCAAATGTGGCCAACACAAGGGTGGGACCCACACCAATAAACCTTGTATAAAATGATAAGCTAAACTCTGCATACAACGTGATGTTAAGCTAGCGCAAAGTCATCTAAACATGAGGCTATGCTCCTAACCAGAGTGCGAGCCTAACTCTCAGCCCCGCATAAACTTCAAAAAGCAGAAGGCCAAGGTCTGCGTCAGAGACTTAAGGCGCCACACCAACTAGCAGCCATGCATAATATTTGATGATGAAAAAGGTAGTCCATTGACTTACAATGGGTCATAGCCAATCAAATGAGGCCCATAGAGAAGGGTTGGACCCGCATCCAGTAAACCTTGCAGTTAAGCCCGCCTAAAGAGATCAAGATGTGAGGCTAAACTCATGTAAAGCAACTCAAGTTCATTGCTATGCCTGCGTAGAGTGCAAAGTTATACTCACAACTAGATACGAATCTAAGTCAGTGTGGGATGTGTTAATTAATTATAAGCGCACAGTATCAATATAGCACTTTATAGATCGTCCCACAAAAATCTCAGGTGTTTTATGATTTTTACTATTCCTATTATTCTAACAGACTAACCAAAGATTCTAATTTGAAGTTGAGTTGATCTAATTTGCCTAGGATTTAGAATCCACTAGTTTCTAACCATGTATTTACTTCTATTATCTTATTTTATCATAAAAATTCGATCTTTTACTTTTAATCTTTATTTAAAGTGCTCTAAGCATGAGTTATCAAGTAGTCTGCAAGCATAACTCATCAAAAAAACTTTTCACAAAAACAAACTAAATCATTAGATAATTCAATAAAGAAGATGAAAATCAACAATCCCAAAGCCTAACTAGAAATAGGCTATCAAGAAACTTAACTCAAGTATAGTCTATCAAAGTATTAATCTACGAGTTTTTATATATTAATCTTTTCATAGAAAAATCATGTCTTTATTATTTTAATTACGAAGAAAATATTAGAGAGCAACTACATGGTGGATTCTAGTTTCATCTACATTCTAGAGCTAAGCTAAATTAGCTACTCTTAGTTCTAGTAAGCAAAATCTAATTTTTAATTATAAAAGCAATTAAATCTAATTTAGAAAGTAATTAAATAGAAATTAGAAGTAATTAACTCTACCTAAAAAGCAAATAAAGACTTGAAAATAATACCGTACCTCTGGAGCACAGTATTGTGACCGTCACCCCTTGAGAAAACCCTAATTTTATTAATAAAATCTTAGTACAAATTATCTCCAATTTCCTTTATAATTAATCTCTCTATATGAAATCCTAGAATACAAAGATATGACCAATATATAGGCTTCGAAAATTAAACCCTAATTTTAATGCAGCCAAAAAACTACAAAATTATGTCTAAGCCCTTGAAGAAAAATCAACCTATGGGTCCCTCCTTTTGCCGCCATTTGGCAGCTAAGTGCCGCTAATTAGCGGCATTATCTTGGAGAAAGCTTTTGGTTTTTCTCCTGTACAAGTTTTGTGTCTTGTCCTTTTAATTCTCCTGACTATATTATACTTTGACTCTCTAAAGTATCTCAATCTTGTAGCTTTACTCTCTTTAAACTCTTTTTCAGGCTTTATTTCCTAATCTGGTTCTGATTTCGTATCATCTCCTTGTAAGAATCGGATTACCTGAAAACAAACTAAAAATATCCGAATAGCAATTATTTATATACAAAAATAGATAATATGGAGGCTATAAATATGCAATATATGATACTTATCACACCCCCACACCTATCTTTTGCTAGTCCTCGAGCAAAAACTAAACCTAAAAAGAAAAAAATCCTAACTCACTTTCGCAGGAATCGCGATTGCACTTAGCACATGTAACAAGCCTTTAAACCCCTAGGTTACCTTAATAGATGAGTGATGTCTCGTGAGGGTTTACAGTTAATATACTCACAAAATTCGTGATGAAAATAGATTAAAAAATAAAGAAAAAAATAAGGATAACTAAAAATCAAGAAATATAAAAATTTGATACAAAAGAAAGAAAAATCTTTTTTTATGATATTTTTACCAATTAATCTCACTAATATGCAAACTCAAGAATGCATTTAGATTATCAATTTTCAAATCGAGCGTCATATCCGATATACTTATTATTTTAATCAAAATTTTAAATCATATCTTTCAATACCCATTAACAGATAATCCATTGGCTCCTATACATTTACGTGCACGTGTGATAGTCTACTTCGGTTTTGGACTCCAACGCTAATGCATGATTCATCATCTTTCTCATAATATTTTTTCTTTTTTAAGAATATTTTACCGTTCATGTGAATATCCACACTTACTTAGGCGCAAAGTATCAGATTACTTGGATCATACTCTTCTTTTTTTAAGAATATTTCACTTTTCATGAAAATATTCATACTTGCTTAGATGCAAAGTACCCGATTACTCGGATCATACTCTTTCTTCACTCTTGAGCTATTGCCTTAATACCAGGCGCACCCTATTTTTTATTCTCACCTTTTTTCTACTTTTTTTTCTTGTTTAGAGAAAGAAAACTTACTCAATCGTTATCATCTTTATCCTTAACCTAATAAACTATTGTTAAGTTAAAAATAGATGTTTACTTACCTCAAAATAACTATTAGCGATATTTATTTTTCAGATTTTAATATTTTTCATAAAATTCTGAGTGTATCGTTATTTATAAATTTTAAATATAAATTTATTCCTTTATTTATAATTAGGTTGATTAATTGATGAAAATATAATTTTTTTTTTTCAGTTTTTCTACTTATTTTTTAGTTTTTATTGTTGTTTTTTGAAAATTAGTTAGTTACCCTAAGAACTACCCAAAGTGTAATAAAGATATTTAGAAATCTAAAATAAAATAAAAATTCTAAAAAAAACTAAAAATCCTAGAAAAATACGAAGAAAAGACCCTAACCTACTCCCACACACCTAAACTTGTGTATACCTTCATACACAAACTAAGTGTGATAAAATAAATATGAAAACTATTATACAAATACCATACAAATAATGAGAACGATCTCAATATCATTACCATATTAACGCATAAAAAGCGGTTACGACCTGTTGATCGCTTCCCACTTTCATAATATGTGTGTTTTAAATGTGAAGTGAGTGCATTGTTGTATCTCATCAATCTCCTACATGTCACGAACTTACCTATTTGTAGCTTATGTTGCCCTCACTTTTTCTTTTTCCACATGTAAGCATTAATAATTTGGATAAATAATTTTTCATGATAAACCTACCAATCAACGTTAGTCAAAATATACATGTAGAAATATCGTGAGGTGAGAAGAGTGCTATATGATCAAGTGAATGTGCTGGTGGCCCTTCTAACTCACGAAGTAATGTGAGCTCCTCTGCAAACAAATCCTCAAAATTTTGCTCTTGCACAAGTATCATCATATATCGAATCAGTATGTGCCAATTCATCTAATAATATGAGCTCATCTTCAAAAATTTGCTCAAATGAGGGTTCATCATCAGTGGAAGAGGTAGAATGAGAGTGCAAACTGTGAATCATATTTACCTCAATGAGGAAGCTCGTTGTGTGCTCATCCATATTGAATATGTTCAATGCTACAGTTATTTTCCCAAACGATAACGTCATGAGGCCACTTATACATTCAATTAATGCATTTGATGTTGCAAGGAATGGTCTACCTAAGATAACGGAAATTTGATTTCATATATTAGAAATTGGATCAGTTTCTAAGACAATGAAGTCTACAGGAAAGATGAACTCGCCGACCGTAATGAGCATATCTTTAACCATACCAAGTGGTCTCTTGATCGAACGATCAGCTAACTGTAATGTGACCTTGGTAGGTTGAAATTTTCCTAACCCCAGTTGTTGATAAACAGTGTAAGGAAGCAAGTTGACACTTGCCTCTAGATCAAACAACGCCCTATCAAATGTAGTGTTCCCAATGATGCATGAGATTGTTAGGAAATCTAGATCTTTGTACTTGACAGGTAAGGAGTTAGAGATGATATGTGATATATTTGCAGTAAGAAAAACTTTCTAAGGAACGTTTCATTCTTGTTTCTTAGTGCACAAATCCTTAAGAAATTTGGCATAAGTGAGAACCTGTTGTATAATGTCAAGGAGTGGAATATTAACCTTCACCTGATTTAATATTTCAAGAATTTTCTCTACTTGCGGTGAAGGCTTCCTAAGCCAATTGGGATATGGTACTTTCGGCTTCGGAACAAGTTCTTCTAAATGAGTTTGTGATGGTGATAAAGGCGATGGAGATAGTTGCGAAGAAAGAGATGGTGTAGCCTGCGAAATAGGAGTGAGATCATGGGGCATGGCTACATTGTTGTCCACTTACTTTCCAGATCAGAGCATGTGAATGACATTGCATTAGTGAACATGGGATGAAATAGACTGAGATGAGTTAGAGTTAAGGTTCATTATTGGTTGGCTTAAAAAGGTACCTGGCCCCCGCTCACTCAGCTGTGTAACTAACTGTCCAACATTATGCTTTATAATCTTGATCGACTGAGAACTTGCAAGAAATTGTTGGTCGGTCCATTGTATAAAGTCAGTAGACACTTTTATTAAATTTTGTAATTGTGTGTCTAAATTGGACGTCGTCTTGAAACGGTTCCTCACATCCCTTTCAAGTGTCGTTAGCCGTCTGTTATAATCATTATTAGACCCCTGCTGTGGATATGATTGATTATACATAGGTGGTCTATTCTGGTTATTCCCTTGATTTGAAGCATTTTGGTGTTAATCAGCACCAACTTTTGGTCTTGGAAACTGACCATTGGCTGGAGGCTACATGTTAGGGTTAGGGCCCCCTGATATTGCCCTTGATCCTATGAGAGATTTGGATAGTTCCTCCAATCAGGATTGTATGTCGGAGCATAAGGATTGTTCATGGATTGTTGATATAAGGCATTAGCCTACGCAAGTATGGGTCCAATGAGATTCATTAGTAATAGACACTCCTCCATAACGTGATTCAGAGTTTCGCAATTAAAGCATGTGGGAACTTGAATTTGATTTACCTGACCCACCGGTGGAGCACTAAGAGTCTCCAATGCCTCAATTCTCCTCACAAGGGCTGCAATTTTAGTTTCGGCAGTTATAGAGTTGTCGACATTATGGATCCCACCCTTATGCGCCGAAGTTGATGTACTGGGCTTCTCAGCGGGACTCTCCCACTGCATAGTTTTCCACAATAGGTTCTCAAGAAAGTCACATGCTTCATCCTCGTTCTTTCTCATGAACTCCACTTGACACATAGACTCAAAAAGAGTTTTGGATGTGTAATCGAGTCCTTCGTACATGATTTGACACAACCGCCACTTTTCTATCACATGGTGGGAGCACGGAGCTAAAAGATTCTTGAACCATCCCAAATATTTCTAGAAGGGTTCTTCCGGTACTTGACGGAATTGATTGATTTGATTTCGAATTTTGGCCGTCTTGTGCGTGGGATAATACTTCTTAAGAAATACTGCAATGAATTCATCCCAAGTAGTGATTGAATTAGTAGGCATACTGTACAACCACTTCTTAGCATTATCCTTAAAAGCGAATGGGATGAAACGAAGCTTAATTGCATCTTCTGATAAGTGCTGCAATTTTATCATCATGCATACTTCTTGAGATTCACTGATAAAGAGATATGCATCCTCTGATCAGAACCAGTAAATTTAGGAAGCAAGCTGATGTACTGCGACTTCAATTCATAATGATTGCCTGCTGCGTGTAGAAGTTTAATGCATGATAGTAGTGATGTGTGCAACGGGTAATATCGATCCTGAAGAATCAGGATTGGTTGGTCCATCTTATCTCCTATGAACGAATCTGATCTCACTAATCGACCAAATTGATCACGGGTCCAATGTGGCATGAACCAGCGACCATGAGTGTATGCATGAATTTCCTAAACTAATGCAAGAAGTGGGGTGTAGTTGAGATAAAACAGTGGAATGGATATGATCAAAGAAAAGATGTGATTCTTACTGTATCTAATTTTGTTTTTTATTTTTTTGTATTTTTTTACAGAATCAGGGACCCAAAATACAGATACAGAGAAAATTTGGGGTGAAGCTCACTAAAATCACCGATAAATAGCATCAATTGCCGCTATTTAGCGGCAAAACCAGGGAGTTTGGCTCCCTAATTTTTGTAGTGCACTATAGAGACTCTTTTATTCCCTTTTTGCTTCATGTATCTAAAGTTCCTGATCTCTGCACACCCAACACACACTGTTAACCCGTAAAACGTTAGAAAAAGCAAGAAAAACACCATCGATCTTCGGCAACAGCGCTGAAAACTCTATGTGATAATTTAACTGCACGTGCACAATATCCGTGTAGCACTTTACAGGTCGTTCCATAAAAATCTCAGGTGTTTTGTGATTCTTACTATTCCTATTATTTTAACGGACTAACCAAAGATTCTAATTTGAAATTGAGTTGATCTAATTAGCCTAGAATCTAAAATCAACTAGTTTGCAACCTTATATTTACTTCTATTATCTTCTTCTATCATAAATATTTGATCTTTTAGTTTTAATCTTTATTTAAATGGCTCTAAGTATGACCTATCAAGTAGTGTGCAAGTATAACTAATAAAAAAAACTACTTTTCATTAAAACAAACTAAATCATTAGATAATTCAATAAATAAGATGAAAATCAATAACTCCAAACCCTAACTAAAGATAAGCTATCAAGAAACTTAACTCAAGTATAACCTATCAAAGTATTAATCTACGAGTTCTTGTATTTTAATATTTTTGTAGAAAATTCATGTCTTTATTATTTTAATTAGAAAGAAAATATTAGAGAGAAATTACATAGTGGATTCTAATTTCATCTACATCCTAGAGCTAAGCTAAATTAGCTACTCAAGTTCTAGTAAGTAAAGTCCTATTTTTATTTATAAAAGCAATTAAATCTAATCTAGAAAACAAATAAATCTAAACTATAAAGCAATTAACTCTATCTAAAGAGCAAATAAATTAAGACTTGAAAACAATGGCGTACCTTTAGAGGACGGTATTATGGCCGTCATCCCTTCAGCAAACCCTAATTTTATTAATAAAATTCGAGTACAAATTATCTCCTACTTCCTCTATGATTAATCTCTCTATATGAAACCCTAGAATATAAGGATACGACCAATATATAAGTTTCGAAAATCAAACCCTAATTTTAATACAACCGAAAAACTTCTAAATTACGTTGAAGCCCTCGAAAAAAATCAGCCTGTAGGTCCCTCCTTTTGCCACTATTTGGAGGGTAAGTGCCGCTAATTAGCGGCATTATCTTTGATAAAGCTTCTGGTTTTCTCCTACATGAATCTTGTGTCTTATTTTTTTGATTCTTCTGACTGTATTACACTTTTACTCTCTGAAGTATCTCAATCTTATAGCTTTACTCTCTTTAAACTCTTTTCCAAACTTTGTTTCCTAATCTGACTCTAATATCATGCAATCTCCTTATAGGAATCAGATTATCTGAAAAACAAACTAAAAATACCTGAGTAGCAATTCTTTATATATAAAAATAGATAATATGAGGGTTATAAATATGCAATTTATAACACTCATCAGTGTGCAAGGCTAAGTCAGTGCATGAATCTAACTCAATGCGCGAGGCTACATCAGCACACAAGTCCAATCCTGCGTATAACACGAAGTTATACTAGCCCAGTCGCAAGGCTATGCCAGCATAAAATGCGAGGCTAAGCCCGTAGTTATAGGGTTAACCTTGCATTCTGAACATACAATAACAAATTGAGTTGTACTAAGTGCGCATCTCGAAAGCGTTTAACAAGAAAATTAAATGAAGAACTTTTAAAGATGAAGACTTGGTCTTGGCTATCAAAAGACAAATGATCATGACTGATATGAAAATTCTACTGCAAGCGCATAGTATCGGTGTAGCACTATACAGATCATCCCACAGAGATCTCATGTATTTTGTAATTCTTACTAATTTTATAGTTCTAGCGAATTAACCACGAGTTTCTAAATTAGAAAGATTGGTTATAAGTTCTAAAGATTAACCTCAGATTTCGAATCCATTAGAATAATAGCCTAACAGTGAATTATCTCTTTCTTCCTAACTTTTTAATTATGCACGATCAAGTAACACATTAAAAAGGCGATCTTTTTAATTTGATTTTAATTAAATGCCCCTAAATATGACCTTTCAAGTGTCGTGCAAGTATATACCTTCAAAGATAACATCTCTCTTAAAAATAAATTATATCTAATAGATAATCTTGTAAATAAAAGTAAAGAAATAAACTTCAAATCCTAATCTAAGACCAAAATTAAGTATAATCTATCAAAAAAAATTAGATTTACAAGTTTATTTTCTTCAATTTATTTATAGGAAAATGTTATTAATAATTCTAGAAATAAAAACAAATAATATGAATTCCAAATCTCATCTAAGTATAGATTATCAAAATATAAATTAAGCATAATCTATCAAAGAATTATAATTTACAAAATCTATTATTTATTTATTTATAGAAAAACCATGACTTTATTTCTTTTTAGGAAGAAGATAAGATAAATCCATATTAAATCTATTAAACTAACTTCATCTACATGTTAGAACTAAAGAAAATTAGTTACTCATATTACTAATTATCAAAAACCGATATTTAATTATGGAAGCCAGTAAAAATTTTATTTTTCCTAGAAAGCAATTAAAGACCTCAACTAGAAAGCGATTAAATCTATCTAAAAAACAAATAAATCTATAATAGAAAGTAATGGAATTACCTCTGGAGCTCGTTATTGCGGCCGTCACCCCTTCAGTAAAACTCTAATATTTATTAATTAAAAGTATATCTAAAATTATATCTAAAAAGCTCTCCCTAATTACAAGGATTCATAGAGTATTTATAACCCAAACATGACTATTCCTACTCAAACTAAATACAAAAGATATAATTCTAATCCAACACAAACTAATCTCAAGATATATAATCTTAATCTAATACATAGGTATTAGAAACCAATGGTTGAGATGAGATAGCAAAAAATGTAAACCGCTGGATCGGATTTTTTACTCTGTAGTACTTCAGTAAAATGGCCATAACTTTTACATCCGAACTCAAATTGATCTGTTCTTAAACTTGCCTCGAAGATAATTTTGTGTTCTACAACTTTTTCCTACACATATTTTTCCAATTAAAGCTTCATCTTGGCCTAAAATCTCTTAAAATTGCTGCTATTGCACTTGAGATTTTTTCTTAACCAAAATTGATTTTCTTTGCTCGTATTCTTAACAAATTTGCATCTTCTTGTTTCCGTCCTTTCGAATCCTTTGTTACCTATAAAAACATACTAAATATACCCAAGTAGTAATTATTTATATATAAAATATGATACTTATCATACCCCCACACCTACTTTTGTTAGTCATCGAGCAAAACCTAATCCTAAAATGAAAAAAAAAAATCCTAACTCACTTTCTCAGGAATCGCGATTGCATTTTTGCTCATGCAACAAGCCTTTAAACCCTTAGTTTACCCTAGTGGGCGAGTTGTGTCTCGTAAGAGTTTGCAGTGAATATACCTACAAAATTCATAAAGAAAATAGATTAAGAAATAAAGAAAAGAAAAATAAGGATAACCGAAAATAAATAAAAATAAAAAAAATTATACCACAAAAAGAAAAAAAAAATTTATTATATTTTCTTTAATTAATCTCACTAATATACAAACTCAAGAACGTATTTAGATTATCAATTTTCAAATCGAGCATCATATCAGATATACTTATCATTTTAATTAAAATTTTAAATTCTATATTTCAATACCCACTAAGAGATAATCTATTAGCTCCTATACATTTACGTGCACGTGTGATAGTTAATTTCGGCCTTAGACTCCAACTCTAACTCATGATTCATCTCCTCCCTCATACAATTTTTTTTCTTTTTCTTTTTTTAAGAATATTTCACCATTCATATGAATATTCAAGCTTGCTTAGGCGCAAAGTACCGGATTACTTGGATCATACTTTTTTCACTCTTGAGATTAATGGCTTAATACCAGACGCACCCCATTTTTTTATTCTCACTTTTTGCTCTTTTTTTGTTTAGAGAGAGAAGACTTGTTCAATTATTATCATTTTTGTCCTTAACCTAAAAAACTATTGTATAGTGAAAAATAGATGTATACTTACCTCAAAATTACTGTTAGTTGTATTTCTTTTTCGAATTTTAGTCTTTTTCATAAAATTTTGAGCGTATCGTCCAATCTACTGTCATATCAAATATCAAATCTAAATTTGTCCATTTATCTGTAATTAGGCTGATCTATTGATGAAAATATATAATTTTTTCAGTTTTTCTAATTTTTTATTGTTTTTTACATTAGTTAGTTACCCTAAAAACTACCGAAGTGTAAAATAAAGAAATAAAAAAATCTAAAAATAAAATAAAAATTCTAAAAAAATTAAAAACCATAGAAAAAACATGGAGAAAATATCCTAAACCACTCCCCCAAATCTAAACTCGTGTATGCTCTCATACACAAATAAAGAGTGGTAAATAAATAAGAAAACTATGATATAAATATTATACGCTTACTAGAAAATTTAAGCCGGTTACGACCTCTTGATTGTTTTCTACTCTCATAGTATGTCCTTTTATGTTTTGATATGGATGAACTTAGCTTTTTAGTCAGTTTTGCATTTAATCTCTCCATCTTATTTTTTATTTTTCTTAATTTATTCCTACCCTTCTTTCTTTTATTAAATAGTAAAATTTTGAGGTTGGAAAGTATTCCTTTATCATTGTCCATATTCTATCCACGAGCATCTTTCATATCAGTAAGTATCTTGATCTTATCAATATGTAAAATAACATACTTTGGTGTGACTGAATCATGAGCTCGATTTTGGATTACTCTTTTAAATCATTAGGTAACATGACCTCTTTCTTTCATAGTTCCTTACATTCCTCTAGTGTTTTGACCTTGTCATACAAATTTTCTTTAGACCTGTCATCAAAACTCTCAAAAGAAAATGCTATGCTAGTGGACTTATCGTTAGTCAAATCATTATTAAAGAATAAAATTTCTTCTTCACAGTTTTCATCAAAAGAATCAAATGATAATGTGTCACTAGCAAGTTCATCATTAGACAAATCACCAAAAAAAATATTTTCTTTATCACCAGTTCCTTCATAATTATTTTCACAATAGACTAATATAGGTTGATACAATGTTGAATTATAGACTCATCATGCACAAAATTAATTAACTAATTTTGAATCATATCTACTTCAAAAGATGACTGAAGTGGTTGCTCGTTGGAGTAAGATATGTTCAAACAATTATATGCTTGATCTCCAAAACATTTAGAATGAGAAATCATTTTGAGAATATCTTCCATATAAGATGCAGTTTGAGAGGATAAATTTTGAGAGGATGATTTTAACAAAGTTTCTATACCTTCCTCAATTGTATGTCTTCGTTCATCAGACTCACGATTGTAATTTTCTTTATTTTTCTCAAATGATTGCATCTCGAGATCATAAGTGAAATTTGATGCTGGATATGATAGCTCTATGTTCATATTTGATGATAGATATGAAATGATTGTAGGTAAATTCTCATAACATGCATACCTCACTTCTAATCTTTTTAATATTTTATCTAACATGTTCAATTGAATATCTTGTTCATGATTGAATATAAAATATGAAGATGAATAACATATAAAGAAAGGATCAGATGGAGAAGTCTCTTGATACGGCTCTTGATTATATGCAAATTAGAATGATTCATCCATTCACAATTGTAATTTTATGTATAAGAAGCGCTCGTAGGTTCATTATATGTGGCGTGAAATTGATTATGACCTACTCCTAATGAACTTCCTCTCCATGCGCACTGATAATAATTATGATATGCATTACGACAATGATGGAAACCAGTTTGATTTTGAAACATTTTTTTTAATTTTTTTTAAAAAGGTGGAGAGGGAAAAAAATAAAAAAATTGAAATTTGTTTTATTTTTTTTGTATTTCTTTTACAGACCAGGAACCCAAAATACAGAAATAGAGAAAAAAGAGGGCGAGAAATTCACCAAAAGTGCCGCTAAATGGCGGTAATTGCCACGATTTAGTGACAAAACCAAGGAATTTGGCTCCCTGGTTTTTGCAGTGCACTTCAGAGACTTTTCTCATCCCTTTTTGCTTCTTGTATTTGAACTTCCAGATCCCTGCAAACTCAGCATACACTATTAACCGTAAAACGTTAGAAAAATTAAGAAAAACAACGTTGATCCCTGGGAACGGCACCAAAAATTTGATGTGAAAATTCTATTGCAAGTGCATATCAGTGTAGCACTACACAGGTCGTCTCACAGAGATCTCAGGTATTTTGCAATTCTTACTAATTCTATAGTTCTATCGAATTAACTACGAGATTCTAAATTGGGAAGATTGGTTATAAGTTCTAAAGATTAACCTATGATGTCAAATCCATTAGAATAATAGCCGAATAATTAATTATCTCTTTCTTCCTAACTTTTTAATTATGTATGATCAAGTAACACATTAAAAATGTGATCTTTTTAATTTGATTTTAATTAAATGCCCCTAAATATGACCTATCAAGTGTCGTGCAAGTATAGATCTTCAAAGATATATCTTTCTTAAAAATAAATTATATCTAGTAGATAATCTTGTAAATAAAAGTAAAGAAATAAACTTCAAACCTAATCTAAGACCAAACTTAAGTATAACCTATCAAAAAAATTAGATTTACAAGTTTATTCTCTTCAATTTATTTATAGAAAAATCTTATTAATAATTCTAGAAATAAAAACAAATAATATGAATTCCAAATCACATCTAAGTATAGATTATCAAAATATGAATTAAACATAATCTATCAAAAAACTATGATTTACGAAATCTATCATTTATTTATTTATAGAAAAATCATGACTTTATATCTTTTTAGAAAGAAGATGAGATAAATCGATGTTAGATTTATTAAACTAACTTCATTTACATCCTAGGGCTAAAGAAAATTAGTTACTCATATTACTAATTATCAAAAACCTATACTTAATTATGAAAGCGATTAAAAATTCTATTTTTCCTAGAAAGCTATTAAAGATTTAAACTAGAAAGCGATTAAATCTATCTAAAAAGCAAATAAATTTATACTAGAAAGCAATGGAATTACCTCTAGAGCTCGGTTTGGCGGTCGTCATCTCTTCAGCAAAACCCTACTATTTATTAATTAAAAGTACATCTAAAATTATATCTAAAAAGCTCCTCCTAATTACAAAGATTCATGGGGTATTTATAACCCAAACAAGACACTCCTACTCAAACTTAATACAAAATATATAATCCTAATCAAACACAAACTAATCTCAAGATATATAATTTTAATCAAATTCATAGGTATTAGAAACTAATGGTTGAGATGAGATGGCATAAAAAACTAATTTTCGGGTCCAAAACCCCAAATTAAGTTCAGCAGACCCGTAAATCGCTGGATCGGATTTTTCACTCTGTAGTACTTCAGTAAAATGGCCATAACTTTTACATCCGAACTCGAATTGATCTGTTCTTAAATTTGTTTCGAATATAATTTTGTGTTCTACAAATTTCTCCTACACATATTTTTCCAGTTAAAGCTTCATCTTAGCCTAAAATTCTCTTAAATTTGTTGCTATTGCACTTGAGTTTTTTTCTTCACCAAAATTGATTTCCTTTGCTCGTATTCTTAACAAATTTGCATCTTCTTGTTCCCTTCCTTTCGAATCCTTTGTTACCTATAAAAACACACTAAATATATCTGAGTAGTAATTATTTATATATAAAATAGATAAAATATGGGAGGAAAGATACAAAATATTATACTTATCACACCCCCGCACCTATCTTTTACTAATCATCTAGCAAAACCCAACACTAAAATGAAAAAGAAAAATCCTAACTCACTTTCGCAAGAATCATGATTGTGCTTAGTACATGCAACAAGCCTTTAAACCCTTAGTTTACCATAGTGGGCGAGTTGTGTCTCGTGGGGGTTTGCAATGAATATACCTATAAAATTCGTGAAGAAAATAGATTAAGGAATAAAGAAAAGAAAAATAAGAATAACCAAAAAATCTCTTTTCTTAAATATATTTTTTTAATTAATCTCACTAATATACAAACTCAAGAACGCATTTAGATTATCATTTTTCAAATCGAGCGTCATATCAGATATACTTATCATTTTAATCAAAAATTTTAATCCTATTTTTCAATACCCACTAAGAGATAATCATTGGCTCCTATACATCTACATACATGTGTGATAGTTTACTTCGGTCTTGGACTCCAACTCTAGCTCATGATGTATCTCCTCTCTCATACAATTTTTTTCCTTTTTCTTTTTTTAAGAGTATTTCACCTTTCATGCGAATATTCACGCTTGCGTAGGTGCAAAATACCCGATTACTAGGATCATATTCTTTTTTTCACTCTTGAGATTATTAGCTTAATACCAGGCGCACCCCATTTTTTATTCTCACTTTTTTCTTTTTCACTTTCTTTTTGTTTAGAGAGAAAAGATTTGCTCAATTATTATCATTTTTGTCCTTAGCCTAAAAAACTATTGTATAGTAAAAAATAGATGTATACTTATCTCAAAATTACTGTTAGCGGTATTTATTTTTTGGATTTTAATCCTTTTCATAAAATTTTGAGTGTATCATCAATCTACTCTCATATCAAATTTCAAATCTAAATTTGTCCCTTTATCTGTAATTAGGTTGATCTATTGATGAAAATATATAATTTTTTCAGTTTTTCTACTATTTCTATTATTTTTTTAAATTAGTTAATTACCCTAAAAACTACCGAAGTGTAAAATAAAGAAATAGAAAATTTTAAAAATAAAATAAAAATTCTAAAAAAAATTAAAAACCTTAGAAAAAACATAGAGAAAATATCCTAAACCATTCCCCCAAACCTAAACTCGTGTATGCCCTCATACACAAATAAAGGATGGTAAATAAATAAGAAAACTATGATATAAATATTATATACTTACTAGAAAATTCAAGCCGGTTACGACCTATTGATCGCTTCCCACTCTCATAGTGTGTCCTTTTATGTTTTAATATGGATGAACTTAGCCTTTTGTCAGTTTTGTATTTAATCTTTCCATCTTATTTTTGATTTTTCTTAATTTATTTATACCCTTATTTCTTTTATTAAATAGTAAAATTTTGATGTTGGAAAGTATATTTTTATCATCGTTCATATTCTATCCACGAGCATTTTTCATATTAGTAAGTATTTTGGTCTTATCAACATGTGAAATAATATACTCACTTTGGTGTGGCTGAATTATGAGCTCGATTTTGGATCGCTCTTTTAAATCATTAGGTAACATGACCTCTTTTTTTATGGTTTCTTCCATTCCTCTAGTGTTTTGACCTTATCATGCAAATTTTCTTTAGACCTGTCATCAAAATTCTCAAAAAAAATACTATGCTAGTGGACTTATCGTTAGTCAAATCATTATGAAGGAATAAAATTTCTTCTCCACAAATTTCTTCACAATTTTCATTAAAAGAATTAAATGATAATGTGTCACTATTAAGTTCATCATGAGGCAAATCACCAAGTAAAATATTTTCTTTATCACCAGTTTTTTCATAATTATTTTCACAATAGATAAAAATAGGTTGATCACAATATTGAATTATAGACTTATCATGTATAAAATTAATTAACTCATTTTGAATCATATTTAGTTCAAAAGATGACTGAAGTGGTTGCTCGTCGGAGTAAGATATGTTCAAACAATAAGATATGAGAATAACTTCCATACAAGATGCAATTTGAGAGGTGATTTTATTATAATTTTCTTTATTTGCTCAAATGATTGCATCTCGAGATCATGAGTGAAATTTGATGGTGGATATGATAGCTCTGTGTACATATTTGATGACAGATATGAAGTGGTTATAGGTAAATTCTCATGACATACATACTTTGCTTCAAATTTTTTTAATTTCTCATATAACATATTCAATTTAATATCTTGTTCATTATTCAATGCAGAATATGAAGATGAATAACCTATAAAGAAAGGATCAGATGGAGAAGTCTCTTGGTACGGCTCTTGATTATATGCAAATTGGATTGATTCATGCATTCACAATTTTAATTTTGTGTATAAGAAGAACTATTAGGTTCATTATATGTGGTGTGAAATTGATTATGACTTAGTCCTAACGAACTACCTCTCCATTGGCACTGATAATAATTATGATATGCATTACGATTGTGATGGCAACCAGTTTGATTTTGAAATATTTTTTTTAATTTTTTTTTAAAAAGGTGGAGCGTGAAAGAGATAGAAAAGAAAAAATAAAAAATTTAAATTTGTTTTATTTATTTTTTTGTATTTCTTTTACAGAACCAGGGACCCAAAATTCAAAAACAGAGAAAAAAGGGGAGAAATTCACCAAAAGTGCTGCTAAATGGCGGTAATTGCTACTATTTAGCGTCAAAACTAGGGAGTTTGGCTCCCTGGTTTTTGCAGTGCACTTCGAAGACTTTTCTCATTCCTTTTCGCTTCCTATATCTGAATTTTCAGATCTCTTCACACTCAGCATACACTGTTAACCCATAAAATGTTAGAAAAATCAAGAAAAACAATTTTGATCCCTGAAAACGGTGCCAAAAACTTGATGTGAAAATTCTATTGCAAGCATGTATCGGTGTAGCACTATATAGGTCGTCTTATAGACATCTCAGGTATTTTGCAATTCTTACTAATTCTATAGTTCTATCGAATTAACTACGAGTTTCTAAATTGGGAAGATTGGTTATAAGTTCAAAATATTAGCCTAGAATTTTGAATCCATTAGAATAATAGTTTAACAATGAATTATCTCTTTCTTCCTAACTTTTTAATTATTCATGATCACGTAACACATTAAAAAGGTGATCTTTTTAATTTTATTTTAATTAAATGCCTCTAAATATAACCTATCAAGTGTCGTGCAAGTATAGACCATTAAAAATAATATCTTTCTTAAAAATAAATTATTTCTAGTAGATAATCTTATAAACAAAAACAAAAATATAAATTTCAAACTCTAATCTAAGTATAAGCTATTAAAAAACCAAACTTAAGTACAACCGATCAAAGAAATTAGATTTACAAGTTTATTTTCTTCAATTTATTTATAGGAAAATCTTATTAATAATTCTAGAAATAAAAACAAAGAAATATGAATTCCAAATCTCATCTAAGTATAGATTATTAAAATATGAATTAAGTATAATCTATCAAAGCATTATGATTTATGAAATCTATCTTTTATTTATTTATAGAAAAATCATGACTTTATTTCTTTTTTGGAAGAAGATGAGATAAATCCATGTTAAATCTATTAAACTAACTTCATCTATATTCTAGGGCTAAAAAAAATTAGTTACTCATGCTACTAATTATCAAAAACATATATTTAATTATGAAAGCGATTAAAATTCCTTTTTTTTTCCTAGAAAGCAATTAAAGATCTAAACTAAAAAGCGAAAATCTATATAAAAGTACATAAATCTATAATAGAAAGCAATGGAATTACTTCTGGGGCTCGGTATGGCGGACGTCACCCCTTCGGCAAAACCCTAATATTTATTAATTAAAAGTACATCTAAAATTACATCTAAAAAACTCTCCTTGATTCAAGAATTTATGGGGTATTTATAATCCAAACACAATCCTACTTCTACTCAAACTCAATATAAAAGATATAATCCTAATTCAACATAAACTAACTCAAGATATATAATCTTAATCCAATCCATAGGTATTAGAAACCAATGGTTGAGATTAGATGGCAAAAAATACTAATTTTCGAGTCCAAAACCGAAATTAAGTTCAGCAGACCCGTAGCCCGCTGGATCGGATTTTCCACTACACAGTAATTCATTAAAATGGCCATAACTTTTACATCCAAATTCAGATTGATCTGTTCTTAGACTCATTTCGAAGATAATTCTGAGATCCACAATTTTCTTCTACATATATCTCTTGAGTTCAAGTTTCATCCTTACCTAAAATGCTCTTGAAATTTCTGTTATTGCACTTAAGTTTTTGTCTTCACCAAAATTGACTTTTTTTGCTCGTATTCTTAACAAATTTGCATCTTCTTCTTCCCTTCCTTTCGAATCCTTTGTCATCTATAAAATCACACTAAATATACCCAAGTAGTAATTATTTATATACAAAAAAAAAATAAAGTATGAGAGATAAAATATAAAATATGATACTTATCAATGACCCATAAGACTAAGGAAAAATTTGAACCCAAGTGGAAAGGACCTATTTTTATAGTAGAAACTGTCTACTCAAATAGAGCTTATTACCTGATTAATCAAGACAACGACAGGATGATGTTGCCTATCAACGACAAGTTCTTGTAGAAATCTACATATAGCCACCTCCAAAAATAAAAAAATAAAAAATCGGAAAGAAAGGCGAATGAATCAACCAAATCAAAAGCAACAGGAATAGAGATTGAATTTTTTTTTCCAACCCTATTATGCTGGGGGTAGCAATAAACTCATAACCACTAAGGCAAAGGGAAGAGGAAACTTTTGATATTTAAGACCAAATAAAATCCTTGATAATTCATCATACTGATTGGAATATTATGGCTAGCCCAACGCAAACGACAATTGATAAAGGCACCTCAAATCCGTTGATAGTTAGGGGTTTGCTAAAAATCTCATGACAAACTTTGTCACAATCCCATAGCTACTAAGGCAAAGGGGAGAGGAATTCAAAACCCTCGACAACTCATCATGCTGAGGGGAATAGCATAGCTAGCCCAACGTAAACGACGATTGGTAAAAACATGTCAAATCCATTAATATCTGGGGTTTGCTAAAAATCTCGTGAACATGTCACGTTAAGCTCTTACCTATGACAGTGAGATTTAAATCATCTCACCTCAATACAATCAAATCTTTCATGTTAAGCTCTTACCTCTAACAGCGAGACTCAAAACATCTCATCTCAAAATAATCAAATCTGTCATGTTTAGCTCTTACTTCTGACAGTAAGACTCGAACCATCTCGTCTCAAAACTACCAAATCTGTCATGTTAAACCCTTACCTCTAACACCGATATTCAAACTATATCACCCAAATACAAACAAATCTGTCAAATTAAGCTTTTACCTCTAACAATAAGATTTGGATCGTCACACACATTACAACAGATAAAGTTCTTGATGATCCAAATCCGATCATCTTGGCATGCGTAATTAAACACCTCTGCCAAACTCTAGGCATGCGTAATTAAGTGCATTTGCCAAAACCCCATGGGTATGTTTAACAGTACACCTCATCCCATTGTTCTTCGACCATAATCCGGTCATCTCGGTATGTTTAACAGTACATCTCATACCATGATTCTTCGACCATAATCCGATCATCTCAGTATGTTTAACAGTACACCTCTGCCAAAACTCTATGGGTATGTTTAATAGTACACCTCTGCATATACTTCTTCGATCTCAATTCCATCATACCGGCTCTGCCTATCAGTTAGGCGAGTCATCGACTCTATTTGGTCACCCAAATGAGTCACATCATAATCAAAATACTCAGCTTACTAAGGTATCTCCACACTCTTGGCAAGTTTCATTGAGCTCCTCAAACAGTTGGGTTTAAAGTAAATAATCCAAATTTGGAATACCAATCTTGAATAGGAGACCAAAATATTTCAAAATTACCAGAAGAGACAAAATTTTAAAAAACTTTCGAGGGGGTCTTGTAGAACAGTAAAAAAAAAAATCTTACCCTCGCGCGAGCGCGAGGCTTGAAACCCAGCACTCGCGGGCACGAGGCTGGGAATCCAAACTCACGAGCGCAAGGCTCAAAATAAAAAAAAATATATAGGGACACTCACACGCAAGGCTGGAAGCCAGCCTCGCGAGCACGAGGCTAGTCACCAACCTCGCAGGTGCTGGTCACCAGCCTCCCCTCTCTTTGTCTTTATTTAACTATACAATAGTATGATTCAAAAAATAATAATCTTTGCATAAGATCTGTATTCAAGTCTTACTCGAGTTTTGTTCAGGCTGGTCATCAGCCATCCCTTCATTGGTAGAATTGTAAAACTACGGTCTCGCGCACAATAAATTTGGCCCTGCTCTAAACTATTTTGCAACTTCTACAAATTCTAATTTGAGTCTAATTATCTTTCTGATGCTGAATCATGACCAAATATAATGAATCTTAGAGCAACTCTAATCAAAAAGAAATTCAAATATCTTATCAAGATTCTATTTCTATCTATATGGAAACTCTCTCAATAACTTGGAGCCTATAAATACCCCTCCAGAGTGACTTAAAAGGGACCTTTGGCCATATCTCTCTCCCACGCAAGAGTTCAGAGCTTCTTTCAAGATCAAAAGAGAATAACGAGCTCAAGAAATCTCCACCGCCTCCAAGCTTTTATGTCAGATCATCAACAAGTAACAGATCAATTCTCATAACTGTCTCGATCCTATAATCTTCTGATAAAAAAGAGCGACATGTTCTATAAGTTCTCTCATCTGTTTTTCTTTTCTTAAATCTTTGCATTGTAATTAAAAAAAAGAGAAATTTCTGTAATCTTTAATTTTCTCAATGGCATTGGAAAGATCCCCGGTTTTTCTCAAAAATAGAGGAACATCCGATTCGTCATCGGTACTGCTAAGGTTAGGTTTTGATTTAGTAGTGGATTTGCCAAAGACAATTGGAGGTTGATTATGTTTGGACTGCACGACAAACATAGCATCATTGGAAATTCTTATTAATGAACTACTCGATAATCCTGAGTGTAGTGGGATATGTAATGCAGGTGTCTTGTTAAGTTTTTTATTAAAATTTCTTCGTTATCAGATGCATCAGTATAACTAGATAAGACATACTCAAAAGGAGGATTCTCATAAGTACCCATTCGCCTTCAATATTAGCGTCAAGTTGATTGTTACATCACATAAATTTATTACAAGAGGATTTAGTTCAACATAAGCTTTTTCTAAATTGTCATTAGGTTTGGTGTCTGCTTCATTTCCATCATTAGTTTCCTCTTCCTGTTCATCTTTGTACAATATGGCATCAATGAAGTAATTCTCAACTCCTCTAAAAAGTTGTTTTACTGTGTAGAATGTTTTGACTACCCCTGTCTGTCCATGTACTTTAGACATTGATGTAACGTTGAAGATATAATGAGGTTGAAGTGAATCCATGGTCTTCCTAATAGAAAATTGTAGGAAGTGTCAGCATCTATAACATGGCAGGTAATTTCTGTCTTGAGATCCTCAATTTGGCATTTTAAACGAATATTTTGATAGGTCGACTACTCTGCATGTTAAAATAATGGATTGTAGTGGTAGTAGTGGACAACTTGTGGAATGGTGTGTGTAGAAATTGCATCAAGCACAGTGGCATAATACGCCAGGTTGAACATGGATCAATTAGTATTCTTTTTTAGATCTGACATATCTTATGTAGTAGAATAGCCGATCATAATTGGGATTCTTCACCAACATATCTTCGGATAAAAAGGTTATGTTAGGTAAAGAGGAAACTTGATGGCTACAACAACATTCCTCATTTGCTGATGGCAGGACTTGAGAAAGAAACATCTTCGAATCAGCAAATGCTTCATGAAGGGTGTCCCTAGACTCCCTAGACAAGTGTAATAATTCGTGCATAGTGATGCAAGCAGGAATATTCGCCCATTGTACCATGATATCAAACTTGAATGGAGTAGACAGTCCTTCTGTAGCCCGTTTTTCTTAAGGACTTGTCAAACCTCATCTTCTTAGGGACTTTTTTTTATCCAAAAGAGGTTTAGGTGCTAATGCAAAAGTAACAGGGTCTTTAGAGGGACCCGACTAATTTTCACTAAGATTGATTGCATCATATTGTTTTAGAGATTATTTACCTAACCTAGTATCTGCAGGAGAAGTAATGTCTTCCATAAAAACAATCTACTCTACATCAGAGTCAGTTAATAGGCTAGCAAAGGTGTCATAACTATCTAGCCCAAGAGATATAACATGGCAATCCATGTTGTTCTTTGTTTTTTGCTTTCTTCTTGAAGCGACAGTTCTCCATTAAGCATATTCAACTAGATCAGGGTGAACCCACATCGTTTCTCCACATCCAATAGAAATGGAAGTCAGACTTTGAGACGTTTGGTGATTTGGATCTGTGTTAATGATCTATGCCATTACTTTAGGAATTAATACCCCATTGGGCATTTTAACCCCTAGCAAATCTCTCCCAAACTATATTGATATCATATTTCTGGTAACTTTCTTCTTCTCCTTGTTCAAACGAAGAACATCTACATCAACTAGAGCCTGAAGCTTGTTTTTTAGTTTAAAGCAATTCTTAATGGGATGGCTTATTATCCTATGATAATGGAAATATTTAGGTCGTCAGTATGCCCTACTTCTTCTGGTCTTTCTGGTTCAGGTAACTTAATTTTGTTGTTACTACCCACATCTTGAAGATTTTGAGCACCTGGTCATCCTTAAATGAATACTTTTTTTGTGTTTGTTGAGACAAAGAAGAATTTTGATGGAACAGTTAATTCTTTTTGGGTTCCATTGGGGTATCTACTAGCAACACATTCATGCCTTTAAATTTAGAACGTGATCATGTTGAAGTAGGTTCTGCCCTTTGCTTACCTTTATCTTCCACCCAAAGTCTTGAAATTGATTTTCTAATGGTCTTGGCTTGTTATTGAAGCTCCTTCCATGTGTGAGCCCAAATAGCACCCATGTTAGATACAATCTTCGCATGTAGATTATGCCTACATGTCCGCAACAATATAGATAGCGGCATCCCTTCTAGATATCTTAGGGATGGATTCCTGAATTTTTCAATGAAATCTTTTACTGCCTCTCCTTTCTTTTGCTTTTCTTCAATTAGCGTAAGCATAGATATTTCGGTATCATTCTCAAAGAAATGAGTAAGGAATTGAACCTCCAGATCTGCCCACGAATTAACAGATCCTACTGGTAGAGTTTAAAACCAGTCAAAGATAATGCCTTTAGGGATCCTATGAATAATCTAGTCATGAGTGCAACATTCCCAATAACATTTCCTATTAATGAATCGAAATGGTAAATGTGTTGATTCGGGGATCCCTTCCCATAGTATTTATCGATACTTACAGCTCAATAATTGTCAAGAAAAGGGATTAAATCCCATTTGAGAGGCTACGGATGCATGATTCCTGCCTTTTGCAGGACTTCTTTATGAGTCAGTGCATCCAATTTTGTTTAAATGTCTTCCAGTACTTTATTTTTAATCTTCTCAAATTCTTCATTTATATGGAAGACAATCTCATCTTCTTTGTTTTTGTGGTTATAATCCTCTTTGTTTTTAATCATAGATCCTGATCCCTCAGTAGCGGTAACTAGATTTTCACTTGATAAAGTTTTCGTCAATTGTTGCAATTGAGCCAAAATGGCATTCATCGTTACTTTCTACTAGTCTAGCAGTGTCTATTGTTGATTAGATAACTCTTCCAATGCTTTCAATCTCTGCAGTAAACTGGCCACATCATCGCCAATGACATCAACAGAAACACTTCTTTGGTATGACGAATCTGATGTCTCAGATGATGCGTATGCAGAATTTGATCGGTATCATCGTCCCCTTCTTGCAATTCATGAGGTGGAGGAGAAATACTATGACTCTCACTTGCTGATCTAGCTCAGGACCAGGTATGATAGTATAATCCATCATTTTCATTACTGGAGTAACTGTCAGGGGAAGAGTCTGTATTAGTCACCCCCTATATTGGATATTTCCATCCCACCGTATTAATGGTTACAAGAGCCTGTTCTTTTCTCTTTTGAAAACTTTTGGAGTAGTAGTGAGATCTTTTTGGGATGGTTATTAATGACATCAGGACAAGCTGGCTTAACAATAACTGGCTGAAAATAGACGATCAAACCAGTGAATCCTCTTCACTTGTATTCTTCCGAACTTGATGTAGTTGGTCAAGATGGTTACATAACTCTTCCATAGGTAAAGCAGACATACATTTATTGTCGATAACATTTACTATGTTTTTGCTTTGGAGTTTGTTAGCATAGTTGACGGTGTTAAACACTAGCTTCATTGTGCATTTTAGTTCCGCCTAAGTGCTTGTTAGCCTCGTCAGACTGTCCTTTAGCCTCATCGAACTAGTTAGGTCCACTGGGCTTTTGAAGAGTGATAGAGTTAATGATTCTGGCAAGGTGTCTCTTTGTCTCACCAGACCTGTTAGGTCCACCAAGCCTTTTGAAAGTGACAGAGCTATTAACTTCATCAGGATGCTATTTGCCATAAATTTAATATTTCTTGAACTCAAAAAGAGAGCTACTATGAGAATGATTTCCTATTTACAGAAGATGAAGAAAGTGACTCTTCTTTTTTTTTTTAATGTTGGGTTCTGTTGTATCTGTGGAGAATGATCATGCTCTCCATTGACAATCCAAGTGCAAGTTCTTCAGTTGGTAGCTTTTACAAAGGTCTTGGACAAAAGAACTCTGGATTCCTAACATAAGTGCTTAAATGGAGATAATTCTACCTCTTTCTTTGCCCAACCTTTAGCTAATTATAGGAGTTTAGAGGTTTTTGAATTGGTGTAACTGTCCAATTAATAGTCTTTAAATTGATGATTGATTTCCTACTTTTAATCCATTGGATTTGTATTAAATCCATAGGATTTGTAACTAAAATTTTAAATCTTCTGGATTTGTAATTGAAACATGGATCTCAGCCATTACATCTGACATTTAGCTCCTTATAGCTTATGTGGCATGTCCAGACATACGTTTAGGTGTCAATGAAGATGATTTTCGCCCCTTAAGGCTTTAAATTAAAAATGAGATCCTCTGGGGTTCATATTTTGGCTATACTTAGCTCAAGTCATGAGCTTAGAAGAAGGGTCAAATGCGGATCTTTCTATGATTGATGATCCGCGTTTTAACTTCCAACAACGTGTCTTTCTTGATTAGACCAATGTTTAGGTACAAATGAGAATAGTTTTTATCCTCTCAGACTTTGAAGTGAAAGTGCGACCCTGCATTTGAAATACGGGTTTAACTTCACATTTCAAGATCAAACCGAAGTAACCTTAGTTTTCTAAGGTTTTGAAATTAAGATGTAGTCATGTGGGGTCCACACTCAGCCTCAGCCTTTGGCTTAAAAAATGCGAGTCTCTCTGATGATCTGCGTTTTTGATCTCTTAGCTATTTCCAATGCACCTGAGGGGTCACGTTTTTCTGTATTTGCAGAGATTTGTCACAAGATCAAAACGCGACCCTCATTAGTCCGCATTTTTTGCATTTCAAGAGAGATTTTATCTCAACATCATTAAATCCTAACAAAACCCTCAGAGGTCCGCGTTTTGATTTTATGAATGCATTTTCCCTTTTAATTTCCAAAACTTCTGCCCGCAGATGCTTCATTGGCTTGCCGAACCTAGTTGGTCAGCTAGGCCTTTTGAAAGTGACAGAGTTATTAACTCTATCAGGTTGCTTCATAGCTCATCATACCTATTAGGTCTGCCAGGCCTGTTAGTCATGACATAGTTGATAGCTCTATCAGGGTTGTTGGTCTCGTGTTCCCTAGTGCCATCGATGATTTCACACTATTCATTATTGCCAACATGACCATCATTTGCTTTAGGGATATTGTCATTGTTTCTATTCTGTTTGCTAGTTAGACTAGGTTGCCCTTGGTCTTGTGATTGGCAATGATGACGCGGTAGAAGGCTTTCTTCCTTTCCTTATTACTGAGAGGAGTGGCCCCGAGTGTTGTAAACAGAGCAGATGAAAAAAAAACTTCCTTGGATTACATTCATCTCAGTACTGGTGGCTGTAACGACTGCACCAGTGTTATTGTTTTGGTTGGTTTTGATAGTAGAACTAAATCTGTAAGCGAGTACGCAGTGGACGTCTACTCACCTAGCCTTGCAGAAAGAACCAGTTTTGGATGTAGAAATAGAGTTGTTGTTGAAGAGAAATTCTTCGTATTTGGCCTGGTCAAATTCGATCACCAGGATATCAACTATAGCGTCAACCACTACATTGCTGGACTGTGGCATGAACTCCGCGATGAGGGAGGAGTGACTTCTCAGCGGAGTCACTAGTTTGTTTTCATCATTTACAATGTCAAAGTTGAAAGTTCCTACCGAGAAGAGAAAACACAATAAAATTTGGAATTTGAATTGCAACACTTGAGATTTACTTTCTTTAAAATCAAGGTAAGGTTACAATTTTTTTATTTTTAATTCTAGGGAACAGTACAATCTGCTAGGCCTTTTGAAAGTGAGAGAGCTATTAACTCCAATAGGATGCTATTTGCTGTAAATTTCATATTTCTTGAAAACTCAAAAGAGAGTTACGATGAGAATGATTTCCCATTTACAGAAAATGAGGAAAGTGATTCATCATTTTTTAATGTCGGGATCTATTGTAGCCGTGAAGGATGATCATGCTCTCCTTTGACGATTCGAGTGCAAGTTTTTCAGTTGGCAGCTTTTACAAAACTCTTGGACGAAAGAACTCTAGATTCTTAACATAAGTGCTCAAGTGAAAATAATTTCACTCCTTCCTTAGCCCAGCCTTTAGCTAATTATAGGAGTTTAGAGGCTTTTAAATTGGTATAACTGTCGAATTAATAGCCTCTGTATTTTGATGATTGATTTTCTGCTTTTAATCCATTAGATTTGATTTAAATCCCCAGGACTTGTAACTAAAATCTTAAATTCTCTAGATTTTTAATTGAAACATAGATCTCAGCCTTTAAATCCGCATTTTAGCTCCTTAAAGCTTATGTGGCATGCCAGACCCATGTTTAGGAGTCAATGTAGATGATTTTTGTCTCTTGAGGCTTTAAATTGAAAACGCAACCCTCTGGGTTCACACTTTGGCTATACTTAGCTCAAATAATGAGTTTAGAAGAAGGGTCAAAAGCAGATCTCCCTGTGATTGATGATCAGCATTTTAATTTCCAGTAACGTATCTTTCTTGATTAGACCAGCATTTGGGTACAAATGAGAATAGGTTTTATCCTCTGAGACTTTGGAATGAAAATGCGACCCTGCATTTAAAATGCCGGTTTAATTTCGTGTTTCAAGGTCAAATCAAAATAACCTTAATTCTCTAAGGTTTTGAAATTTTGACGTAGCTATGTGGGGTCCACACTCAGCCTCAGCCTTCGGCTTAAAAAAATGCAGGTCTCTCTGATGATGATCCGCATTTTTTGATCTCTTGTCTATTTCCAATGCACCTGAGGGTTGCATTTTTCTGTATTTGGAGAGATTTTTGTCTCTTGACATTACAAGATCAAAACGCGACCTTCATAGGTCCGCATTTTCTTGTATTTTGTGAGAGATTTTATCTCTTGACTTCATAAAGTCCTAACGCGACCCTCAGAAGTCCATGTTTTGATTTATGAATGCATTTTCCCTTTTAATTTCCAAAATTTTTGCCTGCAGATATTTCATAGCTTTGTCAAACCTATTAGGTCTGCTCGGCCTTTTGAATGTGATAGAGCTATTAACTCCATCAGGCTGCTTCATAGCTTGCTGGACCTGTTAGTTCTGCCAGGCCTTTTAGTCATGACAGAGTTGATAGCTCTATCAGGGTTGTTGGTCTCGTGTTCCATAATGCCATCGGTCATTTTACACTGTTCATTATTGCCAACATGACCCTCATTTACTTTAGGGATCTTGTCGATGTTTCTATTCTATCTGCTAGTCAAACTAGGCTGTTCTTAGCCTTGCAATTGGTAATGATGGCTCAGTCAAAGGCTTTGTTCCTCTCCTTATTACTAAGAGGAGTTTGTTCTGGGTGTTGTATATAGAGCAGATGAAAATAAACTTGCTTGGGCTACATTCATCACAACACTTGTGGTGGTAACAACCACACCAATGTTGTTTTGGTTGGTTTTGATAGTAGAAGTAGATCCACGGCAGGCGTGGAGTGGACCTCTACTCGCCTGGCCTTACAAAAAGAACCAGTATTGATGGAGAAATGAAGTTGTTGTTGCAGGGAAATTCTTCGTATTTGGCCTAGTCAAATTCGATCGCCAAGATATCAACTGTAGCGTCAACCGCTACATTGCTGGACGGCGGAACAAACTCCTCGACGAGGGAGGAGTGACTCCCTAGCGAAGTCACTAGTTTGTTTTCATCATTTACAATGTCAAAGTTGAAAGTTGCCATCGAGAATAGAAAACACAACAAAATTTGGAATTTGAATTGCAACACTTGAGATTTACTTTCTTTAAAATTAAAGTAAGGTTACAATTTTTTTATTCTTAATTCTTGGGTGCAGACCAACCGCCAGGCTTTTTGAAAGTGACAAAGTTATTGATGCAAATAATGGCTTGACTACGAAGGAGCCAGTTCAAGTTCCAACTGGGCCGGTTACAAGAGCACAAGGAAAGAAATTCAAAGATGCACTTAATGGGCTGATTCAAGAGTTTGGGCTCAAGCAAATTCGTGGAGGCCCATTGAGGATGGTTCACGAGTTCAACAAAGATGTATCAATATGATTCAACTAGTAGAATAATCTGGTCAAAATTGATTGTTTCCTTTTATTTTATTTCTAGAACTTTCTTTGTATTGATCAGCAAATTAAGAGGCTGATTGTTTTCTTTTATTTTGTTTCTATTTCTTAAACTTTTTTTGTATGGATCAGCCAAATTAAAGGGCTGATTGTTTCCTTTTGTTTTGTTTCTATTTTTTTAACTTTCCTTGTAGGAAACTTTCCTTATATTTTTTTAACCTATAAAAAGGCGTCTAATAGAATAGAAGGGAGACAGTTTACAGATAATTGGTTCTCTTTGGTTCTTTGAAGGACTATTCGAACTTATCGGAATTCTTCCGGGGCGTTCATCATTGACTTATCAAATGGCTTTCTACTACCGTTTGTGGCGTCTTCCTTATACCAAAGTTCTTACTTCGCATTAAACAACGGGTTGAGGTCAATTATACCAAGGTTCTTGTTTTTGTTGAAGCAATGGGTCGAGGTCTCCCATCCAAACCTGATCGAGAACGTTCTAGGATTTTCTCCTTTTCTTTTACAGGTCTCGTTATTCTTGACGGGGTTCGCATTATTTGGTATCAGAGCTAAGAATTTCTCGTCTCAGGTTTGTCTATTTCATTTAAATTTAGTTGCCTTTTCTTATCTAGCCGAATTTCTTTCTTCTACCCCATTCGAAATTTTGTTCTATTATTAACGAAAGAAAGAATCTGAAAAAAAATCTGAAAAAAAAGATCCGAACAAAAAGATCCGGAAAAAAAGATCCGAAAAAAAAAAGAAGGTAAAAAAAAAGGGAGTAAAAAGATTCTCTTTCGTTTGTTTCCAATAAGCCCGAAAATCTCCTCACCCTAAAGACTAAAAATTATTTTTTTGAAATTTTGCTGAATTGTGCTTTGAAAATCTAATCACTCATATCTCTTGTTTTCTTACCTTTTGAACCTGCTCTTGGTGAGTTCTTGGTGAATTGTTCTGAAATTTTGAATATTGTTCGAATAGTTTCAAAAGAACTGAAAGAGGATTATCGAGTGGAAATAAGCAAGAGTGGTGAGCATATTAGAGGGTAAAAACCGATTATACTGAGTGAAATATGAGTGGAATAGAGTGAATCATTCTTTAAGTGAAAACACGTGAGGGAGTGTATGAGGTCCTTTCCTTTGTTTTATTTTCTAACTTTGATTTGCAGCAATCATGTCTCACAACAGTGAAAAGAGCATCACCGAAGGTGCTATGGGGATGGCTAATCCAAAGTTGCTCATGAAAGCCATGATGAGTGAGATGAGGCATGTGATGAGGTTAGAATTGGAGTAGGTACATGAGCGGATTGATCGGATGGAGAATACACATTTGGAGCAGCCACAAAACACTCATAAGGTGCATAGGAGGGAAAGAGTTCAACATCGGGGAGTGAGAGATGAAAATGGAGAGTATTATGGGGCTGGTTTTGATGAAGAAGAAGATCAGGGTTCAGTTGTTGGTAATAGGAGTTATGGAGGGCGGTTTAGAGAAGATAGGAATCGGAAAGATAATAACTTGGGTAGTATTAAGATGAAGATTCCAGCGTTTCAAGGAAAGAACGACCCCGAGGCTTATCTTGAGTGGGAGAAAAAGGTGGAGTTAGTGTTCGATTGCCACAACTACTCTGAGATGAAGAAGGTAAAACTTGCTGCCATTGAATTTTCTGACTATGCTATTGTGTAGTGGGATCAATTAGTATTGAACAGATGGCGAAATAGGGAACGACCGGTTGAGTCGTGGAAAGAGATGAAAATACTGATGAGGAAGCGGTTTGTGCCCAGCCATTACCACCGGGAGTTGTACAATAAATTGCAAACACTCCGACAAGGTAACCGGAGTGTGGAGGATTATCATCAAGAGATGGAAATTGCTATAATCCGGGCTAATATCGAAGAAGACCATGAGGCTACTATGGCTAGGTTCTTGAATGGCTTGAATCAAGAAATTCATGATAGGGTGGAGATGCAGGATTATGTGGAATTAAAGGATATGGTGCACATGGCCATCAAGGTGGAGCAACAACTCAAGAGGAGAGGTGGTACACGTACATCTCATAATTCGGGTTTTTTCCTATGGAAACTGAGTCATGTGAAGAAAGAAGAGAAACCAGCTGGAAAACCTAAATTCGAGCCAAAACAAGAGACAACCAACCATGGCATTCAAGGTAAATCTGATCCTTCCATTTCTCGAATCATGACATTAAATGTTTTAAATGTCAAGGCAGGGGTCAAGTCACATAGCAAGTCAATGCCCGAACAAAAGAGTCATGGTAATAAGGGGTAATGGAGAGATCGAAACCGACTACGAGTCCGATACCGACTCTATACCACCATTGAAGGATGTAGATGAAGAAGAATATGCAGTTCAAGGTGAATTGTTGGTGTCAAGAAGACTTCTAAGGTTGCAAGCAAAAGAAATTGAAGAAGTACAGCGGAAGAACATCTTTTATACTAGGTGCTACGTCAAAGACAAGGTATGTAGTATGATTGTTGATGGAGGAAGTTGTACTAATGTTGCAAGCACAACCTTGGTGGAGAAATTAGGACTACCCACACTGAAACATTCTAGGCCGTGCAAGTTACAATGGCTGAATGATAGTCGCGAGGTAAAAGTAAATAAGCAGGTTTTGGTTTCATTCCGCATCGGAAAATATAAAAATGAAGTTTTGTATGATGTAGTTCTGATGCAAGCTGGACATTTGCCATTAGACCGACCGTGGTAATTCAATTGGAAGGTTAAATATGATGGCTTCACCAATAAATACTCGTTCGTGCTCAACCAAAAACTCATCACTCTTGTGCCAATGACACCAAAACAAGTTTATGAAGATCAAGTGAGGTTGCAAAAAGAGAGTGATAAAAAAAAGAGAATGATCAAAAGAAAGAGAGGAGCAAAAGAAAGAGAGTGAAAATCAGAGAGTGGCCGAGCAAAATGAGAGAGAAAAAGAAAATCAAAATTCAGCCATTGAGAGAAAATCAGAGAGAAAACAAAAGAATTTCTATGCAAAAGTGAATGAGATTAAGTAAGAAATGTTTTCAAATCAGCCGATGATTGTACTTTTGTACAAAGAGGCATTTCTGAATACTAACGAACTTGATCCTGCGTTGCCCAGTTATGTTGTTTCTCTTTTGCAGGAATTTGAGGATGTCTCTCCTGAGGAAACACCACATGAATTACTACCAATTCGAGGGATTGAACATCAAATTGATTTTGTTCCCGGTGCGACAATTCCAAACCGACCAGCCTATAGGAGCAATCCCAAAGAGACAAAGGAGCTTCAACGGCAGGTAAGTAAGTTGTTAGAGAAGGGGTATGTGAGGGAGAGCATGAGTCCGTGTGCCGTTCCGATTTTACTTGTACCTAAGAAGGATGGGATGTGGAGAATGTGCATTGATTGCCGAGCCATCAACAATATAATGGTAAAGTTTCGCCATCCTATTCCTCGCTTAGATGACATGTTAGATGAGTTGCATGGTTCTTGTGTGTTCTCTAAGATTGATTTAAAAAGTGGTTATCATCATATTAGAATGAAAGAAGGAGATGAATGGAAAACTGCCTTTAAAGCAAAATATGGTTTGTATGAATGGTTAGTTATGCATTTTCGGTTGACTAATGCACCAAGCACTTTTATGAGACTTATGAATCATATTTTGCGAGTATTTATAGGCAGGTTTGTTGTTGTCTATTTTGATGATATACCATTTATAGCAAAAACTTGGCTGATTATGCCGTACATTTGAAATCAGTTTTAGATGTGCTTAGGAAAGAAAAGTTATTTACTAACCTAAAAAAGTGTACTTTTTGCACCAATAAGCTTGTATTTCTGGGATTTGTTGTTAGTACACAGGGTATACAGGTTGATGAAGAGAAGGTACGTGCAATCCGAAAGTGGCCGAATCCCACAAGTGTAAGTAATATTCGTAGTTTTCATGGACTTGCTAGTTTTTACCGACGGTTTGTGAAGGACTTTAGTAGCATAGCCGCACCACTTACCGAAGTGATCAAGAAGAACGTCGAATTTAGATGGGGAGAAGAGCAAGAGAAGTCGTTTCAACTAATCAAAGAGACGCTAACCAACACCCCCTTATTGTCTTTACCTAACTTTTCTAAAACGTTTGAGATTAAATATGATGCTTCAGGTATTGGCATAGGCGTAGTTCTTATGCAGGAGGGACGACCAATTGTTTACTTCAGCGAGAAATTAAGCGGGGCAACCTTAAATTACCCGACTTATAACAAGGAGTTGTATGCATTGGTTCGAGCTTTGGAGACATGACAGCACTACCTATGGCCTAAAAAGTTCGTGATTCACACTGATCATGAGTCTTTGAAACACTTGAAGTGCCAACACAAGCTAAATAAAAGGCATGCTAGTTGGGTAGAGTTCTTTGAGACATTTCTATATGTCATCAGGTATAAGAAAGGTAAAGAGAATGTAGTCGTCGATGCACTTTCTCGCAGGTATACATTACTCTCTACACTTGATGCAAAATTACTTGGTTTTGAACACATTAAAAGTTTATACATTGATGACCATTAATTTTGTGAAGAGTATCGGGCTTGTGAGAAAAACGCTTGTGGTAAGTTCTTTAAACATGATGGGTTCTTATTTCGAGAAAATAAATTATGTGTGCCTAACTGTTCTTTGAGAGATTTATTAGTGCAGGAATCCCATGGAGGGGAATTAATGGGATTTTTTGGGGTTGCTAAGACCTTAGCTATTTTGTAGGAACACTTCTATTGGCCACAGATGAAACGAGATATTGAGCAAATTTGTGGTAGATGTGTCACAGGTAGGCAAGCTAAATCCAGAGTGCAGCCCAATGCTTTGTATACTCCTTTGCCCATTCCTAGTAAGCCTTGGATTGTAATTTCAATGGACTTTGTGTTAGAATTACCTAGGACTAAACGTGGAAGAGATTCGATTTTTGTGGTTGTGGATAGATTTTCTAAGATGGCACGTTTTATTTCATGTCACAAAACGGATGATACTTCTCATGTTGCTGATTTGTTCTTTAGAGAGATTGTGAGATTGCATGGCATGCCTACAACCATTGTTTCGGATAGAGATGCTAAGTTCTTGAGCTACTTTTGGAAGATTTTATGGTGTAAGCTAGGTACCAAGATTTTATTTTCTACTACTTGTCACCCACAAACTGATGGTCAAACTGAAATAGTAAATAGGACCTTGTCTACTTTATTGAGGGCAATAATTAAAAAGAACATCAAAATATGGGAAGAGTGTTTACCACATATTGAGTTTGCTTATAATAGATCTATTCATTCTGTTACTAAATTCTCACCGTTTGAAATTGTTTATGAGTTTAATCCTTTGACTCCATTGGATTTATCTCCATTACCTGTTTCTGAGCGTGTTAATTTTGATGGAAAGAAAAAGGCTAATTTTGTTAAGCAGATACATGAGAAGGCAAGACTCAATATTGAGAGAAGAACGGAGGAGTATGCAAAACAAGCTAATAAGAGGCGCCACAAGCTTGTTTTTGAACCCGGAGATTGGGTGTGGTTGCATATGAGAACAGAGATATTTCCGGCACAAAGACATTCTAAACTACTTCCAAGAGGGGATGGTCCTTTTCATGTTCTAGAGCGCATCAATTACAATGCTTACAAATTAGATTTGCCCGGTGAGTACAATGTTAGTGCTACTTTCAATGTTACTGATTTGAGTCATTTTGATATAGGTGATGATTTGAGGGAAAATTCTTTTCAAGAGGAGGGGAATGATGCAAATAATAGTTTGACTACAAAGGAGCCAATTCAAGTTCCAACTGGGCCGGTTACAAGAGCACAAGAAAAGAAGTTCAAAGATGCACTTAATGGGCTGATTCAAGAGGTTTGGGCTCAAGCAAATTCGTGGAGGCCCATTAAGGATGGTTCATGAGTTCAATAAAGATGCATCAATATGATTCAACTAGTAGAAAAATCTGATCAAAATTAATTGTTTCCTTTTGTTTTATTTCTAGAACTTTCCTTATATTGATCAGCAAATTAAGGGGCTGATTGTTTCCTTTTGTTTTATTTCTATTTCTTAAACTTTTTTTGTATGGATCAGCCAAATTAAGGGGCTGATTGTTTCCTTTTGTTTTGTTTCTTTTTCTTGAACTTTCCGTGTAGGAAACTTTCCTTGTATTTTTTTTAGCCTATAAAAAAGTGTCTAATGGAATAGAAGGGAGACAGTTTACAGATAATTGGTGAGCTTATTCTCTTTGGTTCTTTGAAGGACTATTCGAACTTATCAGAATTCTTCTGTGGCATTCATCATTGACGTATCAAACGGCTTTCCACTACCGTTTGTGGCGTCTTCCTTATACCAAGGTACTTGCTTCGCATTAAATAACGGATTGAGGTCAATTATACCGAGGTTCTTATTTTTGTTGAAGCAACAGATCGAGATCTCCCATTCAAACCTGATCGAGAAAATTCTTTGGATTTTCTCATTTTCTTCTACGGGTTTTGTTATTCTTGATGGGGTTCACATCAGTTATTAACTCCATCAAGATGTTATTTGCCTTAAACTTGATATTTCTTGAAAACTCGAAAAGAGAGTTACGATGAGAATGATTTCATGTTTACAAAAAATGAGCAAATTGATTCTTCTTTTTTTTAATGTCGAGTTTAGTTGTAACTGTGGAGAACGATCATACTCTCTTTTGGCAATCAGAGTGCAAGTTCTTCAGTTGGCAACTTTTACAAAACTCTTGGATGAAAGAACTCTGGATTGTTAACACAAGTGCTCATGTGGAGATAATTCGACCAATTTCTTAGCCCAGCCTTTAGCTAGTTATAGGAGTTTAGAAGCTTTTAAATTGGTATAACTGTCCAATTAATAGCATCTTTAATTTGATGATTGTTTTCCTGCATTTAATCTATTGGATTTGTATTAAATCCTCAAGATTTGTAACTGAAATCTTAAACCCTTTAGACTTGTAATTGAAACACGGATCTCAGCCTTAAAATTCGTATTTTAGCTCCTTACAGCTTATGAGGCATGCCCAGACTCGCGTTTAGGTGTTAATGAAGATAATTTTTGCCTCTTGAGGTTTTAAATTGAAAACGCGACCCTCTGGGATTCACGTTTTGGCTATACTTAGCTCAAATCATGAGCTTGAAGAAGGGTCAAATGCAGATCTCTCTATGATTGATGATCTGTATTTTAGTTCCCAGTAACGTGTTTTTATTGATTAGACCAATATTTGGGTACAAATGAGAATAGTTTTTATCCTCTGAGACTTTCGAGTGAAAATACGACCCTCTAAGGTTCGCGTTTTAGTTGTTTCCTGCTCCAATCATGAGCTCAAAAAATAGTTTGGAACATGAATCTATCTTTAATCGAAGATCTATGTATTAGTTTCTCAGCTAGACCTGCATTTGTATTGAAACAGGATTAACTTTAATCTTAGAAGACTCTGGAATCAAAACATGATCCTGCATTTGAAATGCAGGTTTAAGTTCGCTTTTCAAGGTCAAATCGAAATAACCTTAATTTTCTAAGGTCTTGAAATTAAGATGTAGCCATGTGGGGTCCACACTCAACCTCAGTCTTTGGCTTAATAAAATGCGAGTCTCTCTAATGATGATCGGCATTTTTGATCTCTAGGTTATTTCTAATGCACATGAGGGTCACGTTATTCTATATTTGGATAGATTTTTTGTCTCTTGACATTACAAGATCAAAACGCAACCCCTCATAGGTCTGCATTTTTTTGTATTTCGAGAGAGATTTTTTCTCTTGACATCTTTAAGTCCTAACGCGATCCTCAGAGGTCCGCATTTTGATTTTATGAATGCATTTTCCTTCTAATTTCCAAAAATTTCGCCCGCAGATGCTTCATAGCCTCGCTGAGCCTGTTAGGTCCTCAGGCCTTTTGAAAGTGACAAAATTATTAACCCCATCAGGCTGCTTCATAACCTCGTCAGACCTGTTAGGTATGCCAGGCCTTTTATTCATGACATAGTGGATAGCTCTATCACGGTTGTTGGTCTCATGTTCCATAATGCCATCGGTGATTTCACACTGTTCATTATTGCCAACATGACCCATATTTACTTTAGGGATCACGTCAATGTTTCTATTTTGTTTGCTAGTCAGACTAGCCTGCTTCTTGGCCTTGTGATTAGCAAAGATTGCTCAGTAGAAGGCTTTCTTCCTCTCCTTATTAGTAAGAGGAGTGATCCTGAGTGTTATAAATAGAGCGGATGAATTAAACTTTCTTGGGCTATGTTCATCTGGTGGCGGTAATAACTACACCAGTGTTATTGTTTTGGTTAGTTTTGATGGTAGAAGTAGATCCATGGGCGGGCATGGAGTTGACCTCTACTTACTTAGCCTTGCGAAAAGAACCAGTTTTGGATGGAGAAATGGATTTGTTGTTGTGGAAAAATTCTTCGTATTTGGCCTGGTCAAATTCGATCACCATGATATCAACTGTAGCATCAACCGCTACATTGCTGGACTGCGGGACGAACTCCTCAACGAGGGAGGAGTGACCCCGCTGCAAAATTGCTAGTTTGTTTTCATTGTTTACAATATCAAAGTTGAAAGTTTCCATCGAGAACAAAAAACACAAAAAATTTAGAATTTGAATTGCAATACTTAATATTTACTTTCTTTAAAATAAAAGTAAGGTTATAAATTTTTGATTCTTAATTCTGAGGAGCAGACCAATCTTACTTTTTTCTGTTGACAGTCCAGCAGGAACTTCAAGAATTTGAATTCTCTTTTTCTCCGTGAATTCTTCGATGCCCCTTTTTTGGAGGCCTGGAGTCACTTCTATAGTTGGAGGGCAGCATAACCATCCTCTCAATTTGTGGAGACCGTAATAGTTATTTACCCACGATTGGATGTATTTGAATTCTCTTTGGCAAGGTTAACGGTAAGGTTGGTTGGATGCTTCTGGCAAGGTTAACCTTCCATTCTAGCAAGGCTAATCGCGTTCTAGCAGAGTTAGCTTAGGTCTGGCAGAGCTAACCACTTTCTGACGAGGCTAACTGGGTCTGACGGAGCTAGCCATGTTCTAGCGAGCCTAATTGGGTCGAGCAGAGCTAACTGTGTTTTAGCGAGGCTAACTTGATCTGGCGAAGCTTATTGTGTTCTAGTGAGGCTAGTCTCGTTCTGACAAGGCTAGTCTCGTTCTAACGAGGCTAAACCCATCATTAGATCACTGTATTGGCTTATGGTATTGGCTTCTGGTATTGATATTTTCTTAGGAAAACAAATTTTTAGAGCCTACATATGCTCCAATGATGAGTTATTATTGTTAAGCCCAAGCTTCCTTGTAGCTTCGTACGAGGAATCGACAATACATGTTCTGTTTCAGTTATGCATGAGATGTATGCTCGCAAAAGAAAATTCAAGTTTGGACTGACAATAACTTGTCTTGTTTCAGTTATGTTTGACAACGGGTGAATTCTCTTAAAAGAAAATCAAGTTTGGATCCAAAATTACTTTTAAGGCTTAAATCCTCAATTAAAATTTTCTCACACTTATATGAAAATCTGCTTTTAAAAATTGAAAAGTTCTTGATTATGTAAAAATTTCATACTTTTTATTTATAATTTTGTTCCTATTTTTTCCTTTTATTTTATATGGGAGGCACATTAGGGTTTTTATCTCTTTTGAGCAAATTTGTAGTGTTTGAGTCATATAAATGACTCAGTTGTCATTAATTTTGGGAAGATTTGATTTCCATCAAATTTTCACAACACTTTGTCTTTTTTTCTTGTGAATTCAACATCGCCTAAAGGATTTGAGGATGGTACATTCTGAATTATATTTCGGCCAAAAATTTTGAGTTTAATCTTATTTTCACATTTCTGTTCAGCATTAGTGAAAGTATATAATGCCTCACATCCCAAAGTATGGGTAGCATTCAGCAACGTATCAAAAGTGAATACACTAAGCCTACAATATGTGAAAATAAGCATGTATTACTGTCGCAAATGTATACATATATATATATAATGAGGTACTAGTATAGAAATGAAGTCATGAGTTTTATTCCAACAGATGATGACGGATAAAACAAACATCCTTATTGCAATATTAGAAATTAAAATTTGAGGGAAACAAACATGTGGAAGGATATTAAAGTTTTCATTATTAAAACAATAAATGATGAATAATGGAACAGCCTCTCATGTTTCTCTTGTAATGAAAGCACCTACTAATATCTCTCCTCATCCTCAACATAGATGTCCAACTTTTTGGATCTTGTTGTCCTGTCATCTGCAAATTCAGTTCTTCTAGGCATGCCAAATTAAAATTGTTAGAATGACATAGCAAATACTATATGGAGAAAAGAGATATATAATACATAGACATGCTGTGTTTTACTAGATATAATACGAGAAATATAGAGAAATGACCAACATATGCAAGTATCATAAGAATCCTTTCATGAACGAGAAAAATTATAAATATATATCATACTTGTTTTGAATGTTGGGATATCATAAAATGGAAGAATGCACATTTAATATGGTTGCTGCATGGTAACAATAGTAGTAATAAAATTAAAATATATTTAAAACTAGAAACATGTTATAGAGTTGATCATGAATGTATTTGGAACTATTAAAAGTAATGTACCACATATTTTACGAGTATCCGTTCATATCTGGGACCATGGTCATGATTACTAGTATTATCCCATGACATAATGCTAGGTACTACTGGAAATATAAATTCTGATGAAACCCTAGAGCATGGCCATATAATAATGATAATAATTTAGTAATCACTTAGAACATCTATGGTCAGGTTCCCAAGTTCGATTGTACCACCTTATAATGCAAATCTCCTAAAATACATGTATAGTTCTTTCTTCAAGTTCCTCCTTTATCCCCTTCATTTTGTTTATTATTAAGTTTAAATGATATTAAAGTAACTGTGCATATAAGAATCTTTTAATGCACTTTATCCCAATCTAGATATCGGAACACTGACAAAATATTCTCGTAGTAATATGTTAATTTTTCGGTATAGTACCAATAGTTAAGATAGTTCATAAATTATTATCTAGTTATGCATTCTTAATTTGTACCAAATTAAAAAAAAAAAAACAAGGGTAGAACTATTTGATCTATCTACCTATCCAAATTTTTATAATGTATAGAATCGTTCGGCACACAAATAAATAAGATAAGACACTTGAAAACCATCCAAAGAATGTGGAAGGGTCAAATGGTACAAGGAAAGGGGTATTTTGTAATGGTTATTGTGCAACAATTTTAAAATTGTTGTAAAATAATATGTGTATCAATGCTTAAATTAACCGTTAAAGTGGATTTTCTTTTTGCAATGATTAATCTGCAATTTTTCTAACATCGTTTAGATAAATTATATTTTACAATATTTTTCAAAAATATTGCAGTAGATAGCTTATTTTCCATGGTTATTTTGCAACACTTAGTGAGTTGTCACTAAGTGATTATTTTGTAATGATTTAAATAAATGTTACAAATATATAACTTTTTTATGACAATTACACTACAACAGTTCAATAGTCATTTCTAAATATTAGATGTTAATAATGGTTAGCGTAACCGTTACAACAAATTCGTTCATTTGCAATAGTTTGCATACAATGGTTAATAAAACTGTAGCTAAATAAAACTTTTGGAAACAATTTGATTATCCATTGCAAGTAAATTCTTTATTAGTTAAGCATATATATAATTTTTGTGTTAGTACAATTTTAATTTAGAATCACATGTAGTTACAATAACTTGCAGCAATTTTTACGTTTTTGTTTACAAATAGGTATAAATTAATTGTTGTCTAAACCCTAATATCTCGGTTGCTAGTGATATCAGTGACTCGGAATTCACTGATATTTCATCTAAAGCCAACAAGAACAGTATTATTTCAATTTCCTTGGTTCTTAACAAATTGTTATTCGTAATTTGGCAAGGAATAACCATTTAAGAATATAAGAAATCAAAAAAAATTCAGACGTGAAATATATTTTAAAAATTTATTTCATTATTTTGATTTATTGAAGTTATTATTTTTCTTATGTTCGTTTTTAAAAAAGAAAAAATTGAGAAATTGATACTTTATATAATTTATCAAAAGTATATATACATATGTTTTCATATATAATACTTAATATTAAATAGATTTTGGTTTGGATTTGATAAATATGTTAAATATGTTTTAGAAATATATAATATTTAATAATAATTTTGTTTTCTTGACAAATATTTTTAAACTAGAAAAAAATTATCATTATCTTTAATTTAGTTAACTTATATATACATAAGATATTATTTTTTTAAAAATATAATATGAATTTTATCTAAAATAAAAATATTTTGATTATAAATATCTTATTAGGATTTTTTACATGTTTTCCTCTCCCGACGTTTCCTATCCCAGCTTCTCTCTAAAACGCCTCCACGCTCTCGTTCTCTCAAACACCTCCGCTGCCGCATGCAATCCGCCTCCGACGCTGCACGCTGCCCCGCCTTCGCCGATGCATGCAGCCCCGCCTCCGCCGCTGCACCATCAACGGCCGTGACCCACCTCCGCCTCCGCCGCTGGACGCATGAGCAAACAACCCGCCTCCGTCTTCGCGCTGCATGTTCCACTTCCTGATCCGCCTCTGCCGCAGCCGTGACCCGCCTCTGCCTCCGCCTCCGCCGCTGCACGCTTTCGGTTCCTGATCCGCATCCACTGCAGTCGTGACCCGCCTCCACCTCCGCCGCTGCACGAACGCACCAACAACCACCTCTGCCTCCGCTGCTGCACGCACACGGCCGTGATCCTCCTCCACCTCCACCGCTGTACTCCTCCGCCTCCACCGCTGTACGCACGCGCAAGTAAGGTAAAGCATTTCATTTTTTTTTAAACCAACTTTTAAGAATTGATATTATTTTTTTTTTCTGTAGAGAATCTTAACCGATTGCAATTATCTTTTTTCTTTTTTGCCTTTTTAATGGATCCTTCTACATCATGCATGGCTCAAGTCTCATAATTTTTCATTGAAATTGCTAAGTAGCTAATAAAAAGGTAATTCTAATTGCCACATATTTTGTTAAACCATCCATAATAACCGTATTTTGACTTTTATCGAACTATGTATTCCATTGTTTCCATTTCCTAATTAAAAATAATAATTTTTTATATTCTAGATACATCAAAATCTATTTATGCCTTACTTTTATGTCTCATAATCCAATTGTCGTTTATGTCTTGTTGTACAATACAACAGTAACTCTCAATATGCGCAAATTGTCCCTCTTACAATCATTGAAAAGAGATGAAGAATTTTCGATCATGATATCTGTTGGCAGTGAAAATTTCTGAATAAAAAAGAGTTTTCCACGACAGAACACGGAGCTAATCCATAGCTCCGCGTTTGGCTATTTTTAGCCTCGCGTTTGAGTAAACGCGGAGATTTCAATTGCTCCGCGTTAGCTCCGCGCACTGGTTATTTATCACCGCGTTTTGATGCGATTAAAGCTCCGCGTGAGCAGATAACCAGAATCTCAAATTGATTGAGATTATGATTTGGGCTTATCCAAATACCAAATCAAATCCAATCAGAATTCTAAATCAAGAGATTTAAATCAATATTAAATATTTGATTGGAATCCTTGATGAGAGCAAATTCTATTCAGATAGAAACTCTCTCAAATCTTCCTGGGGCTTTAAATACCTTCTTGGTGAAACCCTAGGGGATCTTTTTGAAGTTTTGGTAAAGTTCGAGTTACGCGTGAGAGTCTTGAACGAATCAAAACCAGAGATCAGAGGTCTTCTTCTTCCTTCTTTCGATCCTTTGGCAATTCAAGTACGCGAGAGAGCCTTGAAGCCTTTTTATGATCATTTTCCTCTTAGAGAATTCAAGTTACGCACAGAGCCTTGGATTCATAAAGAGAAAAGACCAAAAAGATCGTTTACAGTCGGCCGATATCTTCAAAAGAGAAGATTTCAACGTATCGATCGTTCAAAAGAACTACTATAGATCCCATCGCCACTGATCCCACACAACATATTGTAAAAGAGAGAGATTGAAGTATAAAATCCTCTCGTTTGTTCTTCTTTATATCTTGTTCACTTCTATTGTAATTTAAGTTAATTCGATGGAAGGAAGCAAAGGAACTTTTGCGGCGAACAAACTGGCGACCACAGTGGGAGCCATCTCTTTCACTGATGAAGAGATTGTGGCGCAATCGGACGTTGACTTGATCGGATCCGAAGTAGACACGCTGGTCGTTGAAATCGACCAGCAGAAGTACGAGGAGTTTCTCTCCTCTGGATCAGGTAACTTGGATGAGACACGGCACTATCGTCGCATGTACTCCAATGCCCGAGCGACGGGTAGAAAGGTATCCACCGAGAGACGGGGATCCTTGGAGACTGCGGCTATAGGGCTGGAGTTCACACAAGAAATCCTAGCCAAGGATGAGCTTCCGACTGCCGAAGAAGACCTGGGAACTGGATTGGCCAGGACCCAACTCCGAAATAGGAACCGGAGAGCGAGGCATAGAGTCCTCAAAGCCTGCCTCGGACGCGGAGCTAATACCAGAGGACGCGAGGCTATGGTCCCTCGCAAATTGGCTCGCGCTACCCGCGAGACCAGTCTCTACCGCGTTAAACACGAAGTTACAACTTGCCTTAAAAGCAAGGTAAAGCCAGCGTGTGATATTCCGCGCGAGGCTACCGCTGAGCTTAGCGAGAGACACGAAGCTAGCGAAGTTTGCTCTAGTCGCAAAATATCTGACACTCATGAGAGACGCTGTATAAAAATTCTGTAAAGCCAGCGTGTGATTCTCCACGCGAGGCTGATACTAAGCTAAGCGAGAAATGCGAGGCTACTTGCGAGAAACGCAAGACTTATAACACTCGCGAGAGACGCGAGTATAAAAATTCTATAAAGCCAGCGTGTGATATTCCGGGCGAGGCTACTGCTAAGCTAAGCGAGAAATGCGAGGCTACTTGCGAGAAACGCAAGACTTATGACACTCGCGAGAGACGCGAGTATAAAAATTCTGTAAAGCCAGCGTGTGATTTTCCACGCGAGGCCAGTAATGCTTGCGAGAAACGCAAGATATCTAATACTCGCGAGTAACGCGAAGATGATTGGCAAATTGTTGTCAGTCGTAGAAATCGCGCAAGACGCGAAATAATGACTTGTGATAACCACAAGGGTAAGCTAGCGTATAGGAATTTTATTCCACGCGGGGCTAACATTACAGAAGAGAAGCTTCTGAAAACACGCCAAGCCAGCATAAAAAGCGAGGCTAGCGTGGATAAACGCGGAGCTACTCTTCAGGCTCGCGAGGATAAACGCGGAGCTACTCTTCAGGCTCGCGATGATCAACGCGGAGCTACTCTTCAGGCTCGCAATATAAAACGCGAGGCTACTTCTAAGCCCCGCGAGGATCAATCCGACTACAGAAACAGGGTTGATCAGTCAAAGAAGCTTCAGTGGGTTCCTAGACCCTCTCAAAAGTCGGATGGACTTCATGATTCCATGGTTAAAGGCGCTGATCTCAGGGAGTATCTATCCAAAAAGAGAGGCATAGATCAACTTCAAGCTGAACCTGCTTGTCACTGTCAGCAGCTTATGACGGCAGTGTCCACTATAATGGACAACTGTGGCTGCATCAAGAGCAGGGTATCTGTGTTTGATCGATTAACCGAGTCGGACAAGAACCCTACTAAGAAACCAAAGACTGCTTCCCTAAAACACTGGAGAGCTGTAACCTCCAATATGGTGGGGAAAGGGAAGAAAATTGTAGAGACTGATTCAGAATCGAGCGATGAAAAACCTCATCGTGTTACTCGACTAAAATCAGGAGCCGTCCCGCCTCAAAATTATAAGAGGCTTGCAAGGGGTTCTTACGATGAGGACAGTGATAATTCAGCCAGAGCCTCGCCTCGTTCCTCCGCGTCATCTAGACTACAGAAGTCAGCATCGCACATGGCGGATAAGTCTGACGATATCAATCAGAGATTTGAAGCTCAAGAAAAAATGATTCGAGAGCAGTAAAAGACGATTGAAGACCTTAAAGTCATGCTATCGAGATTTGTTGAGGATAATGCCAAAAAGGGCAAAAAAACTCCAAATGATGAAGAACAGGAGGAGAAAGCCCACTCAATGCATGAGGATGAGGATAGATTCTCTTTCCATGATCCGCATGGAGAAAAAATTGAAAAATTACAAAATCAACTCGAAGCTCTGATGCGTAAAAAAGAGTTGAAAGAGGCAGGGGTTTCAAGACCGTATCCTCCTGAATGGGATACGATACCATACCCACAGAAGTATAAGCCGCTCAAATTAGAGCCATATGACGGGAAGAGATCGCCCAGTCAGCACATCTATTATTTCTTGTCCCAAGCAAGACATTTGATGGGTAATGACCCCATCATGACCAAAGTATTCGCAAGTACTTTGCGAGGGCCTGCCTTTACTTGGTTTATGCAGCTGCCCCCAGGTACTATTAATACCTGGTTAGATGTAGAGAAATTATTTCTCTCACGTTTCTTCGAGGATGATACCGAGATTACGGTTCATTCCCTCCTTGCAACTAGACAAGGGGAACAAGAAACGGTAAAAGAATTTATAGAAAGGTTCCGGGAGAAGTCCATCATTGCAAACACGGAATGGTCTAGGAAACTCTTGTCGAAACTTGTCGACACAATTTTAAGACCAATGTGCTCCTAAAAATGAGGGCCGTAGAGCTAAGACATGGAGGGATTTGCTCAAACAGGGAGAGCAAGCTGAGAACTTGATTCGTCGAGTTGAAGAATCTCGTGAATCAAGAAGTGCTGGGGGTAGTAAGTCATATACCCAAAATAGCAGCAATAAGAATAAAGGAAAAGCAGTGATGACATCAGAAGCTGCTCCTCAGAAATCCAGCCCTCCACCAAAGCCGAAGCCCCAAAATCAGCAGGGCTCGAGGCAAAATAGACTACAGCAGGAGAGAAATTATACTTTCAAAGCGGAACAGACGTCTATCCTCTTTCACTTGCTCCAGAAGAAGGGAATGCTAAAACTTCCGGAGAATAAGAAGCCAGAAGATGCTGGCAAGACTAAAGATCCTAACTACTGTCTCTATCACTGGAATGTTGGGCACCCTACTAGGGATTGTTTTCCCCTTAAGAACAGAATCCAAGCACTAATAGAAGCTGGAGTTCTGACGCTTAAGGAAGAGCAGAAGAAGGTCACTGCCAATATGGCAACCATAGTGGTTGGAACCCACGAGTTTCCCGCAGGAGTGACCCCAATCCCAAAGGGTAAGATGATCACGAAGAACCTTGATCCTCACAACAAAGCCCAAGAAGGACTTGTCCCTATGACGACCCAAAAGGGGGAAGTTATGTGGGTTCATCCCGATTTGCTAGAGGATGAGCAATGGACTACTACAAGAGGTCAAGGGAAGAAGCGGACTGTTAATGCCATTTGTGCAGATATAAAGGAAGAATATATAGCTTCGAGAGCCTTCACAGATTCTGAAGAGGAACCCGAAACTATGGCCACTCACCAAGATGGGGCAGGCTCTTCCAGTACTCGATCCGGAAAGACATATCTTAAGGACTACACTAGAGTAGATCCGAAAGACATCTATGCATAACTCGCAAAGCCCGCAAAACAGAAAGGACTTCGCTTCCAGAAGAATCCTATTAGAGAGGAAGGAGCCAACGAGACTACCTTCAAGTTTGACATAATTGCTCAGTTGGCGAATATCCCACCACGAGTAACGCTTTACGAATTGTTGAGATTATCAAAATCAACACGTGAAGCTCTAAGAGAGGCCTTGGCAGACTCTGAGTCATTCCTAGCTCAGATTATCGAGCCGGCCAACAAAGAAGAACAGGACTCTTGCCCCTGCTATCACCAAGTGAGGAGGCATGTCCCACAAATCATCTTCTCTCCAGAAGACATGCAGGTGAGGAATATAAAGCATAACAGGCCTTTATATTTCACCGGATATGTCGGATCCACAAAGGTAGACCGAATTCAGATTGATCCGGGTTCTGCACTAAGTGTCATACCCAGAAAGTTGATGCAGCTGTTAGGGATTTCCCTCCATCGTCTGACACCAACCAATACAATGATATACGGGTTTAATGCCAATAATAGCCGTCCCCTCGGAAAAATCCGACTCCGATGTCGGATCGGGGATTTAAGGACGGAGGCTACATGCTACGTTATTGATGCAGATACCTCCTACAACATTCTATTGGGGCGGCCTTGGATCCACGCTCACATGATAGTTCCGTCAACTCTCCACCAATGCATGAAATATTGCGATGAGGAAAGAGAGGTCCGGACACTAATTGCTGACAAGCAACCATCAAAGGGTTGGAGAATCACTTCACGGATGCTGCACTGTATAAACCATCCCATGAAGTTTCCAATGACAATCCTAGCAAACCTCCAAAGCCCGATGACAGTGGCAATGAAGCCGACACTGACTACGAGCTTCCTAGAGAAGATGATGGGGGTGATTATGAAATCAACCCTTATTTAGATTTTAGTTTGAGTCTTGATAATATAGTGGATGTAATAGAGAGTGAATGGATTATTAATGAAGACATAAAGTTAGTCTACGAGTATGCTGTAGTTACTGAGTCTGAACCCTCTTGTACTTCCACTGAAGTGGATGGCGTATCCGAACTTGAAGTTCTGGCGGCATATCATTTGCCACTTAGGTCATCCCTCCTCTCCCGGTCTAAAATAGCTGAGAAAAAAGGTCACTACTTCGAAGTGCCTCCTCGGAGAGGATCCCAAAAGCCGATTATGTTCGGCAGGGTAATTACGTCACCCCGGCGAAAACAAAGCAGTGAAAGTGATGAACAAACATCACCCTAATTTCACCTGTATGAACAAAAATCCCGGCAGATAATGGAGAAGATGAGTTATAATTTTACCCAGAAACCGGGATTGAACTTTGGAAAAGGGTGACGGAACCTTATACCCTCGTTCAGACCGAGAGGAAAGAGCCCTGATTATTATCAGAAGACTCGCAGGGGGTTGGGCTATATGTCTACTCCTCCCTCATCACCCTCCGGACAAGAAGAGAGCTCTTCGGCCAAGGAAGATACATCTTCACCCAATAATGACTCAAATATAAGTACCGACACCTGGTTTCAGTCCTTGACGGCCAATATAGTTTCAGCCGTACCAGAAAGCGACGAGGAACCAATTGATGTCCAAGATGATTCCTGGGCTAAGCATATGGACACTCTTTGGGATGTCTGCTTTGTGCAGCGTGATCCGCCCACTGAAGACAAATTGATACAAGTCAATATGGGGACGGAAGAAAATCCGAAACCCATCTTCATAAGCGACACGCTAACCCCATTGGAAAAGGAGGAACTTATATCTCTCATCAAAGAATATATAGACGTGTTCGCATGGAATTATGAAGACATGCCTGGGCTTGATCCTCAAATTGCCACACATCGGTTAAATATAAAAGAAGATGCCAAACCTGTTAAACAATAACAGGGGCGTTTTCGACCGGAGTTGATGGAGGCAATAGTTGCTGAGGTCAATAATCTTATAAAATCCGGATTCATCCGTGAAGAACAACATCCTGATTGGGTTGCCAAAATAGTGCCGGTTCGTAAAAAGAACGGCAAAATCCGGATATGCATCGACTTTCGGGATCTCAACGCTGTATGTCCTAAGGATGAGTTTCCACTTCCCATCACCGACGTGATGATAGACAATACTTGTGGTTATGAGAGGATGTCCTTTATGGATGACTTCTAAGGATATAACTAGATTAAGATGCACCCGGATGATGAAAAGCATACAGCTTTCAGAACACCGTTGGGGGTATACTGCTATACGGTGATGCCATTTGGGCTGAAGAATGCCGGTGCCACTTATCAACATGCAATGAGCACTATATTCAAAGAACACCTGCGCGACAGTAGAGTGCTACGTGGATGACTTGGCGGCCAAAAATAAAAATAAAGAGGACCATATTCAGGACTTAAGAATGGTCTTCGATCTCATGAGGAAACATCATTTGAAGATGAATACCACTAAGTCATTTATGGGGGTGTCGAGTGGGAAATTCCTTGGGTTCATAATAACTTCAAAAAGAATTTTCCTCGACCCTGCAAAAGTAAAAGCAATTAGCGAGATGCCGCCTCCCCGCAATCTTAAAGAATTGAGGGGGTTATAAGGGAAGCTTGCCTATATTCAGCCCTTCATTTCCAATCTATCGGGGTGATGCCAGCCGTTTTCTCGACTTATGAAGAAGGGGGTTTTTTTTGTATGGGATGAGGCATGTCAACGGGCCTTCGATGACCTTAAAGAATATCTCACCAAACCTCCCATTCTTATGGCGCCGGTCCCTGGGCAGCCGTTCCTTATATATGTAAGGGCCATGGATAATGCCTTAGGAGCATTACTTGCTCAATATAATGAACACGGCCATGAACATGCCCTCTATTATCTAAGCAGGATAATGATTGGGGCCGAGCAGCGGTATACCCCGATTGAAAAGGAATGTTTAGCCCTAGTGTTCGCTGTTCAGAAAATGCGACACTATATTTCGGGGCAAACAATTCATGTCATATCACGGGTTAATCTCCTGAAAATTCTGATGACAAAACCGGGATCCTTAAATGGCCGGTTGGCGAAATGGGCATTATTGCTGTCGCCATATGATATGCATTTCGTCCCTCAGAAAGCCACAAAGGGACAGGCTATCACCGATTTTCTTGCAGACCATCCAATTGGGTCTAATTCCAAACAGACGTCAGACGTCAACACAGTTAGCAAGGAGCAAGTATGGCAAATGTTCTTTGATGGTGCTGCCAGGCGATCTGCTACTGGAGTGGGAGTTGTGCTAATCTCCCCACATAAACATATATTGTCTAACGGTTACTCATTGACAGAACCGTGCACGAATAATATGGCGGAATATAACGCACTCATTATCGGCCTGAAGATGGCTCTACAACTGGGGGTGAACTATCTAGAGGCATATGGAGACTCTAAACTCATCGTCAATCAGATGACGGGCGAGTATGAAGTCAGACATGAAGCCCTCATCCCCTATCACTAGCTAGCCATTAAACTAGCAGGGTACTTTGAGCAATTTTACATTTCTCATATATCTCGGAATGAGAATGTATATGCAGATGCCCTTGCCGCATTAGTAGCAACATTGGCGATCCCACCAGGGGAGGCTAAAAGCATCACCATTGGAAGCAGAGAGCTTCTCCATCCAGATATTGTTCTTCAAAATAAAGAAGTATGCCAAGCAGGCTTAACTTTGGAATCCCGTGATTGGCGATTTCCATTTGTGGATTATGCTTTACATGGGATATTACCAGAAGATCCTAAGGAAGCCACCTCGATAAAGAGGAAGGCCCAAAGATTTTATTATGACCATAAGCTTCAGACTTTATATAGAAAGTCAAGAGATGGTCTGCTACTACGCTGCATATCAAAAGCAGAAGCAGAAGAAGTGCTGAGAGAAACACACGATGGAGTATGTGGAGCTCATCAGCCCGGTCCAAAACTTGGAGACCGTATAAGAAGGTTAGGATACTATTGGCCGAGCATGATCTCGGAAGCAATGGCATACGCTAAACGGTGCCATGCATGCCAAATACATGCCAATTTTATTCATCAACCCCAAGAATACTTGCACAATACTGTTGCAAGTTGGCCATTTGAAGCATGGGGGATGGATATTGTGGGGCCTATAACTCCCCCGTCATCCAGAGAACATCGGTTTATTCTTGCAATAAACGATTATTTTTCAAAGTGGGCTGAAGCCGTGCCCATGAAAGAGGTGAAAACGGCAGATGTGATCAAATTCGTCAAGCATCATGTCATTTACCGCTTCGGCGTCCCCCGACGGATTATTCATGATAATGGTCCACAATTCATCAGTCAAGAATTCTCCAGATTCTGCAATAAGTTCAGAATCAAAGATATTGCTTCAACGCCGTATAACCCCGCAGCTAATGGGTTGGCCGAAGCTTTTAACAAAACGATCATCAAACTCCTTCGGAAGTTCGTCTCTTCTAATAAACGAGATTGGGATGAAAAGTTAGGAGAATGCCTGTGGGCTTATCGCACCACTGTTCGCACCCCTACAAAAGCTACTCCATTCTCTTTGGTCTATGGAAGCGAGGCCGTCTTACCTCTCGAAGTCCAGATTCCTTCATTAAGAGTGGCTTTAGCCACAAAGATGACGACAGAAGAGCGCCATCAAAAAAGTTTTGGAGAACTAGAGGCGTTGAATGAAAAGCGTCTCAGGGCTCAACAACAAATTGAGTTGTATCAAGCCCGAATTTCTCAAACGTTCAATAAAAACATTAAGCCAAGGACCTTTAAACAAGGAGACTTGGTTCTGGCTGTTAAAAGGCCAATGGTGTTACCCAAAAGACTAAGCGTAAATTTGAACCCAAGTGGGAAGGACCGTTTGTTGTGGAAACAGTATACTCCAGTGGAGCCTATCGCTTAATGAATCAAAATGGTGACAGGATGATGATGCCGATCAATAGCAAATTTCTGAAGAAATACTATTCTTAATATCCCTGGAGGTACGAGTCTCTCTTTTATTAGGCATGCGCAATTTGGCACCTCTGACCTAAATCTGGTATGCTTGGTTCTCAAGTTTGAACAGCCTCCAGTCGTTTCTTAGGCATGCGCAGTTTGGCGCCTCTGACCTAAACCTGGTGTGTTTGATTCTCAAGTTTGAACCACCTTCAGTCTTTTTCTTAGGCATGCGCAGTTTGGCGCCTCTGACCTAAACCTGGTGTGTTTGGTTCTCAAGTTTGAACCACCTCCAGTCTTTTTCTTAGGCATGCGCATTTTGGCGCCTCTGACCTAAATCTGGTGTGTCTGGTTCTCAAGTTTGAACCACCTCCAGTCTTTTCTTAGGCATGCGAAGTTTGGCTCCTCTGACCTAAACCTGGTGTGTTTGGTTCTCAAGTTTGAACCACCTCCAGTCCTTTGCTTAGGCATGCGCAGTTCGACGCCTCTGACCTAAACCTGGTGTGCTTGGTTCTCAAGTTTGAACCACCTCCAGTCTTTTCTTAGGCTTGCGCAGTTTGGCGCCTCTGACCTAAACCTGGTGTGTTTGGTGTGCCCAGTTCAAGTTACGCGAGAGAGCCTTGAACCGCCTCCTGTTGGGTTCTCAAGTTTGAACCACCTCCAGTCTTTTTCTTAGGCATGCGCAGTTTGGCGCCTCTGACCTAAACCTGGTGTGTTTGGTGTGCCCAGTTCAAGTTACGCGAGAGAGCCTTGAACCGCCTCCTGTTTGGTTCTCAAGTTTGAACCACCTCCAGTCTTTTTCTTAGGCATGCGCAATGAGCGCCTCTGACCTAAATTTGGTGTGCCCAGTTCAAGTTACGCGAGAGAGCCTTGAACTGCCTCCAATCTTTCTTTTAGGCATGCGCAATTGAGCGCCTCTGACCTAAAAGGTATGAATTACCCAACGCCGACTAGACAATGGGGAGAGAACCAGTTTCTCGCCAACCCCTTCATGCTGGGGGTAAAAAGTATGAATTACCCAACACCGATAAGGCAAAGGAAAGAGGAAAAGTTTGGCATTTAAGCCCAAACGAAATCCTCGATAACTCACCATGTTGAGGGGAATAACATGGCTAGCCCAACTCAAACGGTCGTTGGTAAAGGCTAATTAAATCCGTTGATAGCTGGGGGTTTGCTAAAAATCCCATAAACCCTATCATGTTAAACTCTTACCTATGACAGTATGATTTGGAAAACTGTAAATCATTTTGATGACAAGTTATCTGTTGCACAAACAAATTCTGTGGCCAGCAGACAAAAGAATCAAGTGATTATCTTTATTTCATCAAAAGAATGAAGTTACAAAAATTCTTTTATTACAAGTTCTTATTACAAAAGCAATAAAAGAATAGAACAAAATTATGGATCTCCTAGAAGCTTCAGCTTGTTCATCACTTCGTCAATCACCTGACGACGATTTGCTTCTATGGAGTATTGAGCCTGCTGAAGTAAGACATCGTCATTTATGGCCAGTTGCTGAGTCAGATATTGACGAGAGTCTTCTATAGCACGGCTCCTTAGTCCCTCCTCTTGCTCAACCTGCCCCTGTTAGAGGGTTAGCGCTGCCCGCTTCTTAACAGATTCCCCTAATTTAAGCTCATTGGCCGCTATGACCGCCCGAGCTTTGGCAATGGTCTCCTGGGCCCTAAGGATTTCGGCCTGACTTCTCCCAATTTCAGAGCCCACTGCCTCCAAGCTCTTTAGAATGGACTCCCGATTAGCTTGAAGCTCTGCCAATTTCCGAGACCATACTTCTTCCTGACGTATCAGCTCTTCTCGACGTGCTGTCAATTCTACCCGAAGCCGCGCCATCTCTATTGCGGTGAGCGCTTCCACATCCGCTTGGCGAATTGTGTTTAGCGTGTTCACCTGCTCCTCCAAAGCATTAAAGCAGGCCCGATAGGGAGCAGCTCGGTCTTGTCCCCCAATTTTTTCAATATTGTCCAAATAACTGGATAACATTGGATGGCCGAGGCTGAAGAAATCCGTGTCGTCAGAGATCATCTCAACGCATCTTCTGAGGAACCGCATAAAGTCATTAACGCTATAGTTGAAGAGCTCCTCAAAATGATTCACGGCGCCTGTATTCAAAACAGGCAGCGCTAAAGAAGATGTCGCTGGTGGAAGAGCGGCACCCACTGGTGTTGAAGAAGAGGAAGCCTGTCCCTGTACCAGGTTCATGACATGCGGAGCCAATAAGGCCAACGCAGATCTGGCGGAGCTAGGAACCTGAGGGGAAGCGACGCTAGTGTGGATCACATGAGCAGTACCACCGACAGGAGAAGAGGAGGGAGTGTTTCCACCAGAAGCTCCCCCAGTTACGGAAGTAGTTTCAAACGAGAACTTCAAATTATCCTCATCTCATGTTGGAAGACTTGGAGCCAGAGGAGTTGCAGGTGTCTCGACAACCATTATGATAGAAGGCGTTGATATTGCTGGTCGAGGAGCAGAAGGTGCACCAGAGACCACTGGGAAGGTCTCTGTAGAGCAGACCGGTGGTGTTGGAGACGGCATGCTGGGAGACGGTGTGGCCTCTTTTGCAGCGGCCACAATAATAACTTCTGTTCTTTCATCACTCCCAAGTTCATCGATGGGAGGAATTGATGAGGAAACTGGACATGTAGTTGGCGTGAAATAATCAACGTCAAACTCGCCGGCAGAGCTACCCAAACCGCCCACTGAGCCAGTAGCGCCCGAATAGTCCACCCTGTCATCAGACTCCACCTGGGTGGTTGAGTGCATCGGCGAGAGGAGCTGACCGCCTGCATCAGGAAACAGGTAAATGGTGTTATAAAGTAAAAATAACAGACAAAAGACAAAATATTAAGAGCCATACCCGGAGATACAAATCCAGTTGTCGGACTTGAAGGGGGAGCTGCCGTCGTTTCCAACAGCATACCCGTCTCGCTACCCAGCGGTTGCGCTACAGGGTGCTCAACAGGCTCTTCGGTTGGAGGAACTGAAACCTCGAGAGCCCTTGGAGCTTCAGCAGGATCACTCTCCCCTGTCGGCGTTGAAGCGAACTTGATGGCCACTTCTTGAGGGGCTACCAGAGTTCCCGGAGCCAACTTCTACTTCTTTTTAGTAGGTCTTTTCTTTAAGGTACCGCGGTGTTTCAGAGTCGGGCTCCAAGGGCGAATGACGACAGGTTGGGGAGCACCTCCAACATCGGGGTTATTATCGTCATTATTATCATCATCATCATCATCAGACTCGCTGACGTCTGACGGTTCAGCCGCGGCACCAAGAAATTCCTCCATTCTTTTTATTCTTACTCTTGAAGAACCCTGGCGGCTAATGTAGAAAGCCTCAATCTCCTTGGAACAACTTCGGTTGAGGGAGAAATGAGGCATATTAGCATTTGCGATGCGATACCATGTGCAAAAGCTGAGAGTCATGGTCAATTCTGGCGACTTCTGGGGAAGAGCAAATTAAGCTCCGGTCCCGCCAGCTGCGAAATGAAACCAGCCACGGGTACCCTCGTACAAGTTCCCCTCATGGACAAGATTTTTGCTTGGATTACCCACATAGAGTTGGGAGTATCCAAATTGGCGAGCAAAACGACTCGGGATGTACGGTTCGATAAGACATTTACTGTCTTAACGATATATCAAATGCCCGAGCCAAATATTGAGAAGCCACCAGAAAGATCCTGAGGATAAAGCAGTAAAATTGTTTGCTCCAACAGTATCCTTCAACTTCAATCCGTATCCTCCACCAGAAAAGTCGGGGAAGCACCTGAAAATCTCATAGTTCTGGTGTTGCCGGAGAGTCTTACGGATTTGGGACATATAGTATTGCTGCCATGAGGAACGTTCATATAGTTCCACAAGATAACACTTGTCACCTGAGCGGCGTGAAGCAGCACTCATCAGAGACGAGCAGTGTAAAACGAGCCATGCCATCAGATAAGTGTAAGGAAGCTCCACCCTAGGGTTCGGAGTCTTCACTTGAATGATGTCCTTCGACTTGCCTTTCCCTTTTCCTTTGCCCTTATTGGCAGGGATGAAGTCATTGCAGAGTGTCCGTAATCCATGCTGCAGATTGCACACCATGGCGGGAAGAAGTCCGAAAGGTCGGCCGTATGCAAGGAGAACTGCTGGATATACCACAGTCATTGCAATTGCTTCTTTGGGCAGCGACGGCACGACACATCTCTTCAGCCACAGCATCAGGAATCCAGCAATAAGGCCTCTGTTGGATATTGGGGACTGAGCCTGATAATGGTAGTTCTTGAATGAGATACCAGGACCAAATCCACCTTCGTTGGATTCAGTAGTATAAAGCGTTAGTTGGGTCTTGGCAATGCGGCGCTCAATCTCTGTGATGTACACAGGAGGATGACCATGGACAGTCGTTGAACTATCCTTAGAATTCAAATTGGCGAAGAGGTAATCAGCCCATTTTTTGTGGCCGATACCTTGATTACGCATACCTGCTAAATCAGCACAGATGCGGTAATGGCACATCATCTCCCAGTATGTGACATAGATGCGCTCGTCCGTCGCCAATAGTATGTTCCGCTCCTTGGTGGTAGGAATGTACTCTTCGTAGGGGACTTCGCCCATTGAGAGCCCAGAGACTTCAAACATCTCATGGAGAGCAAACCCTAGCTCACCCACTAGTGTAAAAAGAGTGCAGGTCTCGGGGTTATACATCTCCAGAAAGCAGAAAAAGTGATATGCACTCTGAGAGAACCCAAATTGGACATTCCTAATGGCCTGGTACAGACCAATCTCCTTCAAGATGGGTTCATGAGAATCTAACATGTACTGAACAAGGCGGGCCCACCACATGTTACCAGAAGAATAAACCCAGCTAGGCATCCTAAAGTCGCTGGCCGGGTACTGACCATCCTTCGCCAGGAACTCACTTAAGAAAGTCTTGCGCGGATGGGAATTTCTCCTACTAGGAGCTCCTTGCCAAAACGGCCTAGAAGCAAACCAGTAATGCACCTGGGGGGACCATCTTGATAAACCCCTTGTGCACCAAATTTGCCCGTTGGGACGCCATCTTGCTCTTGAGTTAGTCCCCACTTTAACTCCCGAGGCATCGCCAGCCTCTGAAGATAGACCAGGGGATAGCTACAATCCATCCCAGACAGAAACATTAAAGCTTCGCCAGAGTTATATAGCCACATGCAGTTCTCTTCAAATAGGATCGCATCTGATTGCTCCATTTGGTCCCCAAAGAGAAACGCGGGCTTATCTAGTGTTTCTCTGTTCACATCTTCGAAAGCTGCATCAGTGATGATCTCGCGTGCAGTAGTAGGATGGTATTTGATCAATTTCTCTCTGCGGTCTCTCAAGTTAGGGTTATATGCAGCCAAGATCATGGTGAAGCGAAATTGGGCTGATGGATCAGAACCACCAGCAAAGCCAAAGTAGTTCTTATGGGGAAGAGCTTCCGCCGAGTACCCTACTGCAAGAAGAAAAAAAAAATCAGAGTTAGAAAATTTTCTATGAAACAGAAAATTTTTTCTAAGTATGAACGCGCAAAGCTAAAAATTAGAACGCATGAAGCTAAAATAGCACCTCGCGAAACTTAAGATTAGACCGCGCAGAAGTCAAAATAGCCTCGCGTTTCAGTGCGATTGCTACTTAAAAGAGCCTCGCGTTTTACGCGATTGCTACTAAAAAGAGCATCGCGTTTCTACGCGATTGCTACTTAAAAGAGCCTCGCGTTTCAGCGCAACTGCTACTTAAAAGAGTCTCGCGTTTCAGCGCGACTGCTACTTAAAATAGCCTCGCGTTTTAAAAAAACGCGAGGATGACGCGATAACTTCGCGTGAGAAGAAAGCCAGAGACTACTCTTCTTCTCCAAGCCTTACAGCCGGAGTACGGCGATCTCGCCGATGAAAGGGATGATTGATCAGTTAAAATCAAATCAAATCACTCTAGAAATATTCTAAAGAGTCTCGATAGAAAGATTCTTACCCCCAATAGGCGAAACGTGGGCTGGCACGTCGCTGCCATGGCCGCTGCCACCATTGCTTGCGCCAGTCGCCGATGATAGAGTTGCACGAGAAGTAGCACAGGTCTTGGGCGCCATTTCTCAAAAAAGTCGAGAAAAATCGACGGGAAATGAGGAAAAAATCGGTCGGAGAACACTCGAGTCGCCTGACCTCTGATCGTCTGAATCTCTAGGGTTTCTGGAAAATTCTCAAGTAAAGTGAAAAGAAAAGGAATAGAGACTTCATTTAAATGAGGGAAACCACCTCTTGGAATTCGGCGCGAGTTTCGGAGAAGAAAACTGACCAGTTACTCTCCAAAACGAGGAGCTATTAGCCTCGCGTGATGACGGAAAAAGATAAGATATTAACTCCGCGCTACTCTACGCAACTCCGCGAAACGCGAAGATAACTTGGTATTTTAGCTTCGCGTTCTCATAAAGAACTTGGATTTTTGGCTAAGTTAAGAGGATTCTTACTCGATCATATTGATATTAATGATCTAAGTTACGCAGATGAGCCTTAGATTATTTTACCAAAATTATCAACCATCTATTTGTTGAGCAAGCAAGATTCTTGAAGCCGACAGATAGAGAGGAAAATAATTTATCTTTATTCATGAAGCAAAAGATTACAAAGGAGGAGTTATAGCTCTCCTGAAAGCTTCTACATATTCATCGACTCATCAATAACCTAATGGTGAGATTCCTCCGTGGGGTGTTGAAGTTCAATTCCATGGTTCACATACAAGAGATCTCCTCTGCAAATGTCAATTAGGATCTGTCATCTAAAATGAAGCACAAGTTGAATTTGAAGCGCTGCAAGCTCTTAGATGATCATCTCTATCGCTTTGGAAAGCAACATAGATTGTCATCTAACAGAAATGGTTCTCAAGAAAACCTAATGGGCTGCCGCAGAGTTCTTGTAACTCCTTCAAAAGGAGCCAGAGCTTGAAACCTACAACTATGTTGTAAAGCATATGCTTCTAGCTTCCTTAGAGTTACTTTCGTTGATGAAGATCGGTGCATAACCTGCTTTTGAAGATATATTAGGGAGAAGCTACATCCCAAGTCATCAGATTGAACCCGGTTCACTGCAAAAGAAGAATCAGGAGTTCCACAAAAATTTGGAAAATCTTCTAAGTATAAAAATGTGGAGCTAAGCTAACTTCGCGTGCAGATGAAATAGCCTCGCGCTTCAAAGCGACTGCTAATCAAAATAGCCCCGCGCTTCAAAACGCGAGGATGATGCGATAACTTCGCGTAGAGAAAGATCAAAGTTCCTCTCTGACTTCTCCTTCTCCTTCAAGCCTTACGGTCGGAGAACGGCGATCTTGCCGGTGAAATAACAATTGGCCGGATTAAACCGAGCCAATAAGAAATCTCAAGATGGTTCTTAGAAGCCCAAGAGTTAAGGTTTTTACCTTCGGAAGACGCTGCATAGACTGGTTCGCCGTCGCGTCTACTTCCACGGCCGCTGCTATTAAGGCCGGCCAACGTGCGAAAAGCCAAACTCTTCTGGAGGGACATCCTAATGATGAAAATCTATGGAGAATTGAACGAAGATCAGTTGAAGATCATTCGTCAACATAAGTCGCTCGATTGCCGGAGTTGCCTGAGCTTTGAGCTCTCAGAAATTCTTCGGGTGAAATGAAGAAGAAGATGAGCCGAGAAGCTCTATTTAAACAGGATTTCTGTCGCTTGGTATTCGGCGCAGAAATTCGGGAGTAATTAATGAAGCAATTACTCATTTCACTGAAAATGAAGTGAAGCTGATTAGCTCCTCGTAGGCGAGCATAACGCGAAGGAGACTTGGTATTCTAACTCCGCGTTTTCAGTTTGAAAATGCAAAGTATTTCAAAATTCTCTAAGTTCGAAGCCATTTTGAAAACTTTGGAGGGGGTTCTGTTGACAGTGAAAATTTCTGAATAAAAAAGAGTTTTCCACGACAGAACGCGGAGCTAATCCATAGCTCCGCGTTTGGCTATTTTTAGCCTCGCATTTGAGTAAACGTGGAGATGTTCAATAGCTCCGCGTTAGCTCCGCGCACTGGTTATTTATCACCCCGTTTTGATGCGAGTAAAGCTCCACGTGAGCAGATAACCAGAATCTCAAATTGATTGAGATTATGATTTGGGCTTATCCAAATACCAAATCAAGTCCAATCAGAATTCTAAATCAAAAGATTTAAATCAATATTAAATATTTGATTGGAATCCTTGATGAGAGCAAATTCTATTCAGATAGAAACTCTCTCAAATATTTCTGGGGCTATCAATACCTTCTTGGTGAAACCCAAGGGGATCTTTTTGAAGTTTTGGTAAAGTTCGAGTTACGCGTGAGAGCCTTGAATGAATCAAAACCAAAGATCAGTGGTCTTCTTCTTCCTTCTTTCGATCCTTTGGAAATTCAAGTACGCGAGAGAGCTTTGAAGTCTTTTTGTGATCATCTTTCTCTTAGAGAATTCAAGTTACGTACAGAGTTTTGGATTCGTGAAGAGAAAAGACCAAGAAGATCGTTTACAGTCGGTCGATATCTTCAAAAGAGAAGATTTCAACGTACCGATCGTCTAAAGGAACTACTATAGATCTCATCGCCACTGATCCCACACAATATATTGTAAAAGAGAGAGTTTGAAGTATAAAATCCTCTCATTTGTTCTTCTTTATATCTTGTTCACTTCTATTGTAATTTAAGTTAATTTGATGGAAGGAAACAAAGGAACTTTTGCGGCGAAAAATATCAGGTGGACAAGTCCATGAATTTTTTCAGCAGTGCAATCGCCTCGTAGGAAACTTTCATTGCCACACATAATTGCTACTAGCAAAGTTTCACGCCTCACGCATAATCTCAGAATCTAAGTAAGCAAGAGAACCAATAGGAACATTAGTTCTGAAGAAGAAACACAAAATCTAAGTTGAACTTTAAGAAGGCAAATTACTCCAATTTTTCATCTCAATCCATAGGTCCTTCACATCCCCTCTTCTTCTGTCCTTGCTCTTTCTTTCTCGCCAGATAATATTTGCTGTTCACAACTCTTTATCCTTCTCTCAGTCTTTTTGTAGAGTATCTTTGACATTTTCTTTTATCTTTAATTTGTCAATTAAACTTGTGCTTTTTCAAATATTAATTAAGAAATTTTCACCATCAACCTGATATTCGGTCTTTTGTAGTTGTATCCGTGCGACATAAGCAAGATCATGGTGATAAACTTCTAATTATTTAGAAAACTTTATTAGTGTATATCGTAGCAGCGTAGCTGCTAGCTGATATAACTAAAATAAAAGGAACGGCAAGGAGGAAAGAGACGATGTAAGAAATTTGGGTTTATTTTTGCAAAAGAAAGGGTATCTCTAGAAGGAACTAAAAGATTTTTGCCATTCCTTCCACAATATTTGATTGAAGTGTCGTCAACTTGGTTCACAGGGTTTGGGCCTCCAAAAAGTTTCTTCTAATTATTGATGGAGTTTAATAACTATTAATTATAAGTGGGATCAGTATAGGGTGTTTGGTCCTTTAACTGCCACCACCAATTTCTGTTAGCACTTGGCAGCTAGTTAACTAAAGAGCGTACATGCAAATTAATTTAGAAACACAAGGCTATATAAGAAAATAGGTAAAAGTTAAGGTGAAATATGTCATCTGACTCATCTCAGAAAAATAAAAGGTATTACTTATATCTTTCTTATGCATAGTGTGATAATGCCCTTTTTCTTTGACTTGCATTCTAAATCTGCGACAACTTTATGTTTTCAAGAAGGGAATCTGAATATTGTTGATGATTAAAAAACAGTACTGTGCTTCACTTGCATGCTATTACTCTTTTGTAGTATGGTGATGCAACACGAAGGGAATTTATAATTTATGGTGGTGGGGACGGCAAACCAATAAAATATTCAATTTGGGCTGATGATTCACCAATGTTTATGATTACAAATTATTATGTTATATGAAAAGTTCATTATTGATAAAGCTGCAAAAGTCGATTGAAGAAAAAACACTTTCACCCTCATACGTGGAGATCAACTGCAATTAATGATCGACTCAATATAGTACCAATGCAACAGTGGAAACAGATGGTAATGTATTGGAGTTTAGAGAAATCAAAGGTATATTATTTTACTTATAAAAGCTAAAAGTATATTATCCTATTAAATTTAATACATGTATATGTAAATTATCTTCAATGTGATTGTGAATTATCTTTAATTTTGTAACACTCAGTTTCAATTATTTCAAATGCAAGTTATTAATTCTGAAAGTTAGTTATTTTTTATATATTTATATAGTATGTGCATATCTAGTCTCAAGTTTTATTATTTTAATTATTCTTATAAATTCTTTTTATAGGTGGGCCAAGATGATGACAATTCGGATATAGAAAGAGGCGAAAATGCTAACGACATAGAAAAGGATGACGTATAAAATTCAATTCAATTTCATTTAGTAAAACTTAATATTCATATTTTGTTTTGTTTTTGTAAGAACATCCATAGTTATGATTATGAGCTGCTTTCATGGTTTATTTATTTAGAATAATAGTTTGTAATTATTTTGAACTTTTATTGCATATGTCAAACTTGATAATGTTAACTTAGTTTGTCTCTTTAATGTTATAGTTAAATTGTTAATATCTATTTCATATGTAAATTCCTAATCCAACTGCTTGGGACAAAAAAGGGCTCATGTTGTTGTTGTTGTATTTCATTTGATGGATATTCTGTGTACCATTGGTGTACAGAGAATATTGTAATATATATTGAAATACATATTTCTAATTACAACGGTTATATAATTGTTGCAATTTGTTTACTCTAGTAGCCCATAAATATTGCAAAATACTTAGCAGTGGTTGTTAGTAACCGTTGTAATTGGTTATGCAATGGTTTATGTGAACAATTATTAGTGGATTAGTAATGGTTCTAAAACATTGCAACATAATAGAACCTATTGCAATGGTTTTTATAAACATTGCAATAGTCATATATAAATTGCAATGGTTTTCATAACCATTGTAATCGACATGTATAAATTGCAACTGCTTTCATAACCATTATAATATACATGTATAACTTGCAACGGTTTTCGTAACAATTGTAATCGGCAGGCATGAACTACAATGGTTTATGATAACTGTTGCAGGATTATTGTAACATTTTCCCTTAACTGTTGCTATTGAGATGCAATATTTTCTTAAAACGGTTATTAAAATTGTTGCATTCAGGATCACAATGTTTGTATTTAACTATTGCAAATATATTCTTACATAATAGTCACAACAACCGTTATAATATTCAATCAAAACTGTTGCAAATATATTCTGCAATGGCAACAAGCACAATGGATTTCAAATGCAAATAAATTTCTCAACAGTTTTGATATTTATGGTAACACTTATCAACCTAACACTTATCAACCATCGTAAGAGACTCCTTTTCTTGTAGACATGCTAATATTATAATAATAAAATTCTTTAAGGAATAAAAATAGCTAGTTGTCTCTCTTATGAGTGTATGATATAGAAAATAAGATGGTTGAATGCACAGTTGCAATATGCACTCAATTTCCAACAAAAAGATTGTCTAATTAAAATGAAGTTTGGTAAAATGTCTCGAAGTTTGGTAAAATGTCTCAAAGACGTAACATCGCAAATCATAGGTTAATGTTCTCTAGTAATTGATTAATAAAGTCATAATCTTATAATTTTCTTATGTATCTGTAATGCATATAATTCTTGTTACTTAGTCATGATATACAAATGCAGTAATTAATCAATGGGAATTGAGGATAGTTATTGCTTAGTTAAATCCTTATAATCATCTATTTATTAATGTAATATATAGGTACTTCCAATATTAGAAGCATGGAAATAATAATGACATCTAAAATTATATATGGAGCATATTCATATGGCGCTCTCTTCATATATTACTACAACTTCCAGCCTGTAATAAAATAGAGCCAAGGCATTTGTCTAAATTATAAGTAGAAATCACTGGTCATGAGGCCTCCGATTCATGATAGTGCTTGCTCAATCAGGAATTTCAAGTCAATTCTATTATTTCATCATATGACTATATCTACAAGAGAGATACTCCTTTATATTTCTAAGTGTGATCATGGTCATGATAAATGAACAAATTGAGTTTTAATGAAATCCAGTGATAAACACATGAACTTGAATAACATAATTATACAATATGATTCTAACGTAAAAAGTTTCTATTTTATAAAATTTTCCAAGTGGGTAACACCACGAAAAGGAATTAAGGCTAAAATAACTCATAGAAAAAGAAATCCGTTCAGTCATACTATAAATTGAATTTAATCCTTCATTGCAATTAGGATCATCCAAAACAATATAGAAGTTACAAAAATAATATCAAGTTTAGACTGAAGCAAATTATTATTTTTTATAAAATTATAAGTGCACAAAGATGTATGTTTAATAAAGCAAACAAATTCAATTTATAATATAGTAAATAATAGCATTTTCAATTTACTAATTATGTAGAAATAAATGAAATAAATTACACTTCCTTATAGTCATCATGAATCCTTTTTTTTTTTTCATCTAGTTTTCCTTATACTTAATTCTACTGAAGATATCTGCCTTATAGGGGAAAAAAGAAAAAAAGAAACTATTATAGATGAACAAAATCAAAGATCTGCAATTAGCATATTTCAAAGGGTCATCTCTATACCAAAGAACAAGACCAATATTTGATAACACAACTTGAGCATATTTTGGAGCATATAGTCAAGCTCTATAATGATCAAAAAATTGGGTCAATATTCTTAATATCAGTTGAAGAATAACATCACAGAAAAAAATAAAACTAAATTAACAAACCAATTATTACATCGTAATGATATTAAAAAAAAAAAAGGATCTCTGTTCTTAAATTTAAAAAAAAAAAGAATAAATATTTTACTTTATACAAAATAAATACAAGAAGGTTATAAAGCTACAAATAATTATGAAAAATAGAAGATGGAATTACCTAAAAGTCTGTGCAAATGAAAAGAAATTATGCTTCAAGGGTCTTATCATGATCGAAAGCTCATGGGGATAATATTCTTTTTATCTTCCTTTTTTCGTGTCTCTCTTTTTATTTTTTTCCTTCTTTTCTCTTCTTCTTTGTTTTTTCTTTACTGTCTTTTTTTCCCCTTTTTTCTTCTCTTTGTTTTTTTTTCTAAGGTAAATCGGAATAGAAGAGGGTTTTGAGGTTGTTGGGATAAGATATTGTTATCAAGTATGATTAATTGTTATACTTTGGATTCTAAGAACTAATTAACCTTATCTAATGTATTTTATCTCATTAAAGTAGTTATGATAATGAGTTATATCTAAACAATAAAATATTTTTAAATAGTTATTATCTTTAAATTAATCATATTATTAATTATTTAAGAGAGAAATTTAAATAAGTAATTTTTTTAGTATAGTGGAGACGTGCATTACAATCTATCCACCTTAAGAGAGATTTCGTTCGTGAAATTTAATTCAAGAGTGAAACTAACATAATAATGTCAAATAAAAAAACATGGCACGAAGAAAGGTTTTATCAAATGGTAAAGTAAAAATGATAGATCAAATTAGAAGAAAAACAAAAGGAACTTCAGATGAAATTAAGAGCCAAAGGAGTGATGAAACAAATAATTTTTTGGGGATCAATGAATAGGATAAGGTACAAAAAAAAGTTGACATATGCATAAGTGTAAATATAGCAGTAATTCTAAATAGAGATTCTAGATAGAGGCTAAAGCCGAATTTGGGCTCTGACTCTTATGTCAACTGTAATGTCTAGTATCCCACGGTATGATACCATTCGGCAGCATATTACAAACGAATACGTTAGGTCTACAATACATGAAAATAAGCATGTACTACTATTGCAAATGCATTCACATATATATGAGGTAATAATATGGAAACAAAATCATAAGTTTTATTCCAAGGGATGATGATCAAATCAAGTCAGTGAGAGAATTAAAAAAATGTATATTTCAATATCAAAAATTAAAGTATGAAGGAAATAAATATAAGGTAGGATACTAAAGTTTTCATTATTAAAACAATAAATAATAAATTATGGAAAGAGTATCTCATATCCCTCTTGTAGTGGAAGAACCTACTGAGCTTTTTCCTCATCAACATAAATTTCCAAGTCTTGTGGATCTTCTTCTCCTATCATCTCACATATATGGCCCATTTTTTTACAATTCCTATATTATATCTAGTCAAACATAGAGTTCTGTGTGTTACCTCTCTTTTCCTTATAGTACTTGCGATCGTTCTAACGACTCTACTTTGCTAAGTACCATAAGAATTATGTCATGAATGAGAAATATTGCAAATTTATATCATACTTGTCTTGAATGGTTGGGTATTATAAAAAGAAAGAATCATGTGGTTATCGTATTGTTACAGTAGTATTAATAGAAGTGAAGTATATCTAGAATAGGAAACATGTAATTAGAGTTAATTATGAATTTATTTAGAAATGTTAAAAGTAGTGTGTCATATATTTTATGCATATCTTGTGCATATATGAAACTACAACCATGATTCCTAATACTTCCATAGGACATACCAATATGTACTAATGGAAATATGAACTTTGATAAGTCTAAACTCCGAGGCATGGCCCTATAATAATGATGGCGACCCAATAATCATCTAAAACCTCTATTGTCAGGTTTATAAGTTTGGTTGCATAGCCTTACAATATAAGTCTTCTAAAACTCACCAATCAAGCACGGGGCGTACTACTAATTGATTCCAGACCCCTGTCGACCGGGGAATACGATGTATAGGAGACAAGGGAAAGCAAGCAAAGTGAATTTCAATGATTTGAGTCTGGATAGCCCACTGAGCTAAGCTACAGTTACATCTTCGAGTTCCCCTTTAACCTTATTCTTTTTATTTATTATTAAGTATATAATTGGATTAAGTTACATTAAAACAACAATGCATATAAGAATCTTGTAATGCCATCTATCTACAATTTAAACAATGAAACACTTAGAACATATTCACATGAGGGTTATGAACCCAAAACGTCGAGAATAACTTGAACCAAAAGAGAACTTTATGGATTTGAATGACAAGGAGGCCCTTCTCCATCAAGAGCCACTTGGATCATCAAACACCAATTCATTAGAATAAATGGTATCCCTTCCAACCTATAGGGAACTTGTCACAGTTGACACCAAAGGAGAACCAATTGTTGAACAAAAGCAAAACCAAATCTGCAACCGAAATCAGAGAGCACGTCACAGGACACTCAAGGCCCATTTTCAAAATAGGGCTAAACAAAAGTACAAAGTTACATGGCAACCTCGAAAACGTGCAGTGCCTGAAAACAAAATTGAATGTCAGGTTAAGTTTCAGCTTAGTGGAAACAAGACAGAACGCCATACTAAGTTTCAGCCTAGCATAAATGAAATTGAATGCCAGGCTAAGTTCTAGACTATCATAGATGAGACTGAACGCCAAGCTAAGTCTTAGTTTAGCATGGGTAAAACTGAACGCTAGGCTAAGTTCCAGCCCAGCATAAACAAAATTGAACACCAAACTAAGTCTTAGCCAAGCATAGGCAAAACTGAAAATCAGACCAAATCTTAGCCTAGCGAAAATAAGACTAAGCCAGTACGTGAGGCCAATAAAACTAAGCTAGTGTGCGAGGCTAAACCAGTATGTGAAGCTAATCCAACTAAGCCAATGTGTGAGACTAAGCCAGTATGCGAGGCTAATCCAGCATGTAAAACCAATCCAATACGCAAGGCTAAAGCAAAGTCTCAGCCCCGCATGGGAACTGTGGAATACAAGGCTACTGAACAGCACTATGCAAAACCTACTAAAGTCAACACTAGACACTAGAGCAACTTGTGGCCTGACAAATGGGATCCCGAGACTTCTCAGAATCACATACATAGACAAATAGGCCTGGTGCAAGAAATAGGGCCCATCCACAAAAGATGTTGTCTCAATGCACCAAGAAGAAACTTCGAATTTATGAGAGTACTTAATAAACAAAAGGAGGACTATACAACCCCATCAATCATGTTGTTGCAAGCAATTAATTGTAGCAATCCTGACTCATTGTCACCGTGAAACCCCAAGACCGTCTGTTTTTAGCCGTCTGTTCGTGCCAAAATCTAATATCCCAAAAAGGAGATGCATACAAAAACAGGACTTTGATTCAGATGAAGACCTATCGGCCATCATGTCAAACATGGTGAATAACAGAAAAGGGTAATTATTGAAGAGTATTCATATGATACAAAGATAAAGGAAGCACATTATCACACATGCCTTAGGTTAGGCGTAACAACTCCCTGTGTCTATAAAAGGTTAGTAGGGGGTTCAGATGAGGAGTGTGAAGAACATAGTGATCATTCGGCCATAGCAACGTCATGATCACATGCCTCCTCTCGATTTGGGCAAAGAACAACTCATTTGGCCGAACGGTCGACTAAAATAAATCAAAGAATTGAAGCACAAGAGCGGCTTATCCAAGATCAACAAAAAGCATTGATGCGCTCAAAGCACTGCTCATGAAAGTTATAGAAAATGCACAAAAACATACAGAAGACAAAGCAGGGGGTTCTTATTCTGATAAAGGCAAGAAGAGCAATCATGTATCAAATTTTAACACTAAAGGAGAAGGCAAGGAGGAAGAATACATTATTGACCCCCACGCTAAAAAAATAGAAAAACTCCAAAATCAAGTGGAAACGTTGATGCACAGGAAAGGGTAATAGGAAACAGGGATTACGAGACCCTACCCAATAGAATGGGAGTCCCCACCTTTTCTAGTAAAATACAAATCTTTGGAGATGAAATCATATGATGGAAAAGGGTCCCCAAACTAACATATGTATTACTTTCTCTCCCAGACTAGCTATTTAATGGGTAATAATCCAGTAATGACCAAAATCTTTACAAGTACTCTGCGATAGCCTATTTTCGCCTGGTTTATGCAACTTCCATCGGGAACTATCAAAGCCTAGTCTGATATACAAAGGGAGTTCCTAAGTCTTTCTTTGAAGATGATACGAAGTATCAGTCCAATCTCTTCTGGCAACTAAATAGAAAGAAGAGGAAATTGTTAAGGGTTTCATCGAGCGCTTTTGTGAAATATCAATATGATGCCCGCATGGTATGTCTCAGGAGATACTGATAGAAATATGTAGGCACAATCTGCAAACTAAAATACTGGTCAAAATGGAAGCTGTGGAGTCGAAAAACTGGAAAGAGCTGGTCAAACAAGGTGAACTGACAGAAAATATTATCCACTTTTTGGGAGAACAACACTCCACAAGGGATGCTCCAGTAGGAAAGTAATATCCACATGCCTCTCAGCAGAAGGGAAAAGAGGCCATGACAAAAGGAACAACTCCGCAGCAGAAGCCTATGGATCGTGTTCAAGCCGCACCCAACACCCATGTATGACTTCAAAGATGATCAAACAATAACACTATTTCATTTACTCAACAAGAGGGGAATGATTTAGTTTCCCACTAATCCAAGACTAGAGAAAGCAAGGAAGATCAACGACCCCATCTACTGCCTATATCATCACCATTTGGGGCTTGCTACAAAAGACTGCTATACGCTGAAAAGTAAAATCCAAGTGTTAATCGAAGCTAAAGTAATCCAGTTGAAATCATAGCAAAAGAGGGTTACAGTTATTATGGTTACCCTTATAGTTGGAACAAATAAATTTCCTGCAAGAGTATCTCCTGTATCTGCTGGGAAGATGGACTAGTCAACTATGATCCACATAATATGAGCGAGAACGGACTACCCTTATCACCATAAAGAAAGGGGAGATTATGTAGGTACACTCAGATCTATTGAATGATGAACAGTGGTCTTCGTCAAATGAACAAAAGAATGATAAAGCAAAAGTTGTCATGTGATTTCTGCAATCACCGACAAAGACCATGATGAGACAAATGCGTTGACAGATTCAAAAACTGAAGCATCAGCATTAGCTACTCATCCCAATGAGGCAGACCCGGTAGGAATCTAATCTGGCAAAAGTTATCTCAAAGACTACTCAAAAATACGGCCTGACGAACCCGTAGTAGCAAACAAAGAATTATCCTCAAGACAAAAGGAGCTGTGTTTCCAAAATTGTTCAAAAAAGGATAATGAGGCGACTGGTGTGCCATTTCAATTTGACGTGATTGCTCAGATAGCCAATATCCCGCCATGCATAACGCTTTATGATTAGGGATACGTTGAGAAAAACTTTGGCCGACTCTGATGCCTTTTTGGCTCAAATTACAGAGCCGTCTATGAACATAGAGGAATCCTGCTCTTGCTACCATCAAGTGGCAAGGCAAGTCCAAGGTATCACGTTTTCACTAGAAGACATGCAAATAAAGAACATCAAGCATAATAGATCTCTATATTATACAGGATATATTGGTTCTCTCAAGGTGAACCGAATCCAGGTGGACCTAGGGCCTGCTCTAAGCATTTTCTCTTGAAAAATGATGCAGTTATTTGGGATCTAAGTTAACGGATTTACACCCACCAATACCACTATTTTCGTCTTCAACTCCAATAGCAGCTATCTCCTGGGAAAAATCTGTCCCTGTTAGATTGGAAGCTTGAAATTAAAAATGACATGCTATGTTATTGATGCAAACACTTGATACAATATGCTCCTAAGGCATCTCTAGATTCACACCAATATTGTGGTACCCTCAACTCTCTACCAGTGTATGAACTACTGTGATGATCAAGGAATAGTTCACACACTAATCACTAACAAACAGCCTTTCAAGGGAGTGGAGAATTACTTTACAGATGACATGCTATATAATGACACTGTAGAGGCGTCTACGGGCTCAACAGAATGTGTTGGAGGAGACTATGATAGCAGTAATAAAGCAAATGTCGAACCTGAACCAATAAATGAAGAAAACCTCAAGTTTGAACTAAATCCACTTGTTATAGGCAGTGATGTTCTTGATGTAACCGATGCCGCTAATGAAGCGGATGAGTGGTTTATCAATGAAGGCCAAAATTTTTCTTATGTTCATATTGTTGCTTCAAATTCTACACCATTCTGTACTAGCACAAATGTAGACAACATACCCGAATGGGGAGCTCTAGCAACTTTTCATTTACCAATACGGTCATCACTTGCCATACAGACCGAAATGCATAGTGTAGATAGGGCTACTTTTGAAGTGCCCGCTTGATGGTCAGACTAACGATCGATAATATTGGAAGAGTTAAGTCGCGGCCCGAGGTAAGAACAAATAGTGAAAACAATAGTCAAGCGGCACCTCAGTTTAGCCATTATGACTAAATTTTCCATCAAATGATGAAGAAAATGGGTTATAACTTCACCGGTAAATGGGGGTTAAACTTCAGAATGGGACGACGAAACCTCTTATGTTCATTCGTCTCGTAAGGAAAGATGACTATTATCATAAAATCTGCAGGAGATTGAGATATGTTACTATTTCTACATCCTCAGGAAAAGAGTGTGAAGACTTAACTGAATCAGAAAATTCCAAAGAAGCAGTGGAATGGGACTCCGATGTCAGTACGAGCATAGTATTCTAAGCCCTTGTTACAAACATAGTGTCCGTAAGTCATGAAGAGCCAAACAATGCCTAGGTTCACCATATGGACCTTCAATGGGACATTAGATTTGAGTAGCAAGAGCCACCTACTAAATACAAGGTGGTCCAAGTTAATATGGGGACTAAGAAAAACCCAAAACCCATCTTTATAAGTGAGGGTTTAATCCCTCAAGAGAAAGAAAGTTTGGTAGCCCTGATAAGTGAATATATTGACGTCTTTGCATAGAATTACGAGGACATGTCCCGTTTAGACCCACTATTTACTATGCACTGACTCAATATTAAGGTGGATGCTAAACTCGTGAAGCAACAGCAAAGACATTTTAAGTCAAAATTAATGGAGGCAATAGAGTCTGAAAGAAAAATATTGATTGACTTGGAGTTCATCCGCAAAGAGCATCATCCAGACTGGAAAGCAAATATTGTTTCTATGCCCAAGAAAAATGATAAAATAAGAATATGCATAGATTTTTGAGATATCAACGCTACATTTCTGAAGGATGAGTTCTTACTTCCAATTACGGATGTTATGATTGATAACACATACAGGTTTGAATGGATGTCCTTTATGGATAGTTTCTCAGGGTACAGCCAGATTAAAGTGCATCCAGAAAACAAGAAACATACGGCGATTAGAATACTGCTCAGGTATATTGCTACATTGTAATGCCCTTTGAATTGCAAAAATGCTGGCACTACTTACCAACGAGCCATGAGTGTAATCTTTCAAGAACATTTACGTAAAATGATCGAATATTATGTGGATGACCTTTCCATTAAAGGCAAGAAGAAAGAAGATCACCTACAATATTTAAGGGTGATATTTGACATTATAAGGAAATATCAATTGAAGGTGAATCCTACCAAATCCTTTCTCGGAGTGTCTATCGAAAAGTTCTTGTAATTTGTGGTAACTTCAAAAGGAATCCATCTCGACCCTGAAAAAGTTAAGGCGATAAAAGAAATGCAGCTGCCACGAAACTTGAAGGAACTCAGGAGGTTGTAGTAAAAGTTGGCATATATCCGACGGTTCATAACTAATCTATCAAGAAGATGCCAACCATCACAAAGTTAATGAAGAAGGGAGCTTTATTCATCTAGGACAAAGCTTGCTAACAGATTTTTGAAGATATTAAAGATTACCTCACAACAATGCCTGTATTGATGGCACCAGTTTTAGGGAAACCTGTTCTTAATTACGTACAAGTGATGGACCATGCTCTGGGTGTCCTATTGGCTCAACATAACGAGCAGGGCTAAGAGTAAGCAATTTATTACTTTAACCGAATAATGATCGGTGTGGAATATCACTACAGCCCAATCAAGAAAGAATGTCTAGCACTAGCATTCGCAGTTCAAAAGATGCGACACTACCTAGCTGGCCAAACGATACACATCATTTCTCAGGTAAACCCCCTAAAATTACTTATGACTAAGCCGGGGTCACTAAATGGCAATCTCGCAAATTGGTCATTATTATTGTCTCCCTATGATATGCATTTCATACCTCAGAAGGCAACAAAAAGCCAAGCTATAGGAGATTTCCTCACTGAGCACCCCATTTCAGAAAATTCCAAACTTCCTGGCAACATTCCAGATGAAGTTGCAGAGGTCAATGCAGTCTCAGAAGACAAATATGGCAATTACGATGGGGTAGCAAGAAGAGATGCAGCCGGTGTGGGGTTATCCTGGTATCTCAACATAAGCACGTGGTACCCCAGGGATATTCACTAACCAAGCCATACACAAATAATATGGCAGAATATAATGCACTTATAATTGGCCTTCAAATAGCTTGGCAATTGGGGGGAAGACATCTCGAAGCGTATGGTGACTCAAAACTAGTTGTTAATTAGATGACCAGAGGGTATGAGGTAAAACATGAAATCCTTATAACATATCATCGGACGGCGATACAACTGGCAAACAAGTTCAAAGACTTCTACATTTACCATGTGCTAAGTTATGAGAATAAATATGCTGATACCCTTGCATCATTAGTTGCAACTCTGGCATTACCGGGGAGTCAACCAAGTATGTTACCATCAGAAGCCGCGAGCTTTTGCACCCAGACATAATTATGAAAGTAAATGAAGTTTTCCGAGGTTGAATTAAATTTGAACCATGGGATTAGTGCTTTCCGCTTGTGGACTACATATTACACGACATCTTTTCAGAAGACCCTAAAGAAAATGCCTCTATAAGAAGCATGGCGACCAAATTTTATTATAATGCCATGCTACAAACTCTATATTGAAAGTCCCATGACGGTATCCTACTCCGCTGTTTATCAAAAAGCAAAGCCCAAGAAATGATTAAAGAAACCCATAACGGGACCTATGGAGCCTATCAGTTGGGACCAAAACTCTGGAATCATATTAGGAGGCTGGGATACTTCTGACCTAAGATGATTACAGACGCAGTAGTATATAAAAAGCATTGTCATGCCTGTCAGGTGCATGATGTGATAATTTAACTGCAAGTGTATAATATCGGTTGTAGCGCTATACATGTCGTCCCACAAAGATCTGAGATGTTTTTGCATTCTCACTAATTCTATAGTCTAACGGACTAACAAAGGATTCTAAGTCAGATTTGCGAGTTATTCTAATTAGCCTAGAACCTAAAATCCACTAGTTTCCAACTATATATTTACTTCTGTTATCTTCTTCTATCATAAAAATTTTATCTTTTAGTTTAATATTTATTTAAAGTGCCCTAAGTATGAGCTATCAAGTGGTGTACAAGCATAATTAATCAAAAATACTACTTTTTATAAAAATAAACTAAATCATTAGATATTTCTTTGAATAAGATGAAAACTAACAACTCTAAACCCTAACTAAGTATAGGCTATCAAGAAACTGAACTCAAGTATAACCTATCAAAGTATTAATCTTCAAGTTCTTGTATTTTAATTTTTTCATAGAAAAATCATATTTTTATTTATTTTCTTTAAAAAGAAAATTCTAGAGAGTAATTACATGGTGGATTCTAACTTCATCTAAAACTAAGCTAAATTAGCTACTCATATTTCTAACAAGCAAAATCAAATTTTTATTCATAGAAAGCAATTAAATCTAATCTAGAAATCAAATAAATCTAAACTAGAAAGCAATTAAATTAAATTAACTAAGAAAAAAATTGAAGAGTAAAGAGAATTACCTCTGGAGTCCGGTATTGTGGCCGCACCCCCTACAACAAAATCCTAATTTTATTAAATTAAAAATGAGTACAAATTATATCCTAATTATATATTAACTATTGCATTATGTCCCTCCAAAAACCCTAAAATATAAGGATACGGCCAATATATGGGCTTCAGAAATCAAACCCTAATTCTAACAGAACTGAAAAGCTACAAAATTACAACAAAACCACCAAAGACAAATCAGCCCGTGGGCCCACTTCTTTGCCACTATTTGGCGGCTAATGCCGCCATTTGGTAGCTAGGATATGGCCAATAGTAATGATTTTTCTCCTGCACGAGTCTCTTATCTTGTATACTTGATTCTCTTGACTGTATTTGATTTTGACTCTCTACAGTATTCTAATCTTGTAGCTTTGCTTTGTTTGAACTCTTTTATAGTATTTGTTTCCTAATTCGGCTCTAATTTCATGCCATCTGCTTGTACGAATCGGATTACTTGAAAAATAAACTAAAAATACCAGAGTAGTATTTATTTATATACAAAAATAGATAAAATATGGGAGGAAAAATATAATATATGATACTCATCACACCTCCACATCTATATTTTGCTAGACCTCTAGCAAAACCTAACCCTAAAAAGAAAAAAAATTCCTAACTCACCTTCGCAGGAGTCGCGATTACACTTAGCACGTGTAACAAGTCTTTAAACCCCTTGATTACCCTAGTGGGCGAGTGTTGTCTCGTGAGGGTTTGCAGTGAATATACGCAAAACATTCGTGAAGAAATTAGATTAAGGAATAAAGAAAAGAAAAATAAGGATAACCGAAAATTAAGAAAAATAAAAAGTTTTATACAATAGAAAGAAAATCTTTTTTTAATAATATTTTCATCAATTTATCTCACTAATATACAAACTCAAGAACGCATTTAGATCATCAATTTTCAAATCGAGTATCATATCAAATACACTTATCATTTTAATCAAAAATTTAAATCTTATCTTTCAATACCTCCTAACAGGTAATCTATTGGATCCTATACATCTACGTGCACGTGTGATAGTCTACTTCGGCTTTGGAGTCCAACTCTAACTCATGATTCATCTTCTCTCTCATAACAATTTTTTTTCTTTTTCTTTCATTAAAGAATATTTCACCTTTCATGTGAATATTCACGCTTACTTAGGCGCAAAGTACCCGATTACTCGGATCATACTCTCTCTCTCTCTCTTTCCTTTTTTTAAGAATATTTCACCTTTCATGTGAATATTCACACTTACTCAGGCGCAAAGTACCTGATTACTCAGATCATACTCTTTTTTTCACTCTTGAGACTATTGCCTTAATACTAGATGTACCCCATTATTTTATCACTCTCGAGCCTATTGCCTTAATACCAGGCTCACCCCATTATTTTATTCTCATTTTTTTCTTTGTTTAGAGAGAGAAGACTTATTTAATCATTATCATCTTTGTTCTTAACCTAATAAACTATTATGAAGTGAAAAATAGATGTATACTTGCTTCAAAACTACTGTTACCGGTATTTATTTTTCGGATTTTAATCTTTTTTCATCAAATTCAAATTTTAATCTTTTTTCATCAAATTCAAAGTGTATCGTCCAATCTACTTTCATATCCAATTTCAAATCTAAATTTGTTCCTCTATCTGTAATTAGGTTGATCTATTATTGAAAATAAATTAATTTTCTGATCTTTTTCAGTTTTTTTCAATTAGTTACCCTAAAAACTACCCAAAATGCAAAATAAAGAAACCCAAAAATCTAAAAATAAAATAAAAGTTCTAATAAAAACTAAAAACCCTAGAAAAAAAACATGAAGAAAATATCCTAAGCCACTCCCCCATACCTAAATTCGTGTATGCCCTCATACATGAACCTAGGGTGGTAAATAAATAAGAAAACTATGATATAAATATTATATATTAACTAGAGAATTCAAACCGGTTACGACCTCTTGATTTCTTTCCACTCTCATAATGTGTCCTTTTACATTTTGATATGGATGAACTTAACCTTTTTGTCAGTTTTGCATTTAATCTTTCCATTTTATTTTTGGTTTTTCTTAATTTATATCTACCCTTCTTTCTTTAATTTAATAGTATAATTTTAAGGTTGGAAAGTATTGGCAGTGAAAATTTCTAAGTAAATAGGATTTTCCATAGCAGAACGCGGAGCTAACTCTATAGCTCCGCATTTGGCTATTTTTAGCCTCGCGTTTGAGCAAAACGCAGAGCTAATCAAATAGCTTCGCGTTCTGGTTTCCTAACTCCGCGTTAACTCCGCGTGAGCAGATAACCAGAATCTCAAATTGATTGAGATTATGATTTGGGCTTATACAAATACCCAAATCAAGTCCAATCAGAACTCTAAATCAAGAGATTTAATTAAAAACTAAGATATTTGATTGGAATTCTTAATGAGTGTGAATTCTATTTAGATAGAAACTCTTGCATTGACCTGGGGCTATAAATACCTTCTTGGTGAAATCCTAGGGGGGCTTCTTTTCAGTAATTGAGATCTTTTCCTCTTGGAGAATTCAAGTTACGTATAGAGCCTTGAGTTCGTGAAAGACCAGAGAAGATCGTCTACAGTCGGCCATCATCTTCAAAAGAGAAGATTTCGACGTTCGATCATCCAAAAGAGCTGCTTGACAGATCCCATCACCACAGATCCCATACAACATATTGTAAAAGAGAGAGATTGAAATATAAAATCCTCTCGTTTGTTCTTTTTATCTTGTTCACTTTCATTGTAATCTAAGTTGTATTCAATGGCAGGAAGCAAAACTTCTGTGGCGAACAAACTGGCGACCACAGTGGGAGCCATATCTTTCACTGATGAAGAGATTGTGGCGCAATCGGACGTTGACATGATCGGATCTGAAGTAGACACGCTGGTCGTTGAAATCGACCAGCAGAAGTACGAGGAGTTCCTCTCCTCTGAATCAAGTGACTTGGACGAGACACGACACTATCGTCGCATGCGCTCCAATACCCGAGCAACGGGTAAAAAGATATCCACCGAGAGACGGGGATCCTTGGATACTGTGGCTATAGGGCCGATGCTCGGACAGGAAATCCTAGCAGAGGATGAGCTTCCTACTGCCGAAGAAGACCTGGGAACTGGATTGACCAGAACCCAATTCCGAAATAGGAATCGGAGAACAAGGCGAAAAGCCCTCAAAGCCCGCCTTAGATGCGAGGCTATGGTCCCTCGCAAACTGGCTCGCGCTAATCGCGAGACCGATCATTATCGCGTTAAACGCGAAGTTACAACTTGCCTTAAAGGCAAGGAAAAGCCAGCGTGTGATTTTCCACGTGAGGCTATTGCTGAGCTTAGCGAGAAATGCGAAGCCAGTAAGATTTGCGCTAGTTACAATATATCTGACACTCGCGAGAAACGCGAGTATAAAAATTCTTTACAACGAGCATGCGATTCTCCATGCGAGGTTAATACTGAGCCAAGCGAGAAACGCGAGGCCAGTAATAACTTGCAATAAATGCAAGATTTCTAACACTCGCGAGAAGCGCGAGGATGATTGGCAAATTGTTGTCAGTTGTAAAAACCGCGCTAGGCGCGAAGATATGACTTGCGTTAATCGCAAGGGTAAGCCATCGTGCAAGAATTTCCTTTCACGCGGGGCTATTATTCTAGAAGCTAAACTTCTGAAGACACGCCAGGCCAGCGAGAAACGCGAGGCTAACGTGGCAAAATGCGGAGCTATACTTCAGCCCCACGAGATAAGATGCGAAGCTACTTTTAAGCTCTGCGTGGATCAACCCGACTACAGAATCAAGGTTGATCGTCGCATCAATGGACCAGAACTAAACTTCAGTGATCCGAAGAAGTTTTAGTGGGTTCCTAGACCCTCTCAAAAGTTGAATGGGTCTCACGACTCCATGGCTAAAGGCACTGATCTCAGGGAGTATCTGTCCAAGAAGAGAGGCTTAGAACAAGTTTAAGTTGAACCTATCTGTCACTGCCAGCAGCTTATGACAGGGATATCCGCTGTAATGGACAACTGTGGCTGCAGTAAGAGCAGGGTATCAGTGTTCGACCGATTAACCAAGTCGGACAAGAACCCTACTAAGAAGCCAAAGACCGCTTCCCTGAAAGAATGGAGAGTTGTAACCTCCAATGTGGTGGGAAAAGGGAAGAAGGTTATAGAAACGGATGATGATTCAGAATCGAGTGATGAAGAACATCATCGTATCACTCGACTGAAATCAGGAGCCGTTCTGCCTCGGAACTATAAGAGGCTTGCAATGGGTTTTTATGATGATGACAGCGATAATTCAGCTATAGCCTCACCTCATTCCTCCGCGTCATCTCAACTACAAAAGTCAACATCACACATGGCGGATAAATCTGACGACGTCGATCAGAGATTTGAAGCTCAAGAAAGAATGATTCGAGAGCAACAAAAGACGATTGAAGATCTTAAAATGATGCTCTCAAAGTTTGTCGAAGATAATGCCAAGAAGGGCAAGGAAACCTCATTCAATAAAATGAACGAAGAAGAAAGAGAAGAGAAAGCCCACTCGATGCACGAGGACGAGGATAGGTTTTCTTTTCATGACCTACATGGAGAGAAACTAAAAAAAATTACAAAGTCAACTCGAAGCACTGATGCATAAAAAGGAGTTGAAAGAGTCAGGGGTCTCGAAACCATATCCACCTGAATGGGACATGGTACCATATCCTCAGAAATACAAGCCACACAAGTTAGAGCCATATGATGGGAAGGGATCTCCCAGTCAACATATATATTACTTCTTGTCCCAAGCAGGACATTAATAGGCAATGACCCGATTATGACCAAACTATTCGCAAGTACTTTGCAAGGGCCTGCTTTTACTTGGTTCATACAGCTGCCCCCAGGTACTATTAATACCTGGATAGATGTTGAGAAATTATTTCTCTCACATTTCTTTGAGGATGATACCGATATTACGGTTCATTCCCTCCTTGCAACTAAACAAGGGGAACAAAAAATGGTAAAAGATTTCATAGAAAGGTTCCGGGAGAAGTCCGTGCATTGCAACCACGGAATGGTCCAGGAAACTCTAGTCGAGACATGTTGACATAATCTTAAGACTAATGTGCTCCTAAAAATGCAAGCCGTAGAGTCTAAGACATGGAGGAATTTGCTCAAACAGGGAGAGCAGGCCGAGGACTTGATTCGGCTAGTTGAATAGTCTCGTGGATCAAGGAATACTAGAAGTAATAGGCCATATACCCAGAATAATAGTAATAAGAATAAAGGAAAAGCGGTGATGGCATCAGAAACTGCTCCGCAGAAGACAAATCCTCCACCAAGCCCAAAGCCCCAAAATCAGAAAGGCAGGAGGAAAAATAGACCTCAGCAGAAGAAAACTTATACTTTCAAGGCGGAACAGATGCCTACACTCTTCCACATCCTCCTGAGGAAGGGAATGTTGCAACTTCCGGAAAATAAAAAACCGGAGGACGCTGGTAAGACCAACGACCCCAATTATTGCCTCTATCACCGGAACGTTGGACACCCTATTAGGGATTGTTACCCTCTTAAGAACAAAATCCAAGCACTAATAGAAGCTGGAGTTCTGATGCTTAAGGAGGAGCAAAAGAAGGTCACTGTCAATATGGCAACCATAGTGGTTGGAGCCCACGAGTTCCCCGCAGGGGGTGACCCAATTCCAAAGGGGAAGTTGATTACAAAGAACCATGACCCGCACAATAAGGCTCAAGAAGGACTTGTCCCCGTAACAACTCAAAAGGAGGGGTTATGTGGGTTCACCCTGATTTACTAGAGGATGAGCAGTGGTCTACCACAGGGGGTCAAGGGAAAAAGCGGAATGTTAATGCCATTTCCGCAGAGATAAAGGAAGAATATATAGCTTCGGGAGCCTTCACAGATTCTGAAGAAGAGCTCGAAACTATGGCCACTCATCAAGATGGGGCAGGCCCTTCCGGTACTCGATCTGGGAAGACATATTTCAAGGACTACACCAGAGTAGATCCGAAAGACATATATGCTGAACTTGAAAAACCGGCAAAGCAGAAAGGACTTCGCTTCCAGAAGAATCCTATTAGAAATGAAGGAGCCAACGAGACTACCTTCAAGTTTGACATAATAGCTTAGCTGGCTAATATTCCAGCACGAGTGACGCTTTACGAACTGTTGAGATTATCAAAATCAACACGTAAAGCGTTAAGAGAGGCCCCGGCAGACTCTGATCATTCTTAGCTCAAATTGTCGAGCCGACCGATGAGGAACGGGATTCTTGCCTCAGCTGTCATCAAGTAAGGAGGCAGGTCCCACAAATTACCTTCTCTCCGGAGGACATGCAAGTAAGAAATATAAAGCACAATAGGCCTTTATATTTCACCGGATACGTTGGATCCACCAAGATGGAACGCATTCAAATCGATCTGGGATCTGCACTAAGTGTTATTCCCAAAAGGTTAATGCAACTATTGGGAATATCTCCTTATCGTTTGACGCCTACAAACACCACTATTTACGGATTCAATGCTAACAACAGCCATCCTCTTGGCAAAATCCGATTGCAGTACCAAATTGGAGACTTAAGGACGGAGGTCACATGTTACGTTATTGATACTGATACCTCCTACAATATTTTACCGGGACGGCCTTGGATCCACGCTTACATGATAGTCCCATCGACTCTCCACCAATGCATGAAATATTGCGATGAAGAAGGAGAAGTCCGAACACTAGTTGCAGATAGGCAACCATTCAAGGGACTAGAAAATTACTTCACGGATGCCAGGCTCTACAAACCGGTCCATGAGATCCCGTGCGATGATCGCAGCAGGCTTCAAAAGTCCGATGACAGTGGCAATGAAGCTGACACTGAGTACGAGCTTCCTGAAGAAGACGATGGGGGTGATTATGAAATCAACCCTCACTTAGATTTTAGTTTGAGTCTTGATAATAATGTGGCTGATGTAATAGAGAGTGAATGGGTTATTAATGAAAACATAAAGTTAGTTTACAAGCATGTTGTAGCTACTGAATATGAACCCTCTTGTACTTCCAGTGAAGTGGATAACCTATCCGAACTTGAAGTTCTGGCGGCATACCATTTACCACTTAGGTCATCCCTCCTCTCTTGGTCTAAACTAGTTAAGAGAAAAGGTCACTACTTCGAAGTACCTTCTTGACGAGGGTCCCAAAAGCCGATCATGTTCGGCAGAGTAATTACGTCACCTCGACGAAGACAAAGCAGTGAAAGTGATGAACTAACATCACCTCAATTTCACTTGTATGGACAGAAATCCTGGCAAATGATGGAAAAAATGGGTTATAATCTTACCCAGAAACCGGGATTAAACTTTGGAAAAGGGCGACAGAATCTCATACCCTCATTCAGACCAAGAGGAAATAGCCCTGATTATTATCAAAAGACTCGCAGGGGGTTAGGCTATGTATCTACTCCTCCCTCGTCACCATCCAGACAAGAAGAAAATTCTTCGGCCGATGAACACTCACCTCCGCTTGATCATGACTCTGATCAAAGTACCGGCGCCTGGTTTCAATCCTTGACAGCCAATATGGTTTCAGCCAACCAGAAGGTGACGAGGAACCAATTGATGTTCAAGATGATTCCTGGGCTAAGCATATGGACACTCTCTGGGATGTCCACTTTGAACAGCGTGATCCGCCCACAGAAAATAAGTTGGTACAAGTTAACATGGGAACGGAAGAAAACCCGAAACCCCATCTTCATAAGCGACACACTAACTCCCTTAGAAAAGGAGGAACTTATATCTCTCATCAAAGAGTATATAGACGTGTTCGCATGGAGCTACGAAGACATGCCCGGGCTTGACCCTCAAATTGCCACACACTGGTTAAATATTAAAGAAGTTGCCAAACCTGTTAAACAACAGCAAAGGCATTTTCGACCAGAATTGATGGAGGCAATAGTTGCCAAGGTCAACAAGCTAATAAAATCCGGATTCATCCGTGAAGAGCAACACCCTGATTGGGTGGCTAACATAGTGCCAGTTCGAAAGTAGAATGGCAAAATCCGGATATGCATCGATTTTCAAGATCTGAACGCTGCATGTCCTAAAGATGAGTTTCCACTCCCCATCACCGATGTGATGATTGATAATACTTGCGGTTATGGGAGGATGTCCTTTATGGACTGCTTTTTAGGATATAACCAGATTAAAATGCATCCAGATGATGAAAAGCACACAGCTTTCAGAACGCCGCTAAGGTATACTGTTATACGGTGATGCCGTTTGGATTAAAGAACGCTGGTGCTACTTACCAAAGAGCGATGAGTATCATATTTAAAGAACACCTCCGCAAAACAGTGGAGTGCTACGTGGATGACTTAGCGGTCAAAAGCATAAACAAGGAAGATCATCTTCATGATTTAAGAACGGTCTTCGATCTTATGCGGAAATATCATCTGAAGATGAATCCCACTAAGTCTTTTATGGGGGTGTCTAGCAGGAAATTCCTTGGATTCATAATAACCTCAAAAGGAATTTTTCTCGACCCCGAAAAGGTGAAAGCAATTAATGAAATGCCACCGCCCCGCAATCTTAAGGAATGAAGGGGGTTACAGGGAAAGTTAGCCTATATTCGGCGCTTCATCTCTAATTTATCAAGGCGATGCCAACCATTCTCTAGACTCATGAAGAAGGGGGTCTCTTTCGTATGGGATGAGGCGTGTCAACAGGCGTTTGACGATCTCAAAGAATATCTCACTAAGCCTCCTATTCTTATGGCACTGGTCCCTGGGCAACCCTTCCTTATATATGTAAGGGTCATGGATAATGCTTTAGGAGTATTACTTGCTCAATATAATGAGCACGGCCATGAACATGCCCTCTATTATTTAAGCAGGACAATGATCGGGGCCGAACAGTGATATACCCCGATTGAAAAGGAATGTTTAGCCCTAGTGTTCGCTGTTTAGAAAATGCGACACTATCTTTCTGGGCAAACAATTTATATCATATCACGGGTTAATCCCCTGAAAATTCTGATGACAAAATCGAGATCCTTAAATGGCCGGTTAGCAAAATGGGCTCTGCTACTGTCGCCATATGGCATACACTTCGTCCCTCAAAAAGCCATGAAGGGATAGGCGATCGCCGATTTTCTAGCAAACCATCCAATCTGGTCCAATTCCAAACAGATGTCAGAGGTCAACACAGTTAGTAAAGAACAACCATGGAAAATATTCTTTGATGGTGTTGCCAGACGATCTACTGCTGGAGTGGGGGTTGTGCTTATATCCCCACATAAACATATATTACCTAACGATTACTCATTAACAGAACAGTGCACGAATAATGTGGCGGAATATAACGCCCTCATTATCGACTTAAAAATGGCTCTGCAACTGGGGGTGAATTATTTAGAGGCATATGGAGACTCTAAACTCATCGTCAATCAGATGACGGGTGAGTATGAGGTCAGACATGAAGCCCTCATCCCTTACCATCAGCTAGCCATTGAACTAGCAGGATGTTTTGAGCAATTTTACATATATCATATATCTCGGAAAGAGAACGTTTATACAGATGCTCTTGCTGCGTTAGCTACAACATTGGCGATCCCGCCAATTGAAGCAGAGAGCTCCTCCATCCAGATACTATTTTTCAAAATAAAGAAGTATGCCAAGTAGGCTTAACTTTGGAACCCCATGATTGGTGATTTCCATTTGTGGACTATGCCTTATATGGGATACTGCCCAAGGATCCAAAGGAAGCCGTCTCGATAAAGAGGAAGGTTCCAAGATTTTACAATGATTGTACACTCCAGACTTTGTATAGAAAGTCAAGTGATGGTCTTCTACTACGCTGCTTGTCAAAAACAAAAGCAGATGAAGTGCTGAGAGAAACACACAATGGAGTATGTGGAGCTCATCAGCCCGGTCCAAAACTCGGAGACCGCATAAGAAGGGTAGGATACTACTAGCCAAAGATGATTACCGAGGCGATGGCATATGCTAAACGATGTCATGCATGCCAGGTACATGCTAACTTTATTCATCAACCCCCAGAATACTTGCACAATACCGTTGCTAGTTGGCCATTTGAAGCGTGGGGAATGGATATTGTGGGGCCTATAACTCCCCCATCATTCAGAGGACATCGGTTTATCCTTGCAATAACCGATTATTTTTCAAGATGGGCCGAAGCCGTGCCCATGAGAGAGGTAAAAACAACAGATGCGATTAAGTTCATTAAGCATCATGTTATTTACCGTTTTGGCATCCCTCGGAGGATCATTCATGATAATGGGCCGCAATTCGTCAGCGAAAGGTTTTCAAGATTCTGTGATAAATTCAGAATCAAGGACATCGCTTCAACACCATATAACCCCGCAGCAAATGGGTTGGCCGAAGCCTTCAACAAGACAATTATTAAACTCCTTCGGAAGTTCGTCTCTTCCAATAAACGAGATTGGGATGAAAAGCTAGGAGAGTGCCTGTGGGCTTATCGCACCACTGTTCGCACCCCTACAAAAGCGAGGTCGTCTTGCCTCACGAAATCCAGATTCCATCACTAAGAGTGGCCTTAGCCACAAAGATGACGACAGAAGAGCGCCATCAACAAAGACTGCGAGAATTAGAAGCGTTGAATGAAAAACGTCTCAGGGCCCAACAACAAATTGAGTTGTATCAAGCCCGAATCTCGCGAACGTTCAATAAAAACGTTAAACCAAGGACCTTTAAACAAGGAGACCTAGTTCTGACTATTAAAAGGCCAATGGTTCTAACCCACAAGACTAAGGGTAAATTTGAACCCAAGTGGGAAGGACCGTTCATCGTGGACACTGTATACTCCAGTGGAGCCTATCGCTTAATGAATCAGAATGACGACAGGATGATGATGCTGATCAATGGCAAATTTCTGAAGAAATACTATGCTTAATATCCCTGGAAGTACATGCCTCCACTTATCCAAGTTACTCATATGAGCACTTGGACTTCTTTATAAAATTCTTGGCATGTGCAATTGAGTACCTCTGACTAAAGTCTGATGATCCTGACCCGGTCATCTTGGTGTGCCCAGTTCAAGTTACGCAGTTGAGCCTTGAACCGCCTCCATTTGTCCAAGTTACGCAGATGAGCACTTGGACTTCTTCATAAAATTCTTGACATGTGCAATTGAGCACCTCTGACCAAAATCTAATGATCCTGATCTGGTCATCTTGGTGTGCCCAGTTCAAGTTACACAGTTGAGCCTTGAACCGCCTCCACTTATCCAAGTTACGCATATGAGCACTTGGACTTCTTTATAAAATTCTTGGCATGTGCAATTGAGAACCTCTGACCAAAATCTGATGATCCTAACCTGGTCATCTTGGTGTGCCCAGTTCAAGTTACGCAATTGAGCCTTGAACCGCCTCCACTTATCCAAGTTACGCATATGAGCACTTGGACTTCTTCATAAAATTCTTGGCATGTGCAATTGAGCGCCTCAAACCAAAATCTGGTGATCCTGACCCGGTCATCTTGGTGTGCCCAGTTCAACTTACGTAGTTGAGCCTTAAACCGCCTCCACTTATCCAAGTTACGCATATGAGCACTTGGACTTCTTCATAAAATTCTTAGCATGTGCAATTGAGCACCTCTGACCAAAATCTAATAATCCTGACCCGGTCATCTTGGTGTGCCCAGTTCAAGTTACGCAGTTGAGCCTTGAACCGCCTCCACTTATCCAAGTTACGCATATGAACACTTGGACTTCTTCATAAAATTCTTGGCATGTGCAATTTAGCACCTCTGACCAAAATCTGATGATCCTGACCTGGTCATCTTGGTGTGTGCAGTTCAAGTTACGCAGTTGAGCCTTGAACCGTCTCCACTTATCCAAGTTATGAGCACTTGGACTTCTTCATCAAAATCTAGGCATGTACAATTAGTTACCCCTGCCGAAATCTGGTGGTTCTCATCTAATCATCTTGGTGTGTGCAGTTCAAGTTACGCAGATGAGCCTTGAGCCGCCCCCGATTTGACTAAGGTATGTGCAATTGAGCACCCCTACCGAAATCTGGTGATTTTGACCCAATCACCTAGGTATTAGCACTCCGAGTTACGCAGATGAGCCTTGCAATGTTTTACCTAAAAAAAAGATAAACTATTTTTGATGACAAGTTATTTATTGTGCAAGCAAGTTTCCTAGCCAACAAATAAAAGAATCAAAAAGGAGTTATCTTTATTCATCATTCAAAAGAAATGGATTTATAAAAGAATTCGGAGAATCAGTAAAGTTCTCTCTTCTATTACAAAATTCTTATTACAGAAAAAAGAACAAAAAGAATAGAACAAAAAGAAAACTATGGATCTCCTAGGTGCTTCAACTTATTCATCGCCTCGTCAATCACTCGACGACGAGTTGCTTCCACGGAGTGTTGAGCCTACCGGAGTAAGTCATCGTCATTCATTGCAAGTTGCTGAGTTAGATGCTGACGAGACTCTTCCATAGCACGGCTTCTTATTGTCTCCTCCTGCTCGACCTGCCCCCTTTGGAGGATCAGCGCTTCTCGTTTCTTAACGGATCCCCTAATTGAAGCTCGTTGGCTACTAAGACCGCCCGAGCTCTAGCAATGGTCTCCTGGGCTCTCAGGATGGCGGCCTGACTCCTCTTAATCTTGGAGTCCACCGCCTCCAAACCCCTAAGAATGGACTCCCGACTAGCCTGGAGCTCTGCCAATTTCCGAGACCATCCTTCTTCCTGTCGTATCAATTCCTCTCGACACGCCGCTACTCCATCCGAACCGCGCTAAATCTATTTCAGTAATCGCTTCCACGTCCGCTTGATGAACTGTGTTTAGCGTGTTCATCTGCTCTTTTAATGCGTTAAAGCGGGCCCGGTAGGGAGCTGCTCGTTCTTGTCCCCCGATTCTTTCAATATTATCCAAATAACTAGATAACATCGGACGGCCGAGACTAAAGAAATCTATTCCGCCAAAAATCATCCCGATGCATCTTCTTAGCAACCGCATAAAATCATTAACGCTATGGTTGAAGAGTTCCTCAAAAGGATCCACGGTGTCTGCATTTAAAGCAGGCAGCGCTAAAGAAGATGTCGCTGAAGAAGTAGCGGTATCCACTGGAATTGAAGAGGAAGAAGCATGTCCCTGTACCAGGCTCATAATATGCGGGGCCAATAAGGCCAACGCAGATCTGGCAAAACTAGGTACCCGAGAAGAAGCGTCGCTAGTACAAATCACCTGGGCAGCGCCACCAAAAGGAGAAGATGAGGGAGTGTTTCCACCAAAAGCTCCTCCAGTGGCAGAAGTAGTTTCGAATGAGAACTTCAAATTTTTCTCATCCCCTGCTGGAAGACTTGGAGCTAGAGGAGTTGCAGGTGTCTCAACTGCCATTATGAGAGAAGGCGTTGGTATTGTTGGCTGAGGAGCAGAAGGCACACCGATAACTATTGGAAAAGTCTCTTCAGAGCAGACATTTGGTGTTGGAGACGGCAAATTTGGAGACGGGGTGGCTTCTTTTGCCGCAGCTGCGACAATCAACTCTGTCCTGTCATCCTCCCAAGTTCATCAATTGGGAGAACTGAAGAAGGAACAGAGGGAGGAGTTGTCGTGAAGTAGTCTGTGTCAAAATTATTTGCAGAACTACCTAATCCACCCGCTGAGCCAGTGGTGCCCAAATAGCCCACTCTCTCCTCGGACTCCCCCTTGGTAGTCGAATGCATCGGCGAGAGGGGGTGGCCACCTGTACCTACAGAAAGCAAAACAAAGAGAGTTGCATACAAATACAGAAAAATAAACAGAAGACAGAGTATAAAAGCTAAGAAAACTATACCAGGAGATACAAGTCTAGTTGTCGGACTTAAAGGGAGAGCCGCCGTTGTCTCCAGGAGCGTACCCATCTCACTACCCAGTGGTAGCGCCGCTGGGTGTTCGACAGGTTCTACTGTCGGAGGAGCCGGAATCTCAGAAGCACTTGGAGCTCCAGCAGGTCCACTCTCCCCTGCCGGCACTGGAGGCAAAGTTGAAGCCAGCAAATCCGAAGCAAACTTGATAGCCACTTCTTGGGGGGCTACTAGAGTTCCCGGAGCCAACTTCTTCTTCTTTCTGGCAGGCCCTTCCTTTGGGGCACCACGGCGTTTGAGGGTCTGGCTCTGGGGGCGAATGACGATAGGTTGGGGAGCACCTCCAACATGAGTGGTGTCATCACCATTATTATCGTCATCATCCTCAGACTCGCTGACATCTGAGGGTTCGGCCGCTGCGCCAAGAAATTCATCCATTCCTTTTACTCTCACTCTTGAAGCACCTTGGCGGCTAATGTAGAAAACCTCAATCTCCTTGCAACAGCTTCGGTTGATGGAGAAGTGGGGCACGTCAGCATTTGCAACACTGTACCATGTGCAAAAGCTAAGAGTCATGGCCAGTTCTGGCGACTTCTATAGCAGGATGAATTCAGCTCCGGTCCCACCAGCTGCAAAATGAAACCAACCACGAGCACCCTCGTACAGATTCCCCTCATAGGCAAAATTCTTGTTCAGATTACCCACATAAAGTTGGGAATATCCGAACTGGCGAGCGAAGCGGCTCGGAGTGTATGGTTCAATAAGACATTTACCATCTTGACGATACACCAGGTGCCCGGGTCGGATGTTAAGGAGCCAACAGAACGCTACCGAGGATAAGGCAGTAAAGTTATCTGCTCCCGCAATATCCTTCAACTTCAACCCATATCCACCACCAGGGAAGTCGGGGAAGCACCGGATGATCTCATAATTTTGGTGATGCTGGAGAGTCTTCTGGATTTGAGACATATAGTGATGCTTCCATGAAGAGCGCTCGTATAACTCCACAAAGTAGGATTTGTCACAAGAGCGGTGTGAAGCAGCACTCATCGGAGATGGGCAGTGCATGACGAGCCATGCCATCAGATAGGTGTAAGGCATCTCCACCCTAGGGTTCGGAGTTTTCACCTGGGCAATCTCTTTTGACTTGCCTTTCCCTTTCCCCTTGCCCTTATCAGCAGGGATGAAGTCATTACAGAGTGTTCGCAGTCCATGCTGTAGATTGCACAACATGGCGGGAAGAAGTCCGAAAGGTCGGCCGTATGCAAAGAGAACTGCTGGATATACCACAGTCATTGCAATTGCCTCTTTTGGCAATGACGGCACAATATATCTTTTCAACCACAGCATCAAGAACCCAGCAATAAGGCCTCTATTGGATAATGGGAACTGAGCTTGATAGTGGTAACTCTTGAAGGAGGTTCCAGGACCGAATCCACCTGCGTTGGATTCAGTAGTATAATACATTAGGCGGGTCTTGGCGATGCGGCGATCAATCTCCGTGATATAGACAGGTGCATAGCCATGGATAGTTGTTGAACTATCCTTAGAATTCAAATTAGCGAAAAGGTACTCAGCCCATTTCTTGTGGCCGATACCCTGATTACTCACACCTGCCATGTCAGCACAGATGCGGTAATGGCACATCATCTCCCAGTATGTAGCATAGATGCGCTCGTCCTTCGCCATCAGCATGTTTAACTCTTCGGTAGTGGGGATATACTCTTCATATGGGACTTCGCCTATTGAAAGCCCAGACACCTTAAGCATCTCATGAAGAGCGACTAGCTCACCCACTGGCGTAAATAGGGTGCAGGTCTCGGGGTTGTACATCTCTAGAAAGCCGAAGAAATGATAAGCACTCTGAGGGAACCCAAATTGAACATTTCTGATGGCCTTGTATAAACCAATCTCCTTCAGAATAGGTTCATGAGAGTCCAACATATATTGAACAAGGCAGGCCCACCACATATTGCCAGATGAATAAACCCAGCCAGGCATCCTGAAGTCACTAGCCGGGTATTGGCCTTCTTTCGCCAGGAACTCACTCAGGAAAGTTCGTGCGCGGATCGGAACCTCTCCTACTGGGTGCTCCTTGCTAAATTTGCCTGAAAGCAAACCAGTAATACATCTGGTAGGGCCATCTTGATAAGCCCATGTGAATCCAATTTACCCGTTAGGACGCCGTCCTGTGCTTGAGTTAACCCCCACTCTAATTTACGATGCATGGCCAGCCTCTGAAGATAGATCAGGGGATAGTCACGCTCCATTCTAGGCAGAAACATTAAAACTTCGCCAGAGTTATAGAGCCACATGCACTCCTTTTCAAAGAGGATCTAGTCTGATTGCTCCATCTTATCCCCAAAGAGAAATGCAGGCTTCTCTAGCACTTCTCAGTTTATGGCTTCGAAGGCCGCATCAGTTATAATCTCTCGTGCAGTAGTTGGATGATATTTGATCAACTTCTCCCTGCACTCTCTCGAATCTGGTTTGTATGTGGCCAGGATGGTGGTGAAGCGAAATTGAGCTGATGAATCAGAACCCCCAGCGAAACCAAAGTAGTGCTTATGGGGAAGAGCTTCCACCGAATACCCTACTGTAAAAAGAAAAATCAAAGTTAGAAAAGTTTCTACAAAACAAAAATTTTTCTAAGTATGGAAACGCGAAGCTAAAAATTAGACCACGCGAAGCTAAAAATTAGACCACGCGAAGCTAAAAGTAACTCCGCGCGAAGCTAAAAATTAGACCGCGCAGAAGTCAAAAAGATAGCCTCGCGTTTCAACGCGACTGCTACTCAAAATAGCCTCGCGTTTCAACGCGACTGCTACTCAAAATAGCCTCGTGTTTCAACGCGACTGCTACTCAAAATAGCCTCGCGTTTCAACGCGACTGCTAATCAAATAGCCCCGCACTTCAAAACACGAGGATGATGCGATAGCTTCACGTAAGAAGAAAACCAGAGGCTTTTCTTCTTCTCCAAGCCATACGGCCGGAGAACGGCATTCTCGTCAGTGATCGATGGGTTAGAACCAAGCCAAATCACTCTAAAAATATTTTAAATAGAGAGATTCTTACCCCCAATAGGCGAAGCATGGGCTGGCCCGCCGCTGCCATGGCCGCTGCTGCCACTACTTGCGCCAGTCGCCGACGATGGGGCTGCGCGAGAAGAGGCACGAGTCTTGGGTGCCATTGCTTGAAAAATTGAGGAAAATCGATCGCCTGAATAATTGAGAAAGTTGAGAAAGTTGAGAAAGTTTCTCCGCTGGTGCCATTGCTTGAAAAATTGAGAAAGTTGGTCGGAAAAACGCTTCGGTCGCCTGAACTCTGATCGCCTGAATCTCCAAGTCTCTAGAAAATTCTCAAATGAAGTAAGAAAGAAGAGGAATAGAGATTCCATTTAAATGAAACAAACCGCCTCTTAGAATTCGGAGCGAGTTTCGGAGATGATAACTGACCAGTTACTCTCCAAAACGCGAAGCTATTAGCTTCGCATGATGATGAAAAACGTGAAGTTATTAATTCCGCGCAACTATGCAAAATGCGAGGCTAAGTTGGTATTTTAGCTTCGCATTCCTATGAAGAACTTGGATTTTTGGGCGAGTGCAATTAGGCACTTCCACCTAAGTTAAAATGATCTTAACCTGATCATCTTGGTATTAATAATCTAAGTTACTCAAATGAGTCTTAGATTATTTTACCAAAATTATAAACCATCTATTTGTTGAGCAAGTAAGACAGATAGAGAGGAAAATATTTGCCTTTATTTCATAAAAGAAAAGGATGACAAAAGAAGAGGGAGTTATACCTCTCCCAAAAGCTTCTACATATTCATCGACTCATCAATAACCTAACGGCGATATTCCTCCGCGGGGTGTTGAAGTTCAATTCCAGGGTTCACATACAAAAGATCTCCTCTGCAAATGTCAACTATGATCTGTGCTATAAGAATCCTAATGAAGATGCACAAGTTAGATTCGACATACTACAAGCCCTTAGATGATCATCTCTGTCGCTTTGGAAAGCAACAGAGATTGTCATCTAATAGAAATGGTCCTTAAGAAAACTTAGTGGGCTACCGTAGAGTCCTTGTAACTCCTTCAAAAGTTTATCCTTAGGAGCCAGAGCTTGAAACCTGCAACTATATTGTAAAAATATATACTTCTAGCTTCCTTAGAATTACTTTTGCTGATGAAGATCGGTGCATGGCTAGCCTTTGAAGATATATCAAGGAAAAGCTACACTCCACGCTGGCTAGAGATATCAGCAAGTCGTCAGACTGAATCTGGTTCACTGCAAAAAGAAGAATCAGGAGTTCGACAAAACTTGAAAAATCTTCTAAGTATAAAAACGCGGAGCTAAGCTAACTCCGCGTGCAGCTGAAGAAATAGCCTCGCGTTTTAACGCGACTGCTAGTTAAAATAGCCCCGCGTTTCAAGCGCGAGGATGATGCTATAACTTCGCGTAGAGAAAGATCAGAATTCCTGTCTGACTTCTCCTTCTCCTTCAAGCCTTACGACCGGAGAACGGCGATCTCGCCGATGAAATAAACAATTGGCCAGTTAAAACCGAGCCAAAACATCTCAGAATGGTTCAAAGAAGACCAAAAGTTGAGGTTTTTACCTTCAATAATCGCTGCATAAACTGGTTCGCCGTTGCGCCGCTAACAATGGCCAACGTGCATGAAGCCGTACTCTTCTGGAGTAACATCCTAAACGAAGAATTGAGGGAAGATCAGTCGAAGATTGTTCGTCAACATGAGTCATTCGATCGCCAGAGCTCCGGATTCTTCAAACTCTTCAAATGAAGAAGGAGATGAATCAAAGACTCTATTTAAACAAGATTTCCGCCTCTTGGTATTCGGCGCAGAAATTCAAGAGAAATTAATGAAGAATTACTCATTTCACTGAAAAAGTGAAGCTAATTAGCTCCGCGTAGGCGAGCATAACGCGAGGTAAACTAGGTATTTAAACTCCGCGTTTAAGGATCCAAAGTATTTCAAAATATGCTAAGTTCTAAGCCATTTTGAAAACTTTGGAGGGGGTTCTGTTGGCAGTGAAAATTTCTAAGTAAATAGGATTTTCCATAACAGAACGCGGAGCTAACTCTGTAGCTCCGCATTTGGCTATTTTTAGCCACGCGTTTGAGCAAAACGCGGAGCTAATCAAATAGCTCCGCGTTCTGGTTTCCTAGCTCCGCGTTAACTCTGCATGTGCAGATAAGCAGAATCTCAAATTGATTGAGATTATGATTTGGGCTTATCCAAATACCCAAATCAAGTCCAATCAGAATACTAAATCAAGAGATTTAAATCAAAACTAAGATATTTGATTGGAATCCTTGATGAGTGCGAATTCTATTTAGATAGAAACTCTTGCATTGACCTGGGGCTATAAATACCTTCTTGGTAAAACCCTAGGGGGCTTCTTTTCGGTAATTGAGATCTTTTCCTCTTGGAGAATTCAAGTTACGCATAAAGCCTTGAGTTCATGAAAGACGAGAGAAGATCGTCTATAGTCAGCCATCATCTTCAAAAGAGAAGATTTCGACGTTCGATCGTCCAAAGGAGCTGCTTGACAGATCCCATCGCCACAGATCCCACACAACATATTGTAAGAGAGAGAGACTGAAATATAAAATCGTCTCGTTTGTTTTTTTATCTTGTTCACTTTCATTGTAATCTAAGTTGTATTCAATGGGAGGAAGCAAAACTTTTGCGGCAAACAGAAAGTGTACCTTTATTATCGTCCATATTCTATCCAAGAGCATCTTTCATATCAGTAAGTATTTTAGTTTTATCAACATGTGAAATAATATACTCACTTTGGTGTTGTGGAATCATGAATTTGATTTTAGATAGCTCTCTCAAATCAGCAGGTACCATGACCTCTTTCTTTTGAGCTTCTTTCCATTCTTCTAATATTCTGGGCTTGTCATGCAAATTTTCTTCAAACCTGTCATTAAAATTCTCGAAAGAAAATGCCATACTAGTAGACTTATCATTAGTTAAGTTATTATAAAGGGATAAAAAATTTTCTTCACAAATTTCTTCACAATTTCCATCAAACGAATCAAATGATAATGTGTCACTAGTAAGCTCATCATGAGGCAAATCACCAAGCAAAATATTTTCTTTATCACCAGTTTTATCATAATTATTTTCACAATGGTCTAAAACAAGTTGATCATAATGTTGAATTATAGACTCATCATGCACAAAATTATTTAACTCATTTTGAATCATATCTATTTCAAAAGATAACTGAAGTGGTTGCTCGTTGGAGTCGGATATGTTCAAACTATTAGATGGTTGATCTCCAAAAAAATTAGTATGAGAAATCGCTTTGAGAAGATCTTCTATACAAGATGCAATTTGAGAGGATGATATAATTTGAGAGGATGATTTTAGCAAAATTTCTATATCTTTCTCTATTCTACGTCTTCGTTCTTCAGACTCATGATTGTAATTTTCCTTATTTTCCTCAAATGATTGCATCTTGAGATCATAAGTGAAATTTGATGGTGGATATGATAGATTTGTGTACATATTTGATGACTGATATGAAGTGGTTGTAGGTAAATTCTTATGATATACATACCTTGCTTCTAATCTGTTTAATCTTTTATCTAACATATTTGATGTGATAAATTACTGCAAGCGCACAGTGTCAGTGTAGCGCTGTATAGGTCGTCCCACAAGGATCTAAGGTGTTTTGCGATTTCTTATTCTTTCCTTAGTCTAACGGACTAACTATGAGATTTTAGGTCGAGAGAAGATTAGTTTAAGTTCTAGAGGTTAGCCTAGGATCTCGAATGCATTAGAATAATAGCCTAACAATGAATTATCTCTTTCTTCCTAACTTTTTAATTATGCACGGTTAAGTAACATATTAAAAAGGTGATCCTTTTAGTTTGATTTTAATCAAGTGCCCCTAAGTATGACCTATCAAGTGATGTGCAAGTATAGACCATCAAAAATAACACTTTTCTCAAAAACAAATCATATCAAGTAGAAAATCTCATAAATAAAAGAAAAGAAATAAACTTCAAACCCTAATCTAAGCATACGCTATCAAGAAACCTAATTCAAGTATAACCTATCAAAGAAATCAGATTTACAAGTTTATTCAAGTCAATTTATTTATAGAAAAATCTCTATTGATAATTCTAAAAATAAACAAAGAATAAGAATTCCAAGCTTCATCTAAGCATAGATTATCAAAATATTAATTAAGCATAATCTGTAAAGAATTATGATTTGTGAACTCCATCTTTTATTTATTTATAGAAAAATCATAATTTTATTTCTTTCTAGGAAGAAGATGAGATAAATCCATGTTAGATCTATTAAACTAATTTCATCTACATCCTAGGGCTAAAGAAAATTAGCTACTCATATTCCTAATAAGCAAAATCAAATTTTTATTCATGAAAGCAAATAAATTTAATCTAGAAAGCAATAAAATCTAAATTAGAAAGTAATTAACTCTATCTAGAAAGCAAATAAATAACTAAAAGCAATGGCTTACCTCTGGAGCACAGTATTGTGGCCGCCACCCCTTCAGCAAAACCCTAATTTTATTAATTTTAGAACGAGTACAAAAGTTCAGGATTCTTCCTAGAATACAAGGATAAGGATAATATATAGGTTTTAGAAATCAAACCCTAATTATAGCAGAACCACAATACCACTAAATTACAGCGAAGCCGTGCGAGAAAACTCAGCTATTGGGGCCCACATTGGACCGCAAATTAGCGGGAAAAACCACTAAATAGTGGTCCATTAAAGCCGAAAAATCTTGAAACTTTTTTTACGTGAAACACTTGTCTTGTACGTTTTAATTTCCTGACTGTATTTGACTTTGAGTCTCTGCAGCATCATAGTCTCATAGTTTTGCTCACTTTAGAAACTTTTCGGACTCTGATTTTCGACTCTAACTCTGATTTCATGCCATCTCCTTGTACGAATAAAATTCCTGAAAAACATACTAACAATACCCGAGTAGCATTATTTATATACAAAAAATAGATAAAATATGAGAGGAAAAATATAATATATGATACTCATCAATATTCAATTGAATATCTTGTTCATAATTGAATGTAGAACATGAAGATGAATAGCCCATAAAGAAAAGATCAGATGAAGGACTCTCTTAGTATGGCTCTTGATTATATGCAAAATTAGAATTATTCATCTATTCATAATTGTAATTTTGTATATAGGAAGCGCTCGTAGGTTCATTATATGTGTTATAATTTAATTATGACCTAGTCCTAGCGAACTTCCAATCTATGGACATTGATTATAATTATGATATAGATTATGACAATGATAGCAACCGGTTTGATTTTGAATTATTTTTTTATTTATTTATTTTGAAAAGGTGGAGAGGAAAAAATAAAAAAGATTGATTTTTTTTGTATTTTTTTACAGAACTAGGGAACCAAAACACAAAACAGGAGAAAATTTAAGTTCAGGAGTTACCATTACTACCGCCAAATGGCAGTTTTGGCTGCTAAATATTGGCAGAACCAGAGAGTTTTCACTCTCTGGTTTCTATTGCGCAGTTCTGAGGCTTCTTCAATCCTTTTTGTCTTCCTGTATCTGCAATATCTCCTCCCTGCACACTCAACACATACTACTAACCTATAAAACGTTAGAAGAAGCAAAAAAAATACCGTCGATCCCCGGCAATGGCACCAAAAACTTGATGTGATAATTTAACTACAAGCGTACAGTATTGGTTCTAGCGCTATACAAGTCGTCCCACAGAGATCTCAGGTATTTTTTGTGTTCTCACTAATTCTATAGTCTAACAGACTAGCAAAAGATTCTAAGTCGGATTTGAGAGTTATTCTAATTAGCCTAGGATCTGGAATCCACTAGTTTCCAACCATATATTTACTTCTATTATCTTCTTCTATCATAAAAATTTGATCTTTTAGTTTAATTTTTATTTAAAGTACCCTAAGTATAAGCTATTATGTGGTATGCAAACATAACTCATCAAAGATATTACTTTTCATAAAAATAAAGTAAATCATTAGATATTTTTTTGAATCAGATAAAAACCAACAACTCCAAATCCTAACTAAGCATAGGCTATCAAGATACTTAACTCAAGTATAACCTATCAAAGTATTAATCTTCAAGTTCTTTTATTTTAATCTTTTCATGGAAAAATCATGTCTTTATTTATTTTATTTAGGAAGAAAATTCTAGAGAGTAATTACATAATGGATCCTAGCTTCATCTACATTCTAGAGCTAAGCTAAATTAGCTACTCATATTTCTAATAAGCAAAATTAAATATTTATTCATAGAAAGTAATTAAATCTAATCTAGAAAGCAAATAAAACTAAACTAGAAAGCAATTAAAATAAATTAAGTAAGGAAAAATTGAAGAGCAAAGAGAATTACTCTGGAGTTCGGTATTGTGGAAAACCCTAATTTTATTAAATTAAAAACGAGTACAAACTATATCCTAATTATATATTAACTACTGCATTATCTCTCCCAAAAATCCTAGAATATAAGGATACGACCAATATATAGCTTTCGGAAATCAAACTCTAATTCTAATAGAACTGAAAAACTACAAAATTATACAACGAAACCATTGAAGAAAAACCAGCCCATGGGCCCACTTCTTTGCCGCTATTTGGCGGCTAAAGCCGCCGTTTGGTGGCTAAAATATGGCCAATAGTAATGGTTTTTCTCCTACGCGAGTCTCTTATCTTGTATACTTGATTCTCTTGACTGTATTTGACTTTGAGTCTCTGCAGTATTCTAATCTTGTAGCTTTACTTTCTTTGAACTCTTTTATAGGATTTGTTTCCTAATCTGGCTCTGATTTCATGCCATCTACTTATTTATATACAAAAATAGATCAAATATGGGAGGAAAAATACAATATATGATACTTATTAGTGCACACAAATTTTATACACCAACCGCTGAAATATTTGCATATATCAACTTCCAGTTGGCCGTTTAAGACATGGGGCATGGATGTTGTCGGGCCAATCACTCCATCCTCCAAAGGATATCAATTTATACTGGCAATAACTGACTATTTCTTCAAATAGGTAAAAGTTGTCCCTATGAGGGAAGACAACAGATATAGTTAAATTCATCAAACATCAAGTTATTTACTGCTTTAGCATACCCTAATGGATCATCCATGACAGTGTACAGCAATTCGTTAGTCAAGACTTTGTTCAATTCTGCAATAAATTTAGGATTCATGATGTAGCTTTGACACCTTATAATCCAGTAGGTAACGGGTTGGCTGAGGCTTTTAACAAGACTATCGTAAAACTTCTCCAAAAGTTTGTTTCTTCAAATCGACGTGATTGGGATGAAAAGTTAGGCGAGTGTCTATGGGCTTACAGTACTACGATGCAAACCCCAACCAAAGCTACACTCTTCACTTTGGTATATGGCTGAGAAGCCATTTTATCACTCGAAATTCAAATCCCGTCCCTAGGTGTTGCACTGGAAACGAAGATGATGACTGAAGAAAAATATCGACAATGGCTCTAAGTGTTAGAAGCCTTAGACAAAAAGCGCTTGACCGCACAACAATAAATTGAGTTGTACTAAGTGCATATCTCAAGAGCGTTTAACAAGAAAGCTAAACGAAGAACTTTCAAGAGGGAGACTTGATCTTAGCTATGAAAAGATCAATGATCATAACCAACAAGACTAAGAAAAAATTTGAGCCCAAGTGGGAGGGACTCTTTGTGGTGGAAACTGTCTACTAAAATGGAGCCTATCGTCTGATCAACCAAAACAGTGATAGAATGATGATGCCCATCAACGGTAAATTCTTGAAGAAATACTACATATGATCATCTCCGAAAAAAACTGCCAAAATGATTATATGAATATACACAATAAACTTTGATGCCCAATGCCATCAAAATAGCGGGAAAAGAAATAAAAAATTTCTTGAGGAAGAGAAATCAAAAATTTCTTGCCAATCCTATTATATTGGGGTAAGAGTATGAAACCAATCGCCTAATACCGAAAAGGCGAAGGGAAGAGGGAACGTTTGGCCTTTAAGTCCAAATCAGATTCTCGGCAACTCATCGTACTGAGAGGAATAGTATGGCTAGTCCAACACAAATGGTGATTGGTAATGACATATCAAATCCATTGATAGCTAGAAGTTTGCTAAAAATCCTACGACAAATTTGTCACAATATTATCCTATAAGGATACATTATTGCCCAATGCTATGAAAGCAAAGAAATGAGAACAAGTTTCTCGCCAATCTACCATGCTAGCAGATAAAACATGAATTGCCCAATGCTACGAAAACAAAGGGAAGATGACAAGTTTCTCGCCAATCCATCATGCTAGTTGATAAAGCATGAATTACCCAATGCTGCAATGGCAAAGGGGAGAGGAAATCAAATCCTCGACAGCCGATCATGCTGAGGTAAAAAAATATGAGCAACCTAAATTCACAAAGGCAAAGGGGAGAGGAAATAAAATTCTCGACAACCCATTATGCTAAGATAAAAAGTATGAACAACCAAAAGCTGTAAAGAAGAAGAGAAGAGGAAATAAAATCCTCGACAACCTATTATGCTGAGGTAAAAATCATGAACAACCAAAAGTTGCAAAGGCAAAGGGGAGAGGAAATCAAATTCTCGACAACCCATCATCCTACGGTAAAAAACATGAATAACACAAAGTTGCAAAGGCGAAGAGGAGAGAAAATTAAATTCTTGACAACCCATCATGTTGAGATAAAAAGTATGAATTGCTCGATGCCAATAAGGCAAAGAGAAGAGGAAATCAAAATCTTCGCCAATCTATTATGATAAGGAGTAATGTGCGAACAGCCTAGCGCCTTCGAGGCAAGGGGCAAGAAGAGGCTAAAATTCTCAATCAGTCTTATCATACTGGGGGTAGAAATATCGATATTAATAACCTGATACCGTAAGAGCAAAGGTAAGAGAGAACGTTTGGCATTTAAGCCCAAACAAAATCCTCGACAAACTCATCATGCTGAGAAGAATAGCATGGCTAGCCCAATTCAAATGGTGATTGGTAAAGCTATATCAAATCTGTTGATAGCTGGAAATTTGCTATAATATGGACCTGTCATATTAAGCTCTTACCCCTAGCAGTGAGATTTGAACTATCTCACACATATCACTTCATACGATCAAACTGGCCATATTAAGCTCTCACCTCTGACAGTAAGATTCGAACCATCTCACCTATATCACTCCAATACAATCAAACTTGCTACATTAAGCTCTTACCTCTGATAGCAAGATTTGAACCATCACACAGTATGACAAATAATACCCTTCTTCGACCCTAACCCGGTCATCTCAATAAATTTAGCATTATACCTCTGTCGAAATCCCATGGGTATGTTTAATAGTACAACTCTGCTCATGATTCTTTAACCCTAACCTAGTCATCTTGGCAAGTTTAATAGGACACCTCTACCCAAATCCCATGGGTTCATTTAATAGTACACCTCTGTCTATGGTTCTTCGACGCTAACCTGGTCATATCGGTAAGTTTAACAGTATACATCCGTCGCAACCCCATGGGTACGTTCAATAGTACACCACTGTCCATGGTCCATCGACCCTAGCCTGGTCATGTTGGCAAGTTTAACAGTACACCTCTGCCAAAACTCCATGGGTACGTTCAACAGTACAACTTTGTCCATAGTTCTTCTACCCTAACCCTGTCATCTCGGTAAGTCTAACAGTACACCTCTATCGAAACTCCATGGGTACATTTAACAATACATCTCTGCCATGGTTCTTCAACCCTAACCCAGTCATCTTGGCAAGTTTAATAGTACAACTCTGCTAAAACTCCATAGGTACGTTTAATAGTATATCTCTGCATATGGTTCTTTGATCCTAACCAGATCATCCTAGTTCTACTTGTCAGCCAAGCGAGTCACTCTTTCATCTCAAACCAATTATCTCGGCTTCATTTACCAACTAGACGAGCCACTCTGCCAACCAAATTCCATCATACTCACATCACAACTAAGACATTTCACTTTTCATTTTCCATCAAATTCATTCACCAATCCCAAAAGAATTCTATTCACTAGGTTCAATCCCAATAGTATTGTCATCAAAATATCGCAAATATATGTCCAGTCCATCATTTTATTCTATATGTCACGAAGATTGGAAATAATGCAACAAAATCGAGATGCAAAAATAAGACTTTCCTTTATGTATGGGAGTACAAAGTATGTAGCAAAAAAAGAGAGAGGAGATAGAAAAAGGAGCTCTCGATGGTTTGTCAGAGCCCTTTACCTCTCGTCCACTTCCCTTAAGTTCTTCGAACGAGCCTCTTTAGCAGCAGTGGTGGCTTGATGACATAGAATATCCTCATTGACAATAAAGCATTGTGCTGCTTCAGCACGTACGTCCTCCAATGCCTTATTCTGCATGGCCACTTCCTATTGAATCTGTGCCTATTGGTAATTTAGAGCCTCACGGTGTTTCATTTTCATTGAGTTTTAACTCTTTAGCTTGAAGGACAGCCTGAGCAATGGCAATGACCTCATGAGTGCGAGATATGTTATTCTGTGTGGCCTCCATTTTAAGTTTGGCCCACTCAAACTCAATGCCTATTCCACTATGAACATTGGCCAAGTCTTGGAGCTCACGAGTGCATGCTTCTTCCTTCTTCTTAAGCTCCTCTTGGAGAAGATGCAGTTCAGCACGAACTCGGGTAACTTCAATGTTAACAATAGCAAATATATTGGCCCGGCACAAGTTATTTAGACTCTCCAGATGTTGATCCAGTGATTGAAGATGTGCACGATGGAAAGAAGTCCAATCAGGACTACCGATCCTTTCAATATTCTCAATATAACTCAGCAACATCGGACGGCCTAAGTTGTAGGAGTCCCATCCAGTCAAAATCAATGATATGCAATGATCGAGCAGACGGTGGAATCCACTGGTGAAGTGTTGTAAGAAGTTGTCCATGAGATCATCTGGATGTGCCAGAGGCATGGAAGGCACCGTTGCTATAATTGTTAGAGGCACGACTAAAAGCAACTGAGGAGCAGAAGGCAAAGACAAGAGCTCTGTCAGATGAGAAGCCAAGGTCTGCGAAAGGATGCCACCAGAAGAGCAATCGATAATAGGTGTGGCGGCCTCATTAGTAGCAGCAACAATGGTTCCAACAGCACCACTCAGATGGTGGACTCACCCTTGAAGGAGAATACGAGAGATGCATTCGAATATGTGGGCATGACCTGAGGCTCTCCACGCTTGCCCTCTGCAACGACACCGATGACCGTGGACTGGGTGATGATTGCGGTAACTGGAGGAGGCTAAGAAGGAATAGGAGTCATCGCCAAGGTGTCACTGGCCTCGGCAGAAGTAGCAAGCATTGGCGAAAGCAAACTAATGTCCGTCATACCTATGCAAACAATGAATACCCTTTAAGAAACTAACACTCTGATGAAATAAAGTAACAAGGATGTGTGCTACAGTAATTAACAAATACCTATTGTAGTGGCACTTGGAACGACAGTGCCTTCCTAACCTGCCAAGTCTATATCTTTGGGGCGGAGATGGTTGTGCTTTCTAGTCAAAGGTTCAAAATATTTAGCATCATATGAAATGATATCAGTGCAGCCACCACCAATATCATGATCAGGACCACTTAACCTAGAGTAATCTACTAGATCAAGCGAGTCTGATCAAGCCGAAGTCGAATGCACCCAAAAAGAGCTAGCCCCTAAGATACCAAGAAAAGAATAAAATGAGGCCAAGCTATAAGAAGACGGCTAAAACAAAGTAGTTGGCATGTTTCATTACTGGAGAAACTAGTCTAGTAAGCCGCCTGTGACATGAATACAAGTAACATCAGCTTCTCTTACTCCTACACCATCACCCTCTCTCGCCATTGCTTCATCCCTGACTCTAGTGGCACCTTCCTCTTCCTCAACCTTGTCATCATCCTTTATGTTAAGGAACTCGTCCAGATAGGACTTCTTTGCATTCTTCTTTCTAGAGTAATAAGCCCCAATCTCCCTCATGTAGTCATGATTCATACGGAAGCCCGTAATGGCATTGACAGCATGATAAAAAGTGCAGAAACTTAAGGCGAGAGATAGATTGGGCATCTTGTGAGGAACGGTGAATTGGGCGTCCATGCCACCAGCGCAAAAGTGGTACCATGCCCGGGCTTCTTCGAAGAGATTTCCCTAAAAGCCAAGCTTCTGATTCGAGTTCTCCACATGCAACTGAGAATAACTGAATTGATGAGCGAACCGGCTTGGGAGATATGGCTCCATGTGGCAGCTTATCCCTTAGCGGTATACCAGATGACCTAGGCAAATATGTATAAGCCAACAGAAGTAGCCTGAAGACAATGTTGTGAAACCATCTGGTTCCCACACGTCCAGAAAGTTGTCACCATAGTTGTCGTTAGGAAGCTCTAGGAAACTACGATAAATTTGGTAGTTCTTGTGACTCTGAAGGATCTTGTGAACGGCGGATATGTAGTAGCTCGTCCAGTCAGAATTCTCATATCATTGTACGTAGGACAGAGAAGTTGGATCTTTGGAGGTTGGGGTCGTCATCAAGCTAGTGGCAGTAAAGCACGAACCAGGCCATTAAATATGCGTACGGTAGTTTAAATTGGGGGTTCAGAGTCTTATATATTCTCTCCCCTTCATCATTGATAAGAGTTTCTATCTTGTTAAACTCAGTATGAAAATCTCGCATACCATTCAAGAGACTACAGACCATGGCTGGGAGGAGTTCGAAAGATCGATCGTGGGTGAGAACCACCGCTGGATACACCACATCAATCGCTATGGCTTCTTTGGGAAGAGATGGCACTACACATTTTTTGAGCCAAAGCATCAAGAATCTAGCAAGAAACCCCTTATCAGAAATTCTTTGCCTGGCCTGGAAATGGAAACGTTGAAATTCCAAGCCTATTTTGAAGCCCTCTTCATCTGACTCGGCGATATAAGAAGTAGTTTTGAGATATGAGATTCTTTCTCTTATGGCTTCTTCACTCAAACCCTCGTGTCTAGCTACTTTGACACAAATCTGATCCAGATTGCGAAAACGATAGAAAGCCTAGGTCTTCTGCCCCACTCCTTAGCTCCTCATGCTAGAGATTTCCGCATAAATCCTGAAGTGGCAAAGCATCTACCAATAGGTCTTATATATGGACCTATCATGCTCCTTCAACTAATTCAACTCTTCGAGAGTGAGTATATACTCTTCATATGGCAGCTCTCCATAGATAATAGCAAGACCTCGAACATCTCATGAAGTGTGAAGCCAAGCTACCCCACTGGTATGAAGAAGGTGCCAGAATGTGGGTTGAACATCTCAAGAATGTTGTACAAATGATAAGTATTGTATGGAAGACCAAACTGAACATTCTTGATAGCACCGTAGAGTCCAAAATTCTACAAAGCATCTCCAAAGGTGGTCAATACAAAGTCCACCATTATAATCCACCACATGCTCTCTGTCAAGTGAATCCAACTAGGAGTTCTGAAATTGTGAGCTTGGTACTATCCTTTCTCAAATAGGAACTTGTTCAAAAAGATATTGGCTCTTCGGGGGACTTCACCATGGGAGTAGTCTTTATCTAATATGCCAGTGAGAAGACCGGTGATAGATATGCTGGAACTATCTTGATAGGAGCTAATAGTCTCGAAGTTGCCAACTGTACCCCATCTTTCTCTCTAGTCACGTTTCAATTCATAAGACGGGGAACTGATAACTTCTAAAGATGTGCCAGTGGATAGCTTCTTGCTATGTCAGGGAGAAACATCTGAACACCTTCTACTTTCCGAAACCACTTATATTCATCCACATATAGAACCTCATCAGGAACAGTGACTTGATCTCCGAACAAAAATGCAGATTTCTCTAGGGGACGACATATTTACCTTTCTAGCGGTGCATCAGTGATTAGTTCTCTAGGAGTTGTTTGGCTGCCTTGGGAGAGTCTTTCAATGTGATCCTTATAGCTACCTGGAGTAAAGGTTGGCACTGGTTCCCTAAATTAGAACTGAATGGTGCTATCAGTGATTAGTTCTCTAAGAGTTGTTTGGCTGCCTTGAGAGAGTCTTTCAATACGATCCTTATAGTTACCTGGAGTAAAGCTTGGCATTGGTTCCCTAAATCAGAACTGCACGGTGCTATCAGGCCCTCCTCTATACCCGAAGTAGTTGCATTTGGAGAGTGCATCATTGGAGTAATTGAGTGCCAAAGATAAGAAAACAAAAGTCAGAAAGATTCACAAGGAAGAACCAAGGAAAAATCTTCCAAGTGTTTATGCATGTGAGGCTAAATTAGCCTCATGTAGATTACAAAGACTCGCGAGGCTAAGATAGCCTCGCGTGAGAATCTGGGCTAATAGCTTCACGAATTAACCTCACGTAAGTTTCTTGAAGAAAAACTTAGTGAATGAAAATTAAGTAAAGTAGGCATGATTCGAGGCGATTAGCCTCGCATAGTACTTGTTCGGGATGTGAGGCTGTTAGCCTCACGAAACCATAGTTTGGTACACAAGGCTAACTTAGCCTCGCGCGAGAGAAAATTCCAGAATGCCACAGCGCAGCGGCAGCGATCGCCGGCCGCCTCTACTCACCTCAAATTAACAGCGAAAATGCTACCGACAACGACCTTAGAGCGGAGGAATCATTACCGTGGCTCAAGGAGGAGTGCCTAGAAGCCATAGAAGAAAGAAATTGGTGAAAATCTAAAGAAAAAGAGGTGAAAAACTCTTTAGATTCTCTTTGGGTTCCTTGAAGAGTTGGAAAAGAAGAAGAAAGATGAAGAAGAGTTGAAGGTGTCTTACATAGGCAAATTCAGATTCAAGATGCTAATCTCGAGAGGAATATAAGGAAACGTTACTGCCCAATACACGAGGCTATCGTAGTCACACGTAAAGCTAAAGATTACATGAGGATACAATAAAAACTAGAGAAAAGTCCAAAGTTTTTCAAAATTTCGCTAAAAAATTGAGGAGCAAAATTTCAAAACTTTTAAGAGAAGGAACCAACAAGAGGCTAGCCTCGCGAGACCAGCGAGGCTATTTTTGCCTCACGGCACACGACGCTATACTAGCCTCATGTGACCCATGAGACTACTCAGCCTCGCGGCCCACGAGACTACTCGGCCTCGTGGCCCAACCTTGTGGCCTGCGAGGCTAAGGTAGCCTCGCGTGGTTCATGATGCTACGCTAGCCTAGCAGCCAGCAAGGCTATGCAAGATCTATAATCTGAATTTCTGTTAGATTTATAACTGATTTGGATACAAAATCAAGACCAAATATAATAAATCTCTGGACCAAATCTAATCAGATAGGAAATCATATATTTGATAGAGATTACAGTTAGATTCCATCTCTATCTATAAGGAAACAACTATAACAAATTCCATGCCTATAAATACTCATAGAAAAGTCTCAGAAAGGACCCTTTGGCAAGATCTCTCTCGCATAAGAGCCTACGGTATTCCTCTAACCAGTAGCTGAATGGAAAAGCCAGTCCTAAAAATCCCCATCATCGTCAATCTTCAACATCGGATCGTCAACGAGGGTCAAAGAAAACCTCATAGCTACCATATATCCCACCACTTCTATAAAGGAGGGTAATGATTTTTAAGTCCTCTCATTGTTTGTTTTATTTTTCTTTTTTCATTGAAATAGATTGAAATATTGTAATCCTTTTAATGGTAATGGAAATAGAATCGAAATTCACTGGAAACAATGCATTCTTAATTTGTAGTATACCAAAACATGTAAGAGGATAACTACATGTTCCATTCGCCTATCCAAAATTTTTACTAAAGTATAGAATCATTTGGCACACAAATAAAGAAGTTAATACACTTGAGAACCATTCAAAGAATGTAGATTGGATAGACATGCTAATGTTATAACGATTAAATCCATCAAGGGAGAAAATTAGCTAGTTGTCTCTCCTATAACAAGTATGTGATATAGAAGATGAGATGGTTGAAAGCACCATTGCAATATATAAACAACTTCAAGCATGAAGATTGCCTAATTAAAATGAAATTTGGTAAAATATCTCAAAGTCATAGCATTGTAAATCACTGCTTGATGTTCTCCATTAATTAATTAATAAATTCATAATCTTGTAATTTTCTTATACATCCATAATGCATGTGATTCTTATTATTTAGAAATGAAATACAAGTGCCGCAATCATTCAATAGGAATTAAGGATAGTTGTTGCTTAGTTACCATTATCACAATCATGTATTTACCAATGCAATATTTAGTACTTCCAAGAGGTATGAAAATCATATCTGTATAGCTCTCTATTTATGCATAACCACAACCTCTAGCTTGCAATATAAAAGAGCCAAGTTATGCATACAAGTTACAAGTAGCAACCACTGGTTATGAGGCCTCTGGCTAATGGTAGAGAGAATTCACTCAGTGCAGAATTTTAGGACATTTCAATATAATATTTTTTTTTTATTCCAACATGTATTTTATCATATGACCATATATGCAAAAGAGATACTGCGTTATATTTTTAAGTGTGATGATGATCATGATAAATGAACAAATTGAGTATTAACGAAATCTACTGATGAACACATAAAATTAAATAGTTTGATCATACAATCAACATGATTCTAAAATAATAAGTTTCTATTTTATCAATTTTCAAAGTTGGTAAAATCAAGAAAACGAATTACGACATAACTTAAACAACTCATAGAAAAGGAAAAATTGGGGAAAAGTGTAACACCCCCATTTTTCAGTTGCTTTTCAAAACGGAGAATGCTACTTAAAATTTACACTAGACAATCTAATAAGTACAATATCTTAGAATAACTGTAACTACTGTCATATTTAGATTGATAAACATGTCAGTAACTAAAAAGATTTTACTTATTTAAACGAGTTTATTATATATGATGGCACACTGCTTCGAACATTTGAACAAAAAAGGATCAAAAGAACAAAAGTGTAAAGCAGTGTTTAGACAAGAGAAAGTATAAACAACTTATACAAAGGATCTCTAGAAACTACTCTACCATTTACTGCCGCTCAGCTTGCTCAGGGAAGTATGGATTGTTGGTTAGGCTGATTCTTCTTCCTCACTCTCTAGACCTGAGTTCAGAATTCAGAAGATTAAACTCAACAAGTAAAACAAAGAAGAAAAGAAGTTGCACTATCACAGTACTCGGAGTAGATGATCATAAACATGATATGTCAGTGTCAGTTGTGATAGTATAATCAATAATAATATAAATAAACTCAGAATTATAATTAAATAAGATGTACACGAGTACGTAGATTAGATATAGGTAACAAGTCTCGGTCACATCTTAAGTCAGATATTCAAAACTAAACATATTATTATTTAGTATGATATTTGAAACATTATTGATAGATAAAATATGCGTTGTTACTCATATTGTACAAGTGCTGATACAAATCCGGGACCCAACCTGAACTAATAACATTGAACCATGACGTACGGCTAGATGTTGTTAGACAAACCCCGTACTATGAAATAGTAATGGACGTAGCCTATTATGGGAACTCGATATCAGGCTGTGGCTCAGTACCACATGATGGTGTTGCAGCATAAATCCTTAGCACCTAACTGGAAATGACCAAACTAAATCCTCATACAATATACTTTTTATCTATCATGTAGTTTCTCACAATCCCCATTATATGATACATATGAATCAATAGAAATATCATGGCTTACCAATTCAAATTGTATATATGTCCTTTACTAGAAATTGGAATTCAAGAATAATTTAATTTAGGATCACGTACACATGTATTACAAGGATACTCTATTTCCATAAAATCAAGATATATGAGCTTATCATCATGTTTCCATTAATGATCATTTTCATCGTATATTTTGTATTCAAAGAATTCATTCAATCATGTCATGCATCAGGTGCATATATATACAATGTATCGCATGTCATAAATCATATGTACAAATGTGCACATATTTGTATTGTCATATCATCGCATCATACTCTTTTTAAGTTATGTCATATCGTGCATCATCTTAATAACAAATAAAGCATACCACCTCATACAATAAAATTGATCATGTTATTCAGCAATTTATTTGTGTCATATGTCAGGTAAATCATGTTCGTATTTAGTATGACACATAAAGCACTAAACTGCACTGCTCATGTCATAGATTCATAATCAAATACATAATCTCAATATTATAGATTTATGAAATAAAATAAAATAAAATAAATTTGAGGCTTGAAATTGGTATAGTTTCTTTTGTGGATCAACAGAGTGAAACTAGCATAAGTAATATTGCAAGCATCAAGTAACTATATAAGTAGTTAGTTTCCACATTTAGATGCTAAATAGAGTGTATTTTTGGGCTTTTACAATCTACCACAGTCAATTTCATACATAATTCAAAATCATATCTCTATAAGTGATCAAGGATCAAATTTGGGTATAGACAGCTATCTAGCTTAATTAGACTCATTGGAATTAAGATATGCGGACATCTAAATAAATTCTAAATCTAAATTACAATGTAAAAATAAATATATTTATGTACATATCATAATTGCTGATTTTTCTTCACGTTCAAGTTGTTAACTAAGCCTGAATATCCATCCAGTACATTTACATGTTTCTCTTGCACGACAGAGTACCACCTATGTACTCTTGACCTTTGAAATTTGTGGAGAGAAGGTAAATTATAATCGTTTTGCAATCCAAGCCTAATTTCAAGATCCCCTAATAGCATATGATTATTTTGAAAGGCTTTAGGACACAACACCAATCCAAAACACAAATTAACAAATAATTCCAATAAAATAAGAAATTAAATCACTCACTTGTGCTATCTCTTCAAGCCTTTTGTAATTATTACTTTGGTTAATTTTATTAACTTATTAAATTATTATTTACTGATTTTAGCTTGATGCGATATTATCCAAATATTACCAAATTAATGCCGCACATAAATGTTCGCCATAAAAATTATAAATGATTCTTTACTGAATTTTCTCAATAAAATATTACAATTTTAACGGTTTTCCATTTATAGAAGATGAGAAAAATTTAATTCCAACTTTGTTTAAAGTTGGGTTCTAGAATAGCTATGGAGAACGATCTTGCTCTCTATTGACACTCCTTATAAAATTTTAGTTGGCAAGAGTTTCAGGGTTTTGATAGCATCAGCACTTGGATGGAAAAGCACTCTCTCTATAATATTGATCTCCATATCTCTTTTTCTGCCTAATCTTCTGTTATTTATAGAGGTTTGGAGACTCTTGAGTTGATGTAATTGTCCAACTGTTAGCCTCCACGATCTGATTAACTTTTCGCCTTTCGATCTGGTGAATTCGTATTATATCTCCAGGATTTGTAACCAACATTTTTAATCCTCCAGATCGTAACTGAAATGCAAAATGCGAATATCAAGTTTTAGATTCGTGTTCTTTTAAATTACAACCAGAATGTGGATCTCAAAGCTTAGATTCGCGGCTCCATTAGATTACATCCGGAATGCTAATCTCAGACTTTATATTCATGGCTCCTTTAGATCACAATCAGAATGCATCTCAAACTTTAGATTCATGATTCTTTTTAATGACAACCGAGGCATGAATCTCAAACTTTAGATTTGCGATTCTTTTTAATCACAATTGGAGCGCAAATCTCAAACTTTAGATTCATAGTGGTGTGATGGCAAGTTCGCTATTTTGACTCCTTTGAAAAATAAAACACAACCCTATGAAGGCTATGTTTTAATTCTTCTTTAACTTACATCCACAGATCTGAAAGATAATCCTCATAAATAAAAATTTTGCCAGTAAGACTCCCTCCAAAGTTTTCAAAACTATATGGTTTTGAGGTATTTTAAAACACTTTGGATAACTTTGGCAAAATGCAACTCTAACAATGTGAATTTGTTCTTGAAAATTGCGATCTTTGCAAAGAAACATGATTTTGTATTTCATGCTTCGAGAATAGCATGACTCTGTGTTAGAGCCATGGATTTCACACTTTTAAAAAGAGCACGACTCTGTATTAGGGCCGTAGATCTCACATTTTTGAAATGAGCACGACTCTGTATTAGGGCCGCGGATCTTGCATTTTTTTTATAAGAGCATGATTCTACATTAGGGCCATGATCTCGCATTTTGGAAAAGAGCACGATTCTATATAAGGGCTGTGGATCTCACGCTTTATATGTTATACCCGGGATATTATTATTTTTTTGACATAAATATCGAGACTTTCTCTAAGCTTCATTAATGAGGGGATACTTACCAGATTTAGGCCAAAGATCTCGTCCATCAAATCATCTGTTATAAAAATTCAAACTCATCATTATAGTATTTTTAACACTTTCTGAAGAATTTGAGTTCCAAATTTTCTTCAAGCTTTCAAGGCTCTTCGTCTTCAAGCTCTTTCTCTTCTTCAAATTTCTCCAAACTTCTCCCACATCAAATTTCTTTAAGAAGCTTTTTTAAGAAGATGATGAAAAAGGCTTCAATCTCTGATCCATCTGGTAATAGTTCACAAAATCCTCAAGTTGCTTTTGGCTCTATAGAGGTTCGGTAGGAGCCTCTGGTTGGAGGTGATTTTCTTACTTCATATCAAATTTGCAATTCATATTCTAAGTTTGAGAGAGAATCTGCTTTCTCATAATTTATTTTAATTCTTTTTTCCTTATGCAGTGAATTATGCTTTAAATCCTTGGCCGAAATATCACTATTTTGGCCATGCAGGAGGATATAATGGTGAGAAACATTTTAGACTCTCCATAGGTTTTCCTACTTGCGTAGCCTCTAATGGTCGAAAAAAAAAAAGTAAAATTTTAAATTCTCCTCATCCTACATTGCGGGAACTCATGACGACTGCTCCTTTTGAGGGGAAGGATAGGATTTTATTGAACAAGTCTCCTTTTCTATTTGGTGATCATGTTCTGATCCCTGATGATTGCTTAGATGATGGGGAATATAAGTGGCTTCGCCAAATTAATGGTCATAATTTGTTTCTTCCTGATATGGTGAGGTCTTACCAATTCTTGTATCTCCAATCTCTTTCTGTTCCTAGAACCATGGATTGACATTTAAACAAAACGCAGGATGGCATGTTGTTGGGTGTATTTAATGCATAAGATGCATTTCCTCGTTCTACTGGAAGACAGGTTTCTGGATTATTTCAAGGATCCTTTAAACAAAAGCTTTCTTTAGGTGAAACTCCGACAATTGCTCAAACTTTCCTGCATTGATTTATAGGGAGAATTCCCGGTTCAGGATTTTCGTCCAATTGGATGGATTCATTCCTCATCAAAAGGAGAATGGACGATCTTGACCAAATTCTTCTTAAGGGCTTTTGCAGACCAACTAAAGCACATAAATCTTTATCGTGCTATAAGGTCAACTCAACATGGAATTCCTCCCGGTCAATTCCATTTCTTTTGTTTGTTGAAAATGTATAACCCTGATACTTGAACTTTCTTTACGCCCTGTGGTGAACTAAGGCTTGCCCTCCATAAGATGCATGAGATTTCAGGACTTTCCATGGGAGACATTCCTTATTAAAAATATGTTCCCACTGGAGAAGAATTTCATCTACTTAAAGCTCAGGATCCTATGATTTATGACACTTATTGAGAATAGCTTTGTTATTACTACATTTGTGCTCACATGTCTAATACCCGCAATGTGAAGCAAACTAAGCGGTTGCAGTATCTTTTCCCCAAGTTTGCAAAGAACAATCCTAATTTCACCTGTCTTTCTCCAGTCTCTGAGCAAGAAGTTTAGGAAAGGATTGTTCGTTTGGGAGCATATGCATATGTGGCTAAACCAGATGAAGATGTCTTCAAGGCGGGGACATCTTTTGAAAGTTTTCATTACTAGGCCCTACAACCTTTATCAGATCCTGTTTTATTGGCAGATTTCTTGATGTTATGGTTGAAAAGGTGCGTGGTTCCAGCACCACCACAAAAAACTTTATCAGTTAGAGTAGTATATCTGGCCATCTTGCTAGCATTCGGCCGTCTTCTCAGTTTACTTCTAGCAATGGTTTGCAAATCCAAAGTGGACTGAGAAAACTGGTTGATAAATTTTGTAATGTCAAGAAAGAGTATGATAATGAGGGAAACTTAATTGTCAAGACTCCAAATCTGCGGGTAGAACTTCCATACACTTATTTAATAGCTTGGATAGTTCTGCATTGTCCCTCATTAATGAGTCCGATTAATGCTCAAGTAGACTTAAGTTCTCCCAGAGTTCAACTTTGTGAGAAGTCGCAATGGGACGGAGATTATATGGCTTCAATCTGCAAAACACTCCAACATTATTCTAAGTATGAGCTATTCAAGTGCTTCCCTTATTTTTCAAATGCTGATTGTGGTGATGAATTCACGGATGTATCTAGTGATGACAAGTTTACCACTCTGTCTCCTAGATGTTTCTGGTGGCTAATAAGTATTTGTCCAGGGTACTTGGTACTCCGCTTAGGGAATCATTGTTACATTGAACCCTATTACCCAAGCCATTTCTCTCGATAGTTTGGATATAATAAATTATTTGTCAAAAATCCAAACACGGACATGAGTTTCATTGGGAATCTGTTCGAGCTAGAGCTTGGTTTCATTTTATCTCTGGTGGTACAAAGGCCAAATTTAATCTTCCATTAATGACACCAAATTCGTACATGGCCTTTGGTTTCTTCAAATGGTATTCTACTGCTCATTCCATGTCTCCAAATTTTGACGTGAGTTTTACTTGTTTAAAAGACATTAGAGTATGGTATGCTCAAAAGAGAGAAGCTGGCAGCACTAAAGCGGCTAGAATAGAAGACTTTGGTGTAGTGTTTGGTATTGAAGAATTCGTGTCAAGAGGTGGGAAAAGTACTGCAATAGACCCGATGGATCGACCTGTATCTCCCACCAATCCAGTTTCTCCTCCTCCTATGGCAAAGGAGATGTCTCGTAAGTCAAAATCTCCGCCTATGAAGGCAACTTACAAGCGGAAGAGAATGAAGCATCTTAGTGATTTGCCAATTATTTCGTAGACTCTATTGGCTGAGTCTGGTGCAGCAGTGCTTAGTTCAGTTCTTGGAACTGCTGAGGAAAGAGGACGATGATGTGGATTTGTTTTCTCATTCTTCTCGAAAGCATCGGAGTCAAGAGCCTATTTTTCCCAGTGACTCTACTCAAGAGATTCCTTCTACTGCATTAGCAGCTGAGCCTTCATCTACTGTTATACGTCCTTTAGAAAGATTAGTTCAATTGGTGCAAGAGGGATCTACTACTCCTGCTCCTATGGCAGCTCAGGCCACAAGTGATGATGGCGTACAGATCGTTGGAGAGACCCACACACTAGGCTCTTCCTTAATGGCAGTACCTCCTTCAGGAGATCCTGATGATGGAGGTGATGATGATGATAATGCTGATGATGATATTGGTAGTAATAATATTCATTCTTCTACTCCTCTGTCAGATCATGGTAAATATATTTTTCTAACGTTGGAAGAGAGTGCTGAAGTATAAGGTCCAGGAGAATCCAGTTCCCAACCCCAAGGTCTATTCTGAACTTTACTCATTTACGTCATCTTTCACTTCTTTTATCATCATTTAATCATTTCCCTCTTTTTTTAGAAATGTTTCCCTCTACTCCAACTTCGGAGTATGTACCTGAAATGATACTTCCATTGTTGTTATTGAAATTCAACAAGAAGTTACAAAAGAAACTACTGTGGCTACTAGCTCTGTTAAAGCCACTGATGTCACTGAGGTTGAAATTGCTGATCTTGCTGTACCTGTTGATAATACTGAGGCTACTACCTCTGCTAAAGTTGGAGTTGTTGACCTGCTGAAGTTAGAACTGCTGAAACTGCTGCACTCATTGAAGCTATTGTTTCTTCACCTCGGAGTGCAGTACTATTCACATCTTCTCCTGTTGTTACTTCCACTACAGCTACTTCTTCATCAACAAGTTGGGCAGAAGTGGATGCTCTTGAAGATGATTTGCTCTAGCATACTATTAAAGTCTTCTTTGATTTTCTAGACCGCTGTGTTGATAAGATTCTGAAAGGAAGTTCCTTCTCCTCAATTGCCAATGTTCTTAATATTTATGTGGCTGGCATAGTAAGTGTTGGTGGAGAAGAAATAAACTCATATTAGCTCAACTTCAAAATCATGCTGACTCTTTATTGAAGATCCGCGGCACAGATAAGTTAGAAATAATGGAAACCACTTTTCAGAGTTTGCTGGAGAATTAACTTAAGCTTTAGAAGGAAATCAAAGCAAAAGGTGATGCTTGTAGGGCTTGCATTGATAAAAATCAATCAAATAGTCAATCTCTATATCTTCAAATAGAGAATACTGCTTCGATTATCGAAGGCCATGATCAAGCCAATTGCTAGAACTTAGGAAACCATTGCCAAGGCTCAGGCATTTCTTGAAAAGATTTCCAAAGAGTGCAAGGAGACAATGAAGAATTTTGCTGACTTGTCTAAGCAACGTGACAATGTGAACAAAGCCCTCTTGACTGTTCAAGCTGAATTGGAAGCATTAGAATCTGCACCAGTGAACAATATAACTGTCACCGAAGAAGAATTACGTAGACAAACTGCTATTCAGGCTTATGAAACCATTCAGTTGGAGATAAGCGATGCAGAAGAAAAGATAAAGGCTCTCTTGAATCATTAAGTTGTAATAATTTTTCTTTAATATTCAAGGAGCCTTTGTAATTTTTAATTTTGATAATGAAAATCTTGATCTTGTCAAAGAAACTTTTGTACATTTGCGCTTGATGGTAAAAACTTGGAACAATTTCCATTTGTTATAAAATTGATGCTACTGTATTCATCTTTGTGTCAACTTCATGCATTTGCTCTTAGATACATTTTTTGTGCTCAATTCTGCAGACTTCTACATTTAGATTCGCGAGTTTGCATATAATTGCAACCCTGCGCTCAAATTCGCGGGTTTGCATATAATTGTAACCCTGCACTCAGATCCGCAAGTTTATAGGTTAACAATAAATTGTCACTAATTTAATTGCCTTTTGATACAAAGTTCTAAGCGTTGCATGATTCACTAATGACTGGAGTTTAATCAAAGATCTCAACCGAAAATCTCGTTTCCTCTAGCGCAGAGATCTAAGCATCCCATGCAATAAATAATCTAATTGGGATTTGAGTCAAATATCTCAACCGATGATTTCGTCTGTAAAATCTCTTAGCCGAAAAATTTGATCATGAAATTCTCTATATAACGCACTAAGCTGTTGTTCAAAAAGTCATTCTGACTTGAGAATTTTTCTAAACTCCTTTCTTCTCTAAGTTTTTTTTTTTTTTTTTAGGCTATCCTAGATTGAATTCTTCTTGGGGCTTCTATGAAGAAATCTTCAACCTTTAATCAACCTATTTGTATTCAAGATTTTCGAAACGCTTCTGCCATACTTCCGTCAATTCTTCATTCTTCATCTTTATTTTTATTTAATGGAATGAGCTGTGATTGGTATGTAACAAGGCCTCCAGATAATTTAGGCATATTTGTTCCTTGTTTTCTGCTAGGATTGTTGGGGAAGGAATATTTCATTGAAAAAATCTTTATGACCGTAATTATTTTCCTTAAATACGGTAAGTTTTCTTGTTATGAATATAGATCAAGTATTTTCTTTTATGTTTCTTAACAATATTATGGATCTGTTATAGGATATAACCGTAGTCATTTTCCTTAATAATGACCCACACCCAACTGCTTCTCAGATTTTTCCAATATCTTTGGAGAACTAGTAAATCTCATGTATTTTCATGATAGAAAAGATTTTGGTTGTGGCATTGTTAATTTTCTGCCTAACATCCTTAAAGTAAGGATTGTAAATGGTTATCGGCAACTCCCAATTTTAGCAGTTTCACAAGTTGTATACATGGGAACATGCATTTGGTGCACCCGGCATTGAACTAATAAAGTCACTAGCGACATTGATCATAACTGAGTGAGCAAACTTGAAAGTTCTTAACCATCGACGGGAGGAGATTACAGAAACAAGCTTTTTTTTCTTTACTTATGAAGCCATTCTATTAGGGATAAAAAAAATGTGGACGAAAAATTTTATTGTTCTCTTGACTCAATGATTTGTACTCATTTCCAGTCATTGTATGATATCAAGGAACTCTTTTTAATATTGATTTGGTAATGAATAATTTTTTTTAATTTCAAGAATTTTGTTATCATTCATTCAAAAATAACTGTTAACTTAATAAATGATTTTGATGCTGATCATCAGAGGTAACTGTTAACTTGATGAATATTTTGATTTTGATCATCAGAGGTAACTGGTAACTTGATGATTATTTTGATTTTGATCATCAGAGGTAACTGTTAATTTGATGATTATTGACTCTCTAAAACATTGTTCAGAGTTATTATCAACTTGACAATATAAAATTATTATTCAAACACCCAAAATAGATTTTGTTGTGAATGAATAAATTTATTGAATCAGATTAGAAGTAACTATTAACTTTCCTAAACAAGGTTAAATCCACACTGTTCAGTGACTTATAGTATAGCAGTTTTTGAATTACCAAAGTTAATTTTTAACTTAACAAATTTGGATGATGTGAAATTTTGTTTGCCAGAGATAATTTTTAACTAAGCAAATTTGGAGGAAAAGAAAATTTGTTTGCCAGAGATAATTTTAACTTAGCAAATTTAGATAAAAGAAAATTTTGTTTGCCAGAGGAAATTTTTAACTTAGCAAATTTGGAGGAAAGAAAATTTTGTTTGCCAGAGAAAATTTTTAATTTAGTAAATTTGGAGGAAAGGAAGTAGAGCGCGATTTTATGAAAATTTGCGATTTTAGAATTCAAGACTGCATTTCTAAACTTATTTTAGTATTAAAACGCAACTTTATGAAATTTGCATTTTAGGATCTTTTGACTCCATAATCGCGAATCTCAAATCTTTCCAAGATAGAAACTTATCATGATAAGTTCATTAGATTTTTAGCAAACCCCTAGTTATAAACGGGTTTGATTAGTTTTACCAAATGCCTTTTGTATTAGGCTAGTCATATTATTACCCTCAACATGATAAGTTATCGAGAATTTCATTTGGATTTTAAATGCCAAACTTTTCTCTTCTCTAAATCTTAATGGATTAGAGTTATTTATACTTTTTACCCCGGCATAGTAGGGTTATCGAGGATGTTATTTGAACTTTAAATGCTAAACTTTTCTCTATCTTTAGTCATAGAGACATAGGATTCATTCGATATTTTATGCTAAAACTCGTTGAGAATGGGCTTTTCCTTGTAGGTGAGCTCTATTTGATTGGTGGACAAATTGGTTCTGTTTTGGAGATAATAGTATTAAGAATCTGACACATTCATTAATCTCTTTATTGACTTTGAATATCCGGCATTTGAATAGATCAATAATCAAGTTGTAATGTTGAATTTTCGTATTGTTAGAGGAAAAATTTAAGTATGTGTATCAAATAATTTGATACTTCTATATTCTCTTCTTCGCGGTATCAATCGGAGATGTAATTGAGGGTTATAGAAGAAGATATGTATCTTAAACCACTCAACCTTTAATTTTGTTGCTTCTTACTAATCGGTTAGGAATAATATTTCTAAAGAAATTTTTCATTAATTAGCATCATTATTTTATCGTCATTCTGTTTTGCCAACCGATATGCGCCATTAGAATAGACTGCATCAATGACAAATGGTCCCTCCCATTTTGACTGGAACTTTTCTTTGGATTTTTGATTAGTTATAATCGGTCTTCTTACTGAAAGGACTATATAATCTTTCTTGAAAGTTCTCTGCTTAACATTTTTATTAAAGATCTTGGAAATCCGCACTTGGTAGAGTTCAATACTTTGTAGAGCTTCAAGACGTTTATCATCCAGAGCTTTCAATTCTAGAAGTCTCTGTCGATGTCTTTCTTCTTTCGTCATTTTAGTTGCTAATGTGACTCATAATGACGGAATTTGGATTTCTAAGGATAACACTGCTTTAGGCATAGCATTTGTAGGATTTCTGACAATAGTTTGATATTCCCAAAGACATTCTACAATTTTTTCATCCCAGTCTCATTGATTGGATGAAACAAACCTTTTAAAAAGCTTCACAAAGCTTTAGCTAAACCAGTAGCTGCAGGATAGTATGGAGATGAAACCATACTTTCAATCCTATATTTATTACAAAACCTAGAGAACAATTGACTTACAAACTGAGATCTGTTGTCATGAATAATTTTCCTAGGCACTCCAAAGCGGTATATAACATGATATTTGATAAACTTAATGACATCTGATGACTTTATTTCAGTTAAGGAAAAAGTTTCAGTCCACTTTGAGAAGTAATCTGTTATGGCTAATATGAATCGATGTCCTTTTGTTGATGGTGGGAAAATAGACCTAATAATATTAATTCCCTACTATTCAAATGGCCATGAAATAGCTGTTGGGTGAAGATATTCCGGAGCTTGATGTATGAAATTTGCATGTATTTGGCAAGCTCTACATTTTTTAGCATAAGTAACTATGTCTATCATCATCTTGGGCCAGTAATAACCCATTTTTCGGAGTCTATTCCAGAGTTTTGGTTGGTTAATATGCTCCGCAGGTGCCGTTATGAGCTTCTTCAAGTGCTTCTTGAGTTTTTTTGTTAGAGAGATATCGAAGCAAAATCCTATTATAAGATTTTCTATATAATGTTCGAAGTTCGGCATTGTAATAAAACGAACAGTTTTTCTTCAAATTACTACTGTTTCTTTAGGATCTTCTGCCAATATTCTATAAAGAACATAGTCTATATAAGGAAATCTCCAATCTCTTGGCTCGAGATCAGACTCGAGAACATACATTTCATCTGCTGAATTTAGCTTCACTTCAAGCTCATTTTTCGGGCAAAACAATTCCTTACTTTCCACTGTTATTCGCTTACTAACGTTTTTAGGTAACGCTAAAGTAGCAGCTAAGAAAGATAGCAAATCTTCATAACCATTATAATGGCGTGTCGCATGACTGATATAGAAACCATTAAAACTATCAGCCATTTTTATGACTACTTGGTAATATAGTAAAAGGTCCTCATTTTTTACTTCATATTCCCCTCTAACTTGATTTATGACAAGTTGGGAATCTCCATTTGCTTCTAAATACTTCACCCCCAGCTGTTTGGCTATTTTCGAACCAATCATTAGGGCATTGTATTCAGCAACATTATTAGAATATGAGTTTATCAATGAGTATGGTCGAGAAATGATGTGGTTGTAAGGAGAAACAAAAATGACTCCGACTTCCGCTACCATCTTCCCTTTGAGCTCCATTCTAGAGGCACCATCGAAAAAAAGTTGCCACACATCTTATGTAATAGTATTTACTTCAGCAGTTTCTTATGGAAATTTTACTTTGAAATTGTATTTCCTTCGATTATCTCACCAGGGATATCTTCATATAATTTTGAAGATGCTGGAATCGGGTATTCAGCCAAGAAATCAGTTATAGCTTGTCCTTTAATTGATTTTGTGGGATAAAATGCATGTCATATTGCGATAGCAAAATAGCCCAATTGGATAGCCTTAAATTTAATGACCCTGACTTAGTCATTAATATTTTTAAGGGATTAACTCTTGCTATAGCATGAATTGTTTACCCAACTAAATAGTATCGCATTTTCTGTACTGCGAATACCAAAACTAGGCATTCTTTTTCTACTGGGTTATATAGATGTTCAGTCCCAATCATCATTCTACTGAAATAATAAATGATTTGTTCATCCCCAATTCATTCTTTTGCACCAATAAAGCTCCCAAGGAATTATCCATAGCTCTCACATATAGTCCTCTCAATTCTTTGAGATTCTTGGGAGGTGACATATCTTGGATTACTTTAATTTTGTCTGGATCAAGATGAATTCTTTGGAAAGTGACCACAAAGCCAGGAAATTTTCCACTAGAAACTCCCAGAAAAGATTTAGTAGGGTTCAATTTAAGCTGGAGTTTCCGCATAAGGTCAAACATTGTTCTCAGATCATGAAGATAACCATCCTTGTTTTTACTTTTAATTGCCAGATCATCTATATAGCATTCTATTGTCTTTCATAGATGTTCTAAGAATATCGTGTTCATAGCGTGTTAATACGTGGCGCCAACATTCTTTAAACCAAATAGTATTACTGTATAACAGTATACTCTAAGTGGCATTCTCAAAGATGTATGCTTTTCATCATCAAGGAACATCTCGATTTGATTGTATCCTGAGAATCCATCCATAAATGACATCCTTTCATAGCCGTAAGTGTTGTTTATCATGATATCTGTAATAGACAAATGAAATTTGTCTTTTGGGCATGCTTCATTTAAATCTCTGAAACCAATCCACACCCTGATTTTTTTTCCATTCTTTTTAGTTATAGAGACTATATTCGCGACCTAGTCTGGATGTTGTTCTTCGCGAATGAAATTAGACTCAATTAACTTTTTTATTTCAGCTTCGATCGCCCCCATAATTTCAGGACGGAATCTTCAATACTGTTTTTTTACTAGCTTTACATCCGGTCGGACATTTAATTTATGAAACTTGACTTTTGGGTCAAGTCCTAGCATATCTTTATAATTCTAAGTGAAAACATCAATATATTCTCGAATGAGAGATATCATTTTTTCTTTTTCCTCTGAAGATAAATTTCCACTTATAAATATGGGCTTAGAATTAATTTCGTCACCCATATTTATTTGGATCACTTTAATTTCAATTAGAGTTTCTCGTTGTTCAAACTAAATTTCTCACTTCATATAGAGATGTTTTGCCCAAGGATCATTCTTGATTAGTGATATTTCGTCAGTATCTTCTTTTTCTTAGTCTTCGGAGATCATATTAACAAAAACCTCGCAAAAAATAGTACCAATGCTTACATCTGAATCCCAACATGATGATTCCGATGAATGAATTTGCTGCCTTTCTTCAGATTTCATATCTGAAAGTCTTCATTCCTTTTGGAACAAAAGGTTGAAGGATTTCTTTTTCCTCCTTTTCCAAAAATTTAACCCCCTGCCTTTGGTTACGTTATACCCCATTTTTCTTATTAACTTATGAGAATTTTCATCATAATGGAAGAACTCGGGATTTCCCTATTCTTCCTCGGAATCTAAATACTTTCCTTTAATCTTGTTATTTGCTTTTCCAAACATTATAAGTTTTTGATCTTTATTTTAGGGGGAACATCAAAAACAACATCATTTGCATTTCCATCATCATCACTTTGTATCTAAAAGGATGATTGAATGAGTGCTTGAAATAAAGCTAAAAAATATATTTTATCTAGGTGATCACTGATCACGTCAGTACAGGTGATCACTGATCACATCAGTACTAGTACTTGAGGATTTAGAATCAACATCAAGAGAAAAACAAACTCTATATCTTTATTGATTATCCACTTGCCATCAGAATTAGTGGTGTCCTTTACATCAAGGCCTTTAAGGCTTATTACAATGGGTTTTTCATCCCAATTTATATCATTGGATTTTGAATTTTGGATCCTAATTCAGTATCAGCTTTGTTGCCGCTAACAGATGCCTTTGAAGTAGGTTGTTCAGCTATTTCAAATGTGTCTTGATACAGCAATACATCTGTAAAGTAGTTTTCAACCTCTTTAAAAGGTTACTTCTCTACAATCAAGGTCTTCACATTTCCATCTTTATCCACATACTTCATTCATTGATGTAGTGTAGACGGAACAATGAGATTGATATGAATCCATGGCCTTCCAAGCAGAGGATTATAAGACGTGTCAGCATCTATTATATAGCATGTGACTTCCGTCTTTAGATCACCGATTTGATACTTCAACTTTATTTTGTCCAGTGGTCTACTACCATTAGCATTGAATCTAAAATGATAGTATTTGTTGCTGCTAATCTATTAATAGGGACCCCAAGATATCGTAATACCCATCTCGACATTATACTTAGAGCAGATCCAGGATCAACTTGGATTCGATTGATTTCTAATGACCCGATGTATCTTTTGTAATACAAAGGATGATGATGCGTGTGATTCTTAGCTTGCATAGCTTCTGGAGAGAAGGTTATGCAAGGAATCTTTTTAAAAACCTGATGACATACTGTACAGACTTCTTCTTCCTCTTCGACTGTTTCTGACATTTGTATCAGAAACACTTCAAAATCTTACAGAGCTTCTCTTAAAATTTTACTAGTTTGTTTATAGAGCTTTAGGAGCGCATACAAAGTAATTCTTGTCGGAATATTGGCCAATTGTGCCAATACATCAAATTGAAATGGTTTCTTAGAACTTTTTGCAAATTCTTTGTTTCTATTTTTAAGAGTTTTGTCAAATTTAAGCCATTTTTGCTTATTCTTCTCTGAAGATAGCTGAGGTTCTACTACATGATCATAATTCTTCAAGTAATTTTTTACTGAACAAGTCCCAGAAGGTTGTTGCTGATCTGCATTAACTGCCAAAGAATCTTTGACTTCTTCAAAATCCAAGAGAGGAGGAACTTTTGTGTCATCTTCAGGAATTGTAGTAACAGTATTAGAAGTAAAACATTTTCCTTTTGACTTCTTCTTAGAGTGTGTTTGTTTGTATGGAAGTAAAATAGAAGTAGTGGAAGTAAGCATACTTCCACTACTTCAAGTGTTTGTTTAGTCAAGAAAGAAGTTGGAAGTTACTTCTTATATGGTGAGGTGGCGTTTATGTGGCACCTCACTTCCAAAATTTTCTTCCTCACACTTTTGAATTGGAAGAGCTTAGTAAGTAAATGAGTAAAATAAGAAAATATTTTTTTATTTATATATCATCTTTATCATTCAAAAGTGGTACTTTTTTCCATAAAAATAAATAAAATAAGATAGATAATGAATATTTTAACTAATTAAATAATATTTTCTTCACTTCCTAATACACTTTATTCTTCTAATTTTAGCAAACAAATATAAGAAGAAAACTCTTCTCTTAGTTCAATTTTGGAAGTTACTTCTAAATTTCTTCCTTAACTTCCATTACTACCATGAGCCAAACACACCCTTAGATGAACTTGAAGTCCATTGCTCATCTTTAAGGAGGTCTGGATGTACCCTGATTATTTCTCCTTTAGAAGTTTCAAAATAACATAACTCTTTCTTTTGTTGTTGATGAGAATCATAATTCACAACCCTCATCGTACCTTTAGGAATGGGCTGAAGTCCATCTTGAACGGTTGATTCTATCCAATCGGGAGCTTTTCCAAATCTAAATGTCACCATATTTGTAGTTAACTTCTTCTAATCTTCCCGCAACTTGATAACTTTGGCATCTAGCGTAGCATGAACTTATCCTTGAGAAATAACAATTTTTGGTAGGATGATTAATAATCCTATGATACACACAGTAATTATGATTATTAACATTTCCTACTTCTTTGGGTCATTTTAATTCTAGCAATTTTAGCATATTCTTTGTCATGAGCAAATTAAAAATAGTAATGATATACTCATCTTTGAAAGAATATTATTTCTGAGGAATCCGCGATTGAAGAGGAGCCTTTGGATAAGATTTCGCAGGATTCAGAGTACCAGTCGCCATTGTCTCTTTCCCCTTGGGTCGAGAAGACTTATGCTGTCTAGAATTATTTTGTCTTTGTTTCCCTCCTTCTTCAGCCTCAAGGCTCTGTGTAATTTGTTCGGCTTCCTCAACTTGTAATGAAATATCTTTCCAGATAGTAAACTTTACAACCCCCATCCTACCAAGAACTCTAGTGGAGAGATTGTGTCTGTGAATTTTTACTAATGTTTTATCTGGCATTCCCCGTGGACATCTCAAAAAATCATTTTTGAACCGTTTAATGAAATCTCGAGCTGATTCTTTTGTAGCAAGGAGCGCTGACATTGAAATTTTCATGTCTTCTTTATAAAACCTCGTCAAGAAGTTTTTCCAAATCATTCCACGAATTGATGGTTTCCGGTTCTAATCTCTAGAACCATTCAAATGTTAGACCTGTTAAGATATTAACAAAGACTCGCGTAATGATTAGTTCATTCCCAGTCAAGTATCTCGTCTGAGATTTGAAATAGTAAAGGTGTTGATTCGGCGATCATTTACCATCAAATGATTTGAGCTTCAATGGTTTATAATTCTCCAGAAATGGTATTCTTTTCTATTCTACCGGGTATGGCCTCACAACCTCTAGCTCTTGCAAATCATTCTTTTGCATGAGAGCATTCAGTTGATTTTGAAAACTCTCCATCCAAGCAGTTTTTGCATTTTCTTCCTGATTCAGATTTCCTTTTTGGTGATGGAAGTGCATGGAACGATTATCTTCTTCTTCATGATGGCCTTCATTATTTTCATTATCATTTCTAGGAGGAACGCGAGATTCATTTTCTGTATTCTTCGCTCTATCATTCCTCAAATCATGAGGAGTTTTAGAAGAAAATTTGCCTTTCTATTTCCTTCTTTCTTTTTCTAACTCCAGCAAGACATGCATTATATCTCTGATTTCATTAATAGTATTTTGTTGTTGTTGGATGGTTTTGTCTTACTCATCCATTCTTTTCATGAACTCTTCTGGAGTTTCTTGTACCATATGTGCAAATGCGGAATCTTTAACGAATGAGTCCGATGTCTGAGATTCAGCCACAGCTGAATTTACTGTTTCTTCTTCATCATTGGAAGAGACTCCAGCCATTCGTCTATAATCCATAGGCATTATTACTCCTTTCTTGAGTTGAGTATTCTAAAAAACACCCCGCATCTCGCTGAATATACTCTTTAAGTCTGAAGAGCGTTCAGAGTTAAAAGAATATGTTCTATGTGAACTCTTTGTTTTCTTCTTCATCTTTCTCTTGAAGTTTATCATATTGGATGATACTTCGGGGTATTCAGGTACAGAAAATTCTGGTTTATTGTGTCTCTTCCTTTTATATGGTTAAAGTGAAGATGTCATAAATCCCTGATTGTTTAGCAGGAGCCGCTACACAGTAACAATACGAACACTGCATTGATCAATCATTCACAATGACATTGAGACACTTGAGATTTTCTCTCTTTTTATTGAAAAGTTTCCTGAGGTCTCTTATATTAGAACTCATTATCTTCTTAATGGAGATGGCATCATCTCCAAATGATATCTTTGGAATAGAATTTTCTATTCCCTTAAAGATTCCAGGAGTGAATTTCACTTTAGTTGTAGTGGCAGATGGACGAGCTTCTGCCGAAATTGGAATTTGAACTTTAGAAGCTAGTTCGTGATTTTGATAACCATGCTTTTCTGTTGATACGCATATTTGAGGTCCGTGTTTATCTGCAGAAACACGTTTCTGAAAATCACATTTTGTTTCCAAGACACGAGGTGGGACCCTCATCTTGTTTGTGGAATGCAGATGTAAACTCCATGTTTAAAATCATAGATGAATTTGGTAGGTGTATGACATTTCTTGTAAGAAACATGAATAAACCCATCTGCATCTTGATCTTTTTTCCTCTTTGAAACTATTACTTCGCTCTTGGTGGGTCTCGATACTTGAACTGGAGGTCTTCGCTATTCGCCATAAAAATTATAAAATGATTTCTTTATTGAATATTTCAATAAAATATTACAATTTTAACAGTTTTCCATTTACAGAAGATTAAAAAAATTGAATTCTCTCTTTGTTTAAGGTTGGATTCTATAGTAGCTATGAAGAACAATCTTACTCTTCGTTGACACTCCGCATAAATTCTTTTAGTTGGCAAAGGTTTTGAACTCTCGATAGTAAGATGACTCTCTATATCGTATTGATCTTCTATTTTTGGCCTTTTGTCATTTTTCCTGCCTTGAATCGGGCTTTTTATAGAGTTTTAGAGACTCCATGTAACCATTCAACTGTTGATCTCCACGATCTGAGTATTAATTTTTCGCCTTTTGATCTGATAAATTTATATTAAATCTCCAGAATCTATAACTGGCGTCTTCAATCCTCTAGATCATAACTGAAATTCAAAATGCAAATCTCGAATTCTAAATTTGCGGCTCCTATTTGACTATATCTAGAACGCGGATCTTGAGCTTAATATTCGCGGATCTATTTGACTGTAGACAAAATGCGAATCTTGAACTTTAGATTCACAAATTTTTCAATTGTAGGCAGAATGTGGATCTTGAACTTTACAGTTCAACTGACTTTGTTTACTACTCTTATACCAGATAATGAGATTTTAGGGGGCCCACCCTCATTATTAAGTTTGCGAACCTAAGAAAAGTAATCCGCGCTTCAGTTTTTATGGAAAATAGATCATGACTCGCAAAAATAATCTTCTTTTCATTTATAGATCTCTCTCTTCATGACAGATGATCTCATTAGTAGAAATTTCACCAACAAAATCCCCTCTAAAGTTTTCAAAACTCTATATATTCGGAGGTGTTTTGGAATACTTTGGATAATTTGTAAAGAACATCATCTTCATGGATTTCATATTTTGAGAAGAAGCAGGACTTTGTATTAGAATCTTGGACTTCTACGCCTTTGAAACGGATAAAACTCTATATTAGAGTTGTGGATTTCACGATTTTGAGAAAAGTATGACTCTGTATCAGAATCACAGTTTTCCCTCTCTAAAGAGGACACGACTCTATATTAAAATTGTTGTTTTTCCTTTTTGAAGAGGACACGACTCTGTATTAGAATAGTGGTTTTCTCTTCCTTTTTTTTGCAAAAAATCCGAAAAGTTATCACTTTTTAAGGCATAGAGATTGAGACGTTCTCTGAGTCGCATTAAATGAGAAAATACTCACGAGATTCAGGCCAGAGATCACGTCTATTCAAAAATCTTGTCTGTCAAATTATCCCCTATAAAATTCCAACCTCGTCAAGTAAAGTATGTTTTAACTTTTCTCTGAGAGATTTGAACTCTAGACTTTTTTCTGAAGTTTTCAAGACTCTTCATCTTCAAGCTTCTTTAGCCTTCAATTTTCTTCAAATCAAGTATTTCTTGAAAGTAATTTGAAGAAGATGGCGAAAAGATCTTTTGGTGCTTCTGTGAGTGGTTTCCAAAATCCTCATGCAACTTCTAATTCTATTGTGGTTCGGCAAGAACCCTTGATTGGAAGTACTGTTCTTACCTTACTTTAGAAAGCATCTTTTTCTTCATAACTTTGTTTTGATTAATCTTTCTTTTCGTGCAGTCAATTACGCCCTAAACCCTTGGCCAAAAGACAATTACTTTGGTTACTCAGGTAGCTATGATGGAAAGAAAGATTTCATGTTTGACCAAGTTTTTCCATCTTGCGCAGCGTCTAGTGGCCGAGAAAGGAAAAGTAGAGTTCTGAACCCTACTCGTCCTACATTATGAGAATTGATGACTACTGCTCCTTTTGAAGGAAAATATAGGACTTTGTTAAACAAGCCTGCTTTTCTTTTTGGTGATCATCTCTTCATCCCTGATAATTGTCTGGATGAGAGAGATTATAAATGGCTTCGTTAAATTAACGGTCGTAACTTGTTTCTTCCTGACATGGAGAGATCTTACCCCTTCTTGTATCTTCAATCCCTTTCCATCCCTAGAAAAATGGAATGACATTTAAATCAGCCACAAGATGGCGTTTTGCTGAGCGCATTCAGTGCGCAAGGTGCTTTTCTCTGTTCTACTGGAAAATACTTTTGTTGGTTGTTTCCAGGATCCTTTAAGCAATACATTCTCTTGGGTGGAACACCTATAGTTGCCCAAACCTTCTTGCACCGATTTGTTGATGTGCAAGGAGAATTTTCAGTTCAAGACTTTCGTCCTGCTGGATGGGTTCATTGCTCTTCTAAAGTAGATTGGGCAATTCTGACTGATTTCTTTTTGAGGACTTTTAGAGATCAGCTTCAACATGTGAACCTCTACCGTGCTATTAGGGCAGTTTAGCATGGTATTCCTCCCAGACGGTTACACTTCTTTTCTTTGCCGGAGCTGTATAATCCTGATACATGTACAGTTTTTACTCCTCGCGGTCAATTGGGGTTTTCTCTGCATGAGATGTATGAAGTCTTAGGACTGCATATGGGGGATATTCCATATAAAGAGTATGTCCCAACGGGAGAAGAGCTTCATTCACTAAAAACTTAGCATCTCATAATTCAGACACTTATTGGGAGTTGTTTTGCCATTACCATATTTGTGCTCATATGTTTGGCGCTCGTAATGTAAAGCAAAAAAAGTGACTGAAATATCTTCTTTCTAAATTTTTAAAGAATAGTTTCAATTTCACCCATTTCCCTCCAGTTTCTGAAAAGAAAATTAAAAGAAGAATTATTAATTTCGGGACAGATGCATATATCGCCTAAGCTGATGAGGATGTCTTAAAGGTCGGGACATCCTTTGAAAGTTTCCACTATCAAGCTCTTCAATTTTTATCAGATCTAGCTTTACTGGCAGGTTCCATCGCATGAAACTATACATGTTAGAGCAGTGTATCTGGCTATCTTGCTTACATTCGGCTGACCACTCTGTTTACTACCTACGATGGTGTGTGGAATCCAAAGCGGCTAAGAAAATTGGTTAACAAATTCTGCAATATCAAGAAAGAGCAGAATAATAAAGGATAATTGATCATCAAAACTTGTAATCCACATATAGAACTTCCCTACACCTATTTGATGGCTTAGTTGGTTCTACATTGTCCTTCTTTGATGAGCCCAGTTGATTCACATATTCTCCCAAAGTGCAACATTACGAAAGGTCGCAGTGGAAGGGGGTTATATGGCCGCAATCTGCAGAACACTTCATTTTCATGCGAATTACAGATTGTTTAAGTGTTTTTCATACTTTTCAAATGCTGGATATGGGGATGAATTTGTGGATATCGCTGGTGCTGATAAATTTACAACTTTGCCCCCTGGGTGCTTTTGGTGGTTTATAAATATTCACCCAGGTCATTTAGTTCTCCGCTTAGGGAACCATTGTTGTATAGAGCCATACTACCCAAGTCGCTTTGCTTGATAGTTTAGGTATGATTAACTATATGTTGGAAATCCAAACAAGGAGATAAGTTTTGTTAGAAATTTGTTTGAAGGAGTTCGAGCTTGGTTCCATTTCATTTATGGTGGTACACAAGCTAGATTTTATCTCCCGCTCAAGACCCCAAACTCATATAGAGTTTCAACTTTTGCAAGTGATATATTGCTGCTAACTCCATGCCTCAGAATTTCAATGCAAACCTCACTTGTCTAAGAGACATTAGAACATGGTATGCTCAAAAGAAGGAGGCTGGTAGCAAGAAAGTAGTTGGGATGGAGGACTTTGGAGAAGAATATCTTTATGAAGAGTTGGAGTTAATAGTAAAACAGAGGGAAGAAGATAGCACTACTATGATCCCATCAAATCAATCTACATCTCTTGATATTTCAACTTCTCCACTTCCTGAGATGAAGAGACTTCTCCTCAGCCAAAATCTCCTCCCAAGAAGTTTTTGTACAAGCAAAAAAGATTGAGGCGCCTCAGCGACTTGCCTATCATTCCGCAAACCATTTTGTCTGAAATCGGTGCAACAATACTCAGCTCGGCTTTCGAAACTATTGAAGAAGAACTAGAAGAAGATGAAGATGACTCAAGTCTAAGTCTTCATTCTTCTAAGAAATGCTGAAATCAAGGGCCTATTTTCCCCAGTGATCTTGCTTCAGTAACTAAGCCCTCTTCTACTACTCTATCTGCGCAAGAGGATTCTGCAATCCTCGTTCATCCAGTATCTTAAACTGCTAACAATGATGACGTGCAAATAACTAGAGAAGTCCGCGCATCAGGTTCTTCCTTAAAGACAATACCTCCTTCAGATGATCCTGATAACTAGGGTAGTGATGATGATGATGAAATTGACAGTGATGATGTTCATTCTTCTACTCCTCTGTTGGATCATGGCAAATATATTTTTTTGACAAAAGAAGAAAGAGTTGAAATATACGGGCCTGGAGAATCCTGTGCTCAACCTCAAGGTTTATTCTCAAACTTTACTCATCTTATGTCATTTTTTTATCATCATCATCTAACCATTTTATTATTTATTATTATTATTTTCTTTTTAGCAACTCTTCCTTCCACTCCAGCTTCAGAGTATATAACTGCAGATAACATTCTGCTGGTTAGCACTGTCATGGAAGTTACTTCTGAAGAAGTCCTTGGGGTAACTGAGGTTATTGCTTCTGTTGTTGATACTCTTGAAGTAGTGGCTCCTTCAATAAAAACCACCAAATCTGTTATCCCTACTAAAGTTGCTATAACTATTACTTCTGTTGAGAATGTTGAAGCTGCTGTCCCTGTTGAACCTGCTAGAAACCTTGCTTCTTCTAATACTTGGAATGTTGCTTCCTTGAAGCAAAGCACAGTTTAGATTACATCCACTCCAGCTGTTGCTCACGCGGAGATTGATACTCTAGAAATTGACTTGTTGAAAGATACAGTGGAAACCTTCCTTTATTTTCTGGATCGTTGCATTGATAAGATCTTGAAAGGGGTCTCTTTTCCTTCTGTCGCCAATGTTCTCAACATTTACTTAGCTGGTATATCTAGTATTGATGGAGAAGAAAAAACCGCTCCTTACAAACTTATGATAAGTCAACTCCAAAATCACGCTGAATCTTTGTCAAGATTTCATAGCATAGATAAATCTAAAATAGTTGAAGTTACTTTTCAGAAATTAATAGAGGAACAGCTTAAGTTCCAGAAGGAGATTAAAGAGAAAGTTGATACTTGTAAGGTCTGCATTGAAAAGAGTCAATTGGATAGTCAGTCTCTAGTTCTTCAAGTAGAGAATATTGCTTCAATTGTCAAAGACCATGATCAAGTTATTACTAGAAATTAGGAATCCATTGCCAAAGCCCAAGCTTTCCTGGCTAAAATCACTAAAGAGCGTGAAGAATCGATGAAGAATCTCATCAGTTTGTCTAGACAGCGTGACAATGTAACTAAAGATCTTCTAGCTACACAAACTGAATTGGAAACACTAGCGGCTGCTTCTGTAAGAAGTGCAATTGCCAGTGAAGAAGAACTTCGCCGACGAGCTGTTGTTCAAGCTTATGAGATTATCCAATAGGAAATTAGTGATGCGGAGGAAAAGATAAAGGCTCTCTTGAATCATTGAAATGTAAAGATTCTTTTTATGATTCAAGAAACTCAAGTAATCTTTTCATTACTTTCTACTTAATGAAAATTTTGAAGCAATTCCTTCGACTTTACTCTGTGTAGATTTTAACACGTCTTAGTCTCCGTGTATCAGATATGACTTTGTACTTTAAACATGCGATTTTGTATTTGTCTTCACGAATTTGTATCAGACACGTGACCTTACATTTGGAAGTTCACGAGTTTGCATAAGATCCTTCTTAAGAATCCGTGGATTTACTCCTTAAGAATCCACGGATTACGAATGCAACTTCGCATAAAATCTACGAGTGTATATACGGAATGACTTTTCATCCATTTAATCTAACTTTTTTGGTGCAAAGATCTAAGGGTTGCATGCCTTCATTAATGACAGGATTCTAATCAAAGATCTCATTTCCTTTGGCACTAATATCTAAGCGCCCCTGCAATAATAATAAATTTTATAAAGATCTGGGTCAAATATCTCAACCGAAAATTTCACCTATAAGTTCTCTTAACCAATGATTTTGACTACGAAATCCTCTATATAAGGCATTGGATTCTCTCTGTCTTTTTGAAATTCTTTCAAAGTTGATTTTCTTATGCAGCTCTACTCTTCTTCCTTTTCCCTGGTTGAGGTGATGGATTGGGGCTGTCATGTTACAAGACCCCCAGATAATATCAATCAATTGGAAAGAGAGTATTCCATTGGAAAGATCCCTATGACCATAATTATTTTTCTTAACTACGATAAGTTTCTCTTGTTATGAACATAAAATCATGTATTTTCTTTTATATTTCCTAACAAGCTTTTGGATCCATTGCAGGATATAACCGTAGTCATTCTCCTTAACAATGGCACAAACCTGGCTACGACGTAATTGCTTCCAATACCTTTGGGGTATTGGAAGATCTCATGTACTTTACATGAGAGAAAAGATTTCGGGTCTGTGGCATTATTCTATTTCCTGCCTAACATCTTTAATATAAGCATGCTTAATGGTTATAGGTGGCACTCAATTTCAGCAATCCCTCACGTTGTACACTTGGGGATATGCATTTAGTACACCCAGTTTTACACTAATCAAGTCACTGGTAACGTTGATCATGACTGCACGAATCAACCTGGAGGTCCTTAACCGTTGGCAGGAGAAGGCTACAGAAACTTTTTGCCTTTAAGCCATCCTATTGATGTTGATGAAAAAATTAATGCTCTCTTGACTCAATGATTTGTATTCATTCTCATTGATTGTATGATGTCAAAGAACTCTTTGTAATTTTGGCTTGATAATGAATAAAGAGAAATATTTTTTTATATTGTCATTCAACCATAGGTAATTGTTAACTTGATGAATGATTTTGATATTGATCATCAGAGATAACTGTTAACTTGATAATATTGAAGCTATTATTCAATCACCCAAAAATGAATTTTGCTACGAATGAATAAATTTCTTGTGTCAGGATAGAAATAACTGTTAACTTTCTTGATCAAGTTAAAATTCATGTTGTTCAGTGACTTATAGTATAATAACTTTTGATTCACTAGAGATATTTTTAACTTAGCAAATTTGGAGGAAATGAAAGTTAGATTCGCCAGAGGTATTTTTAAATTAGCAAATTTGGAGGAAAGAAAATTTTGATTTGCCAAAGATATTCTTAACTTAGCAAATTTGGAGGAAAGGAAAATTTTATTCGCCATATTATAAAAGTTAGCGATTCAAATTCATTGATCCAAATTCATAAATTTTCACTTTATCAAAGACAGTACAAGTCTTAGAGAATCTTTTAGCGAACCCCCAGTTACAGTGGGTTTGATTCGCTGTTTGCATTGAGCTACCCATGCTAAATTACAGAGACATATGATTCAGCTGGTGCTCTGCAACCTTTAAGAGTAATATTTCTTCAAAAAATTTCCATTGATTAGCATCATTATTTTGTCACCATTCGGTTTTGCCAACCGATAAGCACTATTAGAGTAGACCGCATCAATGACAAAGGGCCCTTCTCATTTTGGCTGGAACTTTCCATTGGATTTCTGATTAGGTATGATCGGTCTCCTTACTAAAAGGACCAGATCACCCTTTTTAAAAGTTTTATGTCTGACCCTTTTATTAAAGGTTTTGGAAATCCGCACCTGATAAAGTTTAATACTTTGTTGAGCTTTTAGCCACTTATCATCCAGAGCTTCTAACTCCAAAAATCTTTGTTGATGTTGTTCTTCTTGTGTCATTTTGGTTGTTAATGCAACTCATAATGACGGAATTTGAATTTCTAGTGGCAAAACCACTTCAGACCCATATACCAAAGAAAATGGTGTAACATTAGTAGGAGTTCTGACAGTGGTGCGATATGCCCAAAGATATTCTCCAAGCTTTTCATCCCAATCTCTTTGATTGGATGAAACAAATTTCTTGAGGAGCTTTACAATAGTTTTGTTGAAAGCTTCTACCAAACTATTGGCTGCAGGATAGTATGGAGAAGAAATCACACTTTTAATTCTATATTTATTGCAAAATTTAGAGAATGACTGACTCCCTAACTGAGGTCCGTTGTCATGAATAATTTTCCTGGGCACTCCAAAGTGATATAGCACATGATGCTTAATAAATTTAATTACATCAAATGAATTCACTTCAGTTAGAGAAGTAGCTTCAGACCACTTTGAGAAGTAATCTGTTATAGCTAATATGAATTGTTGCCCTTTTGTTGATGGTGGGGAAATTAATCCAATAATGTCCATTCCCCATTGTTCAAATGGTCATGATGTAGCAGTTGAGTGGAGATATTCCAGAGCTTAATGTATGAGTCTGCATGTATTTGGCAAGCTCTACACTTCTTAGCATAGATGACCGCATATGTCATCATCTTGGGCCAATAATAACCCATTCTTCGAAGTCTGTCCCAAAGTTTTGGTCCTAGTTGATGTGCTCCGCAGATGTCGTTATGAGCCTCTTCGAGTGCTTCCTGAGCATCTTTATTGGAAAGACAACGAAGTAAATTTCATCATAGGATTTTCTATATAATGTCTATAGTTCATCATTGTAATAGAATTGTATAGCCTTTCTTTGAATTGCTCTTACTTCTTTAGGGTCTTCTGGCAATATTCCATAAACAACATAATCTATATACGAAAATCGCCAATCTCTTGGTTCGAGATTTGACTCAAGAACTTATGCTTCATTTGCTTTTTGATTTTTAAATTCTGCTTCAAGTTCATTCTTTGGATAGAATAATTCCTTACTTCCCACTATAATTCGTTTCTTAGCGTTTTTGGGTAACGTTAAGGTAGCAGCTAAAGAAGCCAGCGAATCTGCATAACTATTCTGATAGTGCTTTACATAACTGATGTAGAAACCATGATTATTGCTTGATAATGGGGCAGAACATTTTCATTTTTAACTTCATAACCCCTTTAACTTGATTTATGACAAGTTGAGAATCTCCATATGCTTCAAAATATTTTACCCCCAGTTGTTTGGCTATTTTTAAACCAATCATTAGGGCATTATATTCAGCAACATTATTGAAATATGAATTTGTCAATGAGTATGCTCGAGGGATGATGTGGTTGTAAGAAGAGACAAAGACAACTCTTACTCCTACTACCATCTTTCTTTTGGATCCCATCCTAAAGGCACCATCAAAGAAAAGTTGTCATACATCTTCCATAACAGCATTCACTTCAGCATTTTTTTATGAAATATCTTCTTTCATGACTAAATTTTCTTCGCCTAGTTCGTCAAGAATTTCTTTATACAATTTTGAAGAAACTAGAATTGGGTGTTCGGCCAAGAAATCGGCTATAGCCTGTCCCTTGATTGATTTTTGCGGAATAAAATGCATATCATATTGTGATAGCAAAATAGCCCAATTAGATAATCTCGAATTTAATGACCCGAGTTTAGTCACTAAGAGATTAACTCTCGATATAACATGGATAGTTTGTCTAATCAAATAATATCGCATTTTCTGGATAACAAACACTAAAACTAAACATTGCTTTTCCACTGAGTTATATTGATGTTTAGCCCCAACCATCATTCTACTAAGATAATAAATAGTTTGTTCATGACCCAATTCATTCTTCTACACCAATAAAGCTCCCAAAGAATGATCCATGGCTCTCACGTATAATAAGAAAGGAATTCCTAAAACTGGTGCTACAAGTACAGGCGGTTGAGTGAGATATTCCTTGATTTCTTCGAAGGCTTTTTGACATGCGTCATCCCAAATATATGACACTCCTTTCATCAATCTTGTGAAAGATTGGCATCTCCCAAATAAATTTGATATAAATATGCGGATGTACGCCAATCTGCCTTGAAGTCCTCTTAGTTCTTTGAGATTCTTAGAAAGCGGATTTCTTGAATTGCCTTAATTTTGTCCAAATCAAAATGAATTCCTTGGGAGGTGACAACAAAACCAAGGAATTTTCCGTTAGAAATCCCCAGAAAAGATTTAGTAGGGTTCATCTTAAATTGGTGTTTCCGTATAAGATCAAACATCGTCTTCAGGTCGCGAAAATGATCATCCTTGTTTCTACTTTTGATTGCTAGATTATCTACATAACATTCTACTGTCTTTCGTAGATGTTCTTGGAATATTGTGTTTATAGCACGTTGATATGTGGCGCCAGCATTCTTTAAACTAAATGTCAGTTGTATTCTAAAGGATGTATGCATTTTATTATCAGGGTACATTTTGATTTGATTATATCCTGAAAATCCATCCATAAATGACATGCGTTCATAACCACAAGTGTTGTCTATCATGACATCAGTGATGGGTAATGGAAATTCATACTTCGGGCATGCTTCATTCAAGTCTCTGAAATCAATACAAACCCTGATCTTCCCATTCTTTTTTGTTATAGGAACTATATTCGCGACCCAATCAGGATGTTGTTCTTTGTGAATGAAACCCGACTCGATCAAATTTTTAATTTCAACCTCGATTGCTTCCATAATTTCTTGACTAAATCTCCGTTGTTGTTTTACTGATTTTGCATCTGGCCGGATATTTAGCTTATAAACTGCAACTTTTGGGTCTAGTCATGGCATGTCTTCATAATTTCAAGCGAAGATGTCAATATATTCATGAACGAGAGATATCATCTCTTCTTTTTCTCCCGAAGATAAATTTTTGCTTATAAATATGGGTTTAGGATTAGTTTCGTCACCCATATTTATTTGGATCACTTTATCTTCAATTGGAGGTTCACATTATTCAAACTGAATTTCTCACTTCATATTAAGATGCTTTGTCCAAGGATCATCTTTAATTAGCGAAATTTCATCAGTATCTTCGTTCTCTTGGTTCGTGGAGACCATATTAACAGAAACTTCGTGAAAAATGATGCCAACACACATCTGAATCCCAGCAGGATGATTCTGATGAATGATTTGGTTGTCTTTCTTCATATTTCTCATCTGAAAGATCTTTGAAAGTGGTAACATACAGTTTTATGGTAGAAATCTAGCATTTTTCCTTCTGGAATAGAGTGTTGAAGGATCGCTAGATTGAATCCCATTTTTCTCATTAACTTATGAGAATTTTCACTATAATGAAAGAACTCAGAATTTTCCTGTTATTCTTCAGAACCTAAATATTTTGCTCTACTTTTATCATTCACTTTTCCAAATATTATAGGTTTTTGAATTTTGTCCTGAGGGGGAACTTCAAAAATGCTTCCTTCGCATCTCCCTCATCATCACTTTGTTCATAAAAGAATGATCGGATGGGTGCTTTAAAAGAAGCTAAAGAGTATATTTTATCTAAGTGACCACTGACCACATCAGTACTAGTACTTGAGAGTTCAGAATCAATACCAGAAAAATAAGCTAATACTATATCTTCATTTATTATCCATTCACCGTCAGAATGAGTAGTGTCATTAATATCAAGGCCTTCAAGGCTTATTACAATGGGTTCTCCATCCCAAATTATATCATCGGATTCCGAATCTTCAGATCCTGATTCTGTATTAGTCTCATTGCCATGGCGCAGGTTATTCTAAGGCATCAAACATGTCTTGATATAGCAATGCATTGGTAAAGTAATTTTCAACTCCTTTAAAGGGTTGCTTCTCTGTCACCAGAGTCTTCACGTTCCCATCTTTATCCATATATTTCATGCACTGATGAAGTATAGATGGAACAATGAGATTAATATGGATCTAGGGCCTTCCAAGTGGAAAATTATAAGACGTGTCAGTATCTATCACATAGCATGTGACATCCATCTTTAAATCGCCAATCTAGCATTTTAGCTTTATTTTGCCCAATGGTCTCTACTATTGGCATTAAATCCAAAGATGATAGAATTCGTTGTTGTTAATGTGCTCATTGGGACTCCAAGATACCATAACACTCTTCATGGCAGTATACTCAAAGCAGATCCAGGATCAACTTGAATGCGGTCGATCTCTGATGACCCTATATATCTTTTGTAATACAAAAGGCGACGATGCTTATTATTTTTTACTTGCATATCCTCTGGAGAGAAAGTTATGTAAGAGATCTTTTCTCTTAAAACCTGATGACATACTGCATAGACTTCTTCTTATTTTCAATTGTTTCTGACATTTGCACTAGAAACACTTCAGAGTCGAAACACTTCAGAGTCGTGCAGAGCTTCTCTTAAAGCTTTAGTGGTTGGTTTAAAGAGCTTTAGGAGCTCATGCAAGGTAATCCTCGCAGGAATATTGGCCAATTGTACCAATATATCAAACTGGAATGACTTCTTGGACCCTTATGTAACCTCTTTACCTTTATTTCTGAGAGCTTTATCAAACTTGAGCTTCTTTTACTTGTTCATCTCTGGAGGTGGTTGAGGTTTTGCTACTTGCTCGTAATTGAAGGTAGTCTCTTCCTGAACATGTCCCAGAGATAGGCTGATCCGTGTTAATTGTCAGAGAATCTTTAGCTTCCTCTTCTGAATCCGTCAGAGTAGGAACATTTGTATCATCTTCTGGGATTATAGTGACAACGTTGGAAGTAAGAATCTTTCCTTTCTGATTCTTCTTAGATGAGCTTGAAGTCCACTGCTTATCATCAAGAAGATCTGGATACACCCACATTATTTTGCTTTTGTCAGTTTCAAAAGGACATAATCCTTTGTTCTGCTGTTGATGCAGATCATAGTTTTTGACCTTCATCATACCTTTGAGAATGGGTTACACTCCATCCTGAATAGTTGACTCTATCCAATTTGGCACTTTACCAAATCTGAAAGTCACCATGTTCGCGGTTACCTTCTTCTGGTATTCTTGAAGCTTAATGACTTTAGCATTCACCAAAGCTTGAATCTTGTTTTTGAAGACATAACAATTCTGCGTAGGGTGATTAATGATCCTATGATACACACAGTAATTAGGATCATTAATCTTTCCTGCTTCTTCAAAGCGCTTAGACTCTGATAGTTTCAGCATATTCTTTGTCATGAGCAAATTGAAGATGGTTTTGGTGTGCTCATCTTTAAAAGAATATTGCTTTTGAGGAAACCATGATTGAGGAGGAGGTTTCGGAGAAGACTTTGTGGACTGTGAAGTATCACTCACCATTGTTTCTTTCTCTTTATATCCCTTAGATCGAGACCTATGATTGTTATTTTGTCTTTTTTTTCTCCTCCTCCTTCTTCTTCGAGTCTTTGTGTTATCTCTTCAGCTTCTTTGGCTTGCAAAGAAAGATCTTTCCAGGTTGAGGATTTTATAGCCTCCATTATGGCCAGAACTTTAGTTGAGAGATTATGTTAACATGTTTCTACCAAAGTCTTCTCTAGCATTCCATGCGGACAACTAAGGGAATCATTTCTGAATCTTTTTATAAAGTCTTGAGTTGATTCTCCTTTTTTTCTACTTGGTGGCCAAGAGTGTAGGCATTGAAACCTCCATATCATCTTCATAAAATCTTGTCAAAAAGGCTTTCTCAATATCATTCCATGAGTTAATGGTTCCCGGTTCCAATCTCTAAAACCATTCAAATGCTAGCCCCGTTAAGATACTAGCGAACACTCGTATAATGATTGGGTCATTTCCAGTTAAATGCCCTATTTGACATTTAAAATAGTAAAGGTTGATTTGGCGATCTTTTACCATCGAATAACTTGAGCTTTAATGGATTGTAATTCTCTGGGAATGGTATATTTTCCGATTCCACTGGATATGGTTTCACAACCCCAGCTCTTGCAACTCATTCTTGTGTATGAGAGCATTCAATTCTGAAAGCTCTCCATCCAAACTGTGTTTGTATTTCCTTCTTGATTTAGAGTTCTTTCTTGATGATGAGAATGCATAGAGCGATTGTCTTCATCTTCGCAGTGACCCTCATTATTTTCATCTTCATTTGCATGGGGAATGTGATCTTCTCCTTCTATATTCTTCCCTTTGTCAGCTCCTGGGTCATGTGGTGGAGCTCTTGAAGAAGATCCTCCCGTGCTCTTGACCCTTGTTCTCTCCAATTCCAACAAAACATGAAGCATGTTTTTTATTTCATTGATGGTATTTTGTTGTTATTGGATGTTTCTATCTTGCTCATCCATCCTCTACATGAACTCTTCTGGAGTAGCATTTTGTTCCATGTATGCGGAAGCGGAGTCTTCAAGGAATGAATCTGATGTCTGAGATTTAGTCATGATTCATCATAAGAGACTCTAGCCATTTATTTGTAATACACTAAGATTTTTACTCCCCTTTTAAGTCGAGTATTTTGAAAAATACCTCGTACATCGCTGAACATACTCCTCAAGTTTGAAGAGTGTTCAGAATGAGAAGAATCGTTTTTAGAGACTTTCTTTATCTTCTTCTTTTCTCTCCTAAACTTATCATGTTACATGACATTTCGGGATATTTAGGTTCAGAGAACTCCTGCTCGTTACGTCGTCTTCTCTTTGATGATTGAGACGAGGATATTGTAAGTCGATTAAAAACTGATTGTTTAGCAGGAGCAGCAGCCACACAATGATAGTGCGATAGTACTATATTAATCAGTTGTTCACAATGACAATGAGATGCTCGGGATTCTTCTATTTTTTTATTAAGAAGTTCCCTAAGATCTCTTGTATTGGAACTCTTTTGATTATTGGTGGTAGTATTACCTCCGAAAGATATCTTTGGAATAGGAGTCTCTATTCCTTTGAAGATCCCCGGAGCAAATTTCACCTTAATTGGAACAGTAGGTGAATAAACTTTTGCCTTGGAAGTAAACTCTTCTTCGGAAACACGTTTCTAAAAATCGCGTTTTTCGATTGGTACGTGAATTTGAGGTTCGCGCCCACTTTTAAGAACGTGATCATGGAAATCACATTTTCCTCCTGAGGCATGAGAATGAAGCCCTCGTCTGGTAATAGGAACGTGAATGTAAACTCCGCGTTTGTAATCATAAATAAATTTGGTGGGTGTACGTTGTTTCCTGTAGGAAACACAAGTAAACCCATATACTTCTTGATTCTTCTTTCTTTCTGGAACCACTCCTTCACATTTTGGCCTCCATACTTGGATGGTATGTCTTTGCGATGGTAGTTCAACAGTTTTTTGTTGCTGCATGGCCTTGCGGAGAGCACGAGTCTTATTTCTTCTTAGGTTCCTTCCCATCGTAGAGTGAGAAGAACTTTGTTTTCTCCACATCATCTTTCTGACAAGTGGATAATGGTCAGTTCCCCTTACTACATGGGGATTCTGATTCATTTTCTCAAGGAGATCATGGGTCTTAGCAGGAGCTAACCCTGAGTCCTGTGTTGGTGAAGGAGAGGAGTCTCCTTTTAGACTGGATTGGTCTATAGAGTCCTTTACTTGGATTGTTGTCTTTGAGACCTCTTTGGAGGTCGAGTTATTGGAGACCTTATGACACTTCTGTAAGGAGTTAGGGCTCTTGGAGCTGGAGGAAAGGAATTCCTCGTATTTCTCCTAGTTGAACTCAATGATGAGTGAGTCGACCACACTACCAACTAGAATATTGTCGGATTGAGCTATAACTATATCATCAGAGATTATAGGGTTGCTCAGCGGATTCACCAATGTTCTGTTCACCATAAAAATAAAATGATTTCTTTATTGAATGTTTCAATAAAAGATTACAATTTCAACGGTTTCCTGTTTACAAAAGATGAGGAAAATTAAATTTTCTCTTTGTTTAAGACTGGGTTCTATAGTAGCTGTAGAGAACAATCCTACTCTCCGTTGACACTTCGCACAAATTCTTTTAGTTAGCAAAAGTTTTGAACTTTCGACAGTAAGAGGACTCTCTATATCGTATTGATCTCCTATTTCCGACCTTTTGTCCCTTTTTCTGCCTCGATTCGGGTTTTTTATAGAGTTTTGGGGACTCTTGGCTGATTTAACTGTTCAACTGTCAATCTCCATGATCTGAGTATTAATTTTTCGCCTTTTGATCTGATAAATTTGTATTAAATCTCCAAAATCTATAACTGGCATCCTCAATCCTCTATATCGTAACTGAAATTCAGAATGCAAATCTTGAATTTTAGATTCGCAGCGCTTATTTGATTATAGAAAGAACGCGAATCTTGAGCTTAAGATTTGTGAATCTATTTGACTGTAGACAAAACGTGGTTCTTGAACTTTAGATTTGGGGATTTATTCAATTGTAGACAGAATGCGGATCTTGAACTTTAGATTCGCAGTTCAAATGACTTTGTTTGCTGCTCTTATACCAGATAACGAGATTTTATGGGGCCCACCCCTGTTATTAGGTTTGCGAACCTGAGAAAAGTGATCCGCGCTTCAGTTTTTATGGAAAATAGATCATGACTCGTAAAAATAATCTTCTTTTCATTTATGGATCTCTCTTTTCATGACAGATGATCTCATTAGCAGAAAATTTCGCCAATAAAACTCCGTGTTTGAAATCAAAGATGAACTTAGTAGGTGTATGACATTTCTTGTAAGAAACATGAATAAACCCATCTGCATCTTGATCTTTTTTCCTCTCTGGAACTACTACTTCGCTCTTGGGTCTCCAAATTTCAATTGGAGGTCTTCGTTGTTCGCCATAAAACTTTTAAAATGATTTCTTTATTGAATGTTTCAAAGGTCCATGTTTATCTACAGAAACACATTTCTGAAAATCACATTTTGTTTCCAAGACACGAGGGTGGGACCCTCGTTTTGTTTGTGGAACGCAGATGTAAACTCCATGTTTGAAATCATAGATGAACTTGGTAAGTGTATGACATTTCTTGTAAGAAACATGAATAAACCCATCTGCATCTTAGTCTTTTTTCCTCTCTGGAACTACTACTCGCTCTTAAGTCTCAATACTTGAACTGGAGGTCTTCGCACTTGTAGTTCAACAAATTCTCTTTGTTTCATAGCTCTGCGGAGAGCGCGAGTCTTACTTCTTTTAAGGTTCCTTCTCATTGTGTGGGTGAGAGGAACCTTGTTTTTTGGTTTGTCTTTTTGATATAGAGAATGGTCATTTTTCCTTATTAATAAGGGGATCCTGATCTATACTCTCAAGGAGATCAAGTGGAGCAGACTCTAAGTCTTGTGCTGGTGAAGGAGATGATTCTCTTTTGAGACCAGACTGGTCTGAAGAGTCCTTCGACAGAACCGTCGCCTTTGAATCTTCTTTGGAGGCTGAGCTGTTAGAGAATTATGGCTTCTGGAGATAGAGGCGAGAAATTTTTCGTACTTCTCCTGATCGAACTCGATAACGAATAACTTGACCATGCTACCAACTGGTATCTCATTGAATTGAGTTACCACCTATTTATCAGAGATGATAGGGATCCCCAGCTGAGTCACAAATCTTCTATTAGCCATAAAAATCGTAAATAATTCTTTATTAAATTTTCTCAATAAAAGATTATAATTTTAACGGTTTCCCGTTTACAGAAGATGAGAAAATATTAATTCTCTTTTTTTTTAAAGCTGGGTTATAGAGTAGCTATGGAGGACGATCTTGCTCTCCGTTGACACTTCATATAAAATTTTAGTTGGCAAGAGTTTCGGGCTTTTGATAGCACCAGCACTTGGATGGAAAAGACTCTCTCTATAATATTGCTCTAGATGCTTTTTCCACCTAACCTTCTATTATTTATAGAGATTTGGAGACTCTTGAGTTGATGTAACTGTCCAAATGTTGCCTCCACGATCTGAGAATTAATTTTTCGCCTTTTGATCTGGTGAATTATATTAAATCTTCAGCATTTGTAACGGATATCTTTAATCCTCTGGATCGTAACTGAAATGCAGAATACGAATCTCAAGTTTTAGATTCGCGTTTCCTTTAAATCACAACTGGAATGCAGATCTTAGATCTTAGATTCGTGGCTCTTTTAGATTACATCTGGAACGCGGGTCTCAAACTTTAAATGTGCCGCTCCTTTCGATCACAACCGGAATTCGAATTTCAAAGTTTGGATTCGCGGCTCCTTTAGATCACAACTGGAATGCGAATCTCAAAGTTTAGATTCGCAATTCTTTTTAATCACAACCGCGATGCAAATCTCAAACTTTAAATTTGTGATTCTTTTTAAACACAACCGAAACGCGAATCTCAAACTTTAGATTTGCAGCAGTGTGATGGCAAGTTCGCTGCTTTGACTCCTTTTAAAAATAAAATACAATCTTATGAAGGTTATATTTTAATTCTTCTTTAACTTACATTTGCAGATCTGAAAGATGATCCTCATAAACGAAAATTTCACCAATAATAGTGGTCAATGAGAGAAGTACTGTAAAATTATCTATAAATTATTCTGATGTCTGGAATGAGAAATATTTTAAAATTATTCAAAATCAAATTGCTAGATCAAGTAAATAATCTAAATGTGTGTTTACATCCTTCATGCACTACACTTGTGCAATTACCAAATATATAAAGTACTGTATATAGAAAAATTATAGAGAAGAGGTGTGTGTTACTTACATAATATTTATCCAATTTAATCAATTTGATCTCTAACTCTAGCCCTCCTTCACCTTGGCTCCACCGAAGTTTGCAGAGATAGTTTCTTTTTGTAAGCTTGTGAATTTGTTTGTGAGAAGGAGAAAAAAAAAGTGAAAATAGTTTATATTTAGGCCAAATGGAGAAAAAAAAATGTAAATTTTGTTATCTTACCCTAAATGAGCCACTGACCTTTCGCTCTTCTTGTTATTGTGACAACAATCTAGGGTTTACCCTTAGAAATTTATTTAAGATTGTGGTGTGGAAAAAAAAAAATTCAATTTGTTTAATATTTATTTACGATTTTCATCAACATTTTCCATTTACTATTAAATTAATACAGGATATAACAGTTAATGAAGAAAGTACTAGAAAATTATTTGTATATTTATTTGATATCCAGAATAAAAAATATAAATTGTCGAGATGGCATTTTCACAAAAAGAAAATATGGCTAATAGATTCCATTTTGTTATTGTAGAAAGCGATCAGTTCTTCCGATCGTCGTTCGGGCATAGGAAAGGTTTCCGTCTATCCATTCCAGAAGTGGAGGAGCCTATGTAGAAGAAGTTGTAGAAGAGCACCACCATGGTTCAGGTCCCGACACATGGGGGATTAATTCAGCTGCAACGGATCGTGAATCGACGGGAATGGAAGAATGAGACCAGAATTGTCGAAATCACCCCAACCGAGAAATACGACTATGAAAAAGAAAAGAAAATAAGAGAGAATGTGTTACTTGCTTTTGCTATTGTTCTTCTTCTTGGTTTTTAATGTAACATAACTCCCTTCTTGTTGCTTGCTAAGGGTATGCATGAAAAGAATTGAAGAATATAGAGGAGTGGTGTGTAAGGAAGCAGAGAAAATATATACTTAATTATTATATTATATGAAATTTATTTTAGGGACACATCATCTACCCTTCAATTCGACACTCAAAACCTAAGCTAAAAGTTTAACCACATTACCCTTGTGCTGACACATCAGTGTCCTTTGTTCTTAATATAAGATATGAAATTATTTTATTATTTAAAAATTTTAAATAGTTATTTATCAATTATAGCTTCACTTTGGCAATCTTCTAATGCCAAATTATACAAGATGTAATACTCAACGAGAGAAATACTAAAAAATTATCTGTTTAGATGTCTGGAATAAAAGAAATGGAATAAAAGAAATAGTTTATCAAGTAATTATAAAAATAATAATATTCAAAAATAACAAATTTCAGGAATATTTTTGAACTTTTCTAAAAAAAATTTAAGAATTATAAATATTAGAAAACCAATAACCGTGAAGACCGAATGTCAATTGGAGTTATAGATTTAAAGTACGTTAACTGAAAGACATTTAAATGTCCAAATTAATCTCTGATAATTTTAATTTGGCATGATTGGTTCCATTCATATGAATAGAATAAATTTGGAATATTACATAAAGTACTTATAATTTATTCTTAAATGGATATTTAATTCCGTATGAATATCAAAAGCAGGGGGTCTAGGATTTGTACTTGTTCATGAGGATTCTAGTCAATCATATTGTAAATTGGATTTAATCTTCCGCTATAATTAGTATCAACCAAAAGAATATAAAAGTTACATAAAAAAATACCAAGTTTAGACTTATAGAATACAATTGCTGTTGTATAAAATTATAAAAATGCATAAAGATGTATGTAGTTAATAAGGAAAACAAATTCAATTAATAACATAGTAAATATTAGTGTTTTCAATTTAGTAATTATGTACAAATAAATGAAATAAACTCTACTTCTTTATAGTCATCATGAATAATATTTTTGTCTAGTTTTCATTATATTAAATTCTGTTAAGAATATCTTACTTATAGAAGGGAAAAAAAAAAAAACTATTACGGATGAACAAAATCAATGACCTACAATTAGCAAAGTTTAGATTCTCACCACCAAAAAATAAGTCCAATATTTGATAATATAGCTTGGGCATATTTTGGATCATAAAGTCTAATTATATAATGGTCAATACTTTTTTGTCAATATTCTTGATATCAGTTAAAGAAATAACAGCAAAGAGTAAAATAAAACCAAATCAACAAAACCAATTACTGCATTGTAATAATAACAAAAAAAAAAAAGGATTAGTGTTCATAATTGTAAAAGGAATAGAAATAAATTAGATTTTATAGGAAATAAATACAAGGTACTAAAGCCACAAATAATTAAAGTAAATAGAAGAAGAATTTGTCTAAAGTCTTCGCAAATGGAAAGAATTTATGCTCCAATGATCTTGTCCACATTGAAAAACTTGTGGGGGAAGTTCTCTTTTTCTATTTCTTTTTTTTCCCTTCTCTTTTCTTCCTCTTTTTCTGTTTTTTTTTTTTTTTTTTTTTTCTATTCTTTTCTTTTTTTCTTTACTGTCTTTTCTTCTCTTTTCTTTTCATTGTTTTTCTCCCCCTAATATGAATAGGATTGAATGAGGGTGTTAAGGTTGTTGAGATAATATAGGATTATTGGAAAGAATTAATTCATATAGTTTGGATTTTAAAAACCTTATCTAATTTATTTTATCTCATTAAAATAGTTATGATAATAAATTAAATCTAAACAATAAAGTATATTAAAAATACTTATTATCTTTAAAAGATTATTATTTATTTAAATAAGATAAAAATTAAAAAAATAATTTTCAGATATAGTGGGAGAGGGGCATCACAAAGTAATTAGAAACTTTTCGATGCATTTAACTTTCCAAAATATTTAGTTTCCAACCAAACTTGAATTTTTTTGCAAGCCGACTCTAACCATATATAAAAAGTATATATAAGGGTCAGTTAGGGTAAAAAATTTACCAAAAATTCAAATAGGTGCACAAGTATAGTAAGTCATGACCCGACCCAAATAAACTCAAAAACGGTAAGACCTAAAGCTTTGAAAAGCACATAATCGGACACTCCAACTCAAAATAAAATGCTAATTTCCTCCCCTAGATCCCCACCATACCCTTTGGTGCCAACTCCCTCCATTGTTCATCACTCCATCGGCACTGCAATCCTTTACCACACGTACACCCACCACCACCACACCCTTGTTGCGCCCCCAACCCCCCTCCCCTTTCTGCTATCGGTACCCCCTATCTTCTATCACCTGTCAGCTCCATCCCTCTCCCTATCCCCCTCTCCCCTTCGGTTAGCGCCACCCATTCGTGCCCTCCACCATCCCATTCCCTCCTCTCGCCTTGATCCCCCTCTCCACCACCCCTTCTCCTTCCTCACGCCCCTCGCTATAAGCCACCCTCTCCCCTCCCCCTTTTTCTCTCTTCATCTCAATCTCCCTTCCCACCAATCCCCTACCCTCCTTCGCCACCTCCATCCCCTTGCACCCATTCCTTCACTATCCCTTCCCTCGTGCCGACATCGCCTTGTCTAACTACAACAAGCCATAGAATCTTAAGGATTTTGGGAGGGAGGAGGGGGAGGGGAAAGAGTTGATAGGAATTTTGTCGTTATAAATAATAGCAAAGTTGTAATTTTTTGAACGGTGTCCCTAAAAATTTGGTGAGTGTTTAGAAATCATCAACAAAAATAATTTTAAAATATGATTGCACTGGTTGAAAATATCAAGGGAGAGGCAAGGGCATACTCAAAATTTCTAAAGTCATTCTAAAAAGTTCATGAAAAGTTCATGAATCTTAACAGTTTGTCAGGCAAATTTGCCCTCACCGTTTCCATATAGCTGTTCCTTTCGTTCCATTCGGCAATTAAATGCCTAAAGGACAACGATAAGAGCATCCTGTTCGGTGTTCATGGAACGACATAAAACTTTTGATTATAAGCCGAACGTAATGATGGGGACAATACAGAGAACGTGATGGCAAAGTTGTCCAAAAAGCATTAGCAAAATACTTTGCCCAAAAAGCATTAGCAAAATTAATATTCGTGAATTTTTTTGGTGTGCATTTAGAAATTTAGGTGTGCCTTTCAAACAAGCTCCCAAAGACCAATAAAGACACATGCTTCCCGAGCATGCTCTGCAGAATGGATCCGACCCAATTCACGACCCGCTTAATGAATGGATCGGGTTTGGGTTAGAAACGGAGGGCCGGAGGATCTTTCGACCCGTTCTCCTTGAACCTTTATTTTCTCCACAGGCAATGCCGCATGGCCGCACTTGTATCGTGCCCATCTAAGAAATTTCTTCCGCTCTCTGAACCCTAAACCCTAGTTTTTTTCTCCCGAAAATTTAAACTCGTCGATTATTTAACTTGTCTAACTCAGTTTTATCCCCTTTCTGTCTGAACTTTGATCTTCTCTAAGTTAATTGGGAATGGAATTTTGCTATTCTCGCGACTTCTTGTTCTGCAGCATCTGCGGATCTCTTCTGAACTTCGACTCGCCCGAGGCAGCGACATGCCCTCTTTGCAAATTCAAGAGAAGCGCATCCGGTAATTTGGTGATTTCTGGCCTTTGAAATTTAAATTATTCAGCTTATTTTACAAATTGCATACGCAAAGTAAATCCAGAGAATCTTGAGTTTAAATTTCGCGAATTTTTTTTTTTTAAATTCAAGTTCAATGATTTAGAGGATGTAAGAACAAGAACCGATGATCATATCTTGCATCATCTACATCTTTATTACTTTTTGCACAGAATATTATGTAAGATAGAAACTGTTTAATTACTAACCGTTGTTACTAGCTCAATTTAAATAGATTTCTGAATATGATTCGACATTTGGGATGATTCTAACTTCTTGAAATCATAGTTGATTAGTTTGTATCATATAGAAAGAAAAATATCAGATATCTGGTTAGCACTTCTCAATCAGAAATCATAAATAATTGATATTCATTTGACAAATCCCTTTCAAGATTATCTTCTTCCGCTTCCCTCTTTATCTGTGTTACTTGATTTGTTGCTATTATTGGCATTGTTGTTACTATTGTTATTCATACTTACTACTGCTGCTATTGCTAATCTGTTTCAACTACTATCGTTGTTATTCCTTTACCTTTAATATGTATATAATCTATGTTTTCAAGTTTAGAATATACATATTCTATGATTACTTTTACTTGTTTTGCTTGTATACAAGCATTTTACTACTTTTACATGCATGTTAGGATGTACTTGTAGATAAGTGATATTAAACTGGTTTTTTGTTATCAAAGTTACATCTTTGACATGAAAATATTATGTTTGATATGAGGTCACAATATGAGTTTTATCCCCTATAAGTCGTTCAATATCTGCTATTCAATATTGAAATTGCACATTCAATACAATTCCGATATCCGATATTCATAATCTTACTGTTGGGGTTGTAGTGACTAACATGAATATGTCGAAACTTGTGGTGTGCATTGAAGAGGTTGACATGCCGAATCGGATCCCATAGAGCAGCAAAAAGAGGGCAATGACAAATCAACAAAAGAGTAAAGAGGAATCAGAAGAGGCTGTTGTTTGAGAGTTCGAGAAAGGCTATGGCTTCAATACTGGAGTCATGCGAGAAATTAAATATCTCACAAGATCTGAATATATACTTGGGTTAAATTGAATTAAGGCTGGACCTAACCTCACCCAACCCATTCATGAGATGGGATGGATATGGCTTTGATCCAAGCTAAAGACTAGGTTAGGCCTTGATCCAACTCATCTTGTTGAAAATTTTGAGGAAAAAATTGATATAGGTGCGACTTGTTTCTATAACTGTTTTTTATTAAATACTTAAAATTGCAACATATGTAATGATTTAAGCTTGTTGGACAATAAGTTTGTAATAATAACCTTGAATCCAGGTCTGAAATATCAGCAGATACTGATATATATCGGGCATATCCTATTAGGTCTTGAACTAGCCAATATGGTATCTCCTATTAAACGTTGGTATAGATGTTATAAGAATCATCAAACTGTTTGGATATCGAAAGATATTGAATAAAATCGGCTATTGCATAACTAATATGTGCTAATTAGGTAAAAAAAAAACTATAAAACCAAATATAGATGAAAGAGGAAGAAGAAAGACGAAGAAAGTGAAATTTAGTCAACAATAAAATAAAATAAAATAAACATAAAAAAAAATTCAGATGAAATCAGGATGCAAAACAAAGAATTAATTTTTAATATTAAGTATTTATAAAAATTTACCTTAAATTAAAACCTATCATCTGTTTTGAGGCCATCAATATTGACTATAGGATCGTCAAAAATCAAGATTAACTAGCCAGAGTTCGATCATTTGCTGCAGAGGTTGCAATGGCGGAATTCGTTGGTGGCATAACAACGAGAAAACATGGGGATAGATTAAATGGAGGAATGAAAAGTCGGGTTAGAGGCAATCGATGCGTTGCATTTTCTTTTTTTATTGTTTTTCAAAATTTCCCAATTATAGAATCATTCGGAGATATAAGACAACCTATATATATATATATATATATATATATATATATATATATATATATATATATATATATATATATAGATACATAATAAGGTTGGGTCTGGATTGTGTTAGTAACCAACACACCCAATCAATATAGATGACTTAATTCTAGGTTAGGTCAGACACAGTAAAGACCCAACCCATATGTGTACTTATAATATGGATCTGTGGTACTGGGCCTAACTTAGTCCTAATTTAATGATGGGTAAGATGCAAGATATCATTTCCTATTTTTTTCCGATTGATCTTTTTTATTAAATACTATTGCAATTGAGAATTTCTAGGAACTCTAATCTAAATAAATAATTAAGCATCAAAATGTAAATCTAGAATAATTAATTTATTTAAAAAGAGGAGATATGTATTAGAGTAAAATTCAATATTTTGATAATTGTTGCAAAATTCATAAATGATGATAATTAGTTTTAGCTAATCTTAATTATTTTTAAATGTTGATAGCAATAATTCATAGAAATATGACCAAAACTAAATCAATTATTTCATAAAATAAGTAAAAATGGTTGTAATTATTGTTATCTATTTTTAATTATTTAAAAAAAAAATTAAAACATTTGATACCAACTTTTGATATAGCCAGTACGATATGGCTAAGATTTGTAATGTGGCCGATACTGATATGGAAAACCCTTGACATATATCGATATTTAAAATTTAAAACCTTGCTTTAAATAGAGTTTTAAAAATATTCTACCATGAGATATTGCTTAGATTATTTTTTTATAGAATATTTAATTGAAATATAACCAAACTTTAATCAATTAATTTGTTAAATACCTCAAGATGTTGATGATTGTTTTTAGCTATTTTAGCTATTTAAAAAAAAATAAAATAAAGTAGCCAATGCCATCATCTGATATAGTTGATATGTTATGACTGATATTGCCGATATGCCCAATTCTGATGCAAAATATCATTGACCGATTTCGATTTTTAAATCCTTGGTATTAATCTTGTTTTTAGCTAATCATTATATCTCTGTTAATTTCTTCACTATTGTGATTTCACTGATTAGACATATAAGAAGCTTGTTCAATATTAATAAGAGATTGTGTTGATGAATTACTATAATATAATTGGAAAGTTTGTCATCTAAGCTTGACATTGACCTGCATCTCTCTTCTTACCTTTCTCTCTCTCTCTCTCTCTTATTTTTGTACAGGTGTACTGATCCTGGATTTTTGCTAGTTGTTGAGTACTCAACCCTTATATCAAACTGTCTGCTATAACTTAAAAATAAATAGATGAATATGCAAAGCGAAAAGGAATTCTTTTATTACGCAGTTAAATATCACCATCAGTTATGAAATCGTGTATTTACTTCTCTTTAATATTCTAAGTTTGATCATGTTTATACAGAGCTTGAAGGAAGAGAAACACGGTATTCAATCACTGCTGAGGTATGCATGCAAGCTGCATTATCATGATAACCCGCTTCACATTGATTTGATATCTTGTGTTATGACTTACATGCATACTTTATTCAATGGTTATTACTTTTATGAAACTGAGAGCTAGATTTTTGTTTTTTCTATACTTGTCGAGAGTTTCTTATGCTAACATAAATTATCTCATACAATGACAAAGTTAAGTTATAGCGGCCTATCTATGAACTGATATTACAAGTTGCAACATTTTGATTCATGTATTTAGGTAATTTTACTGTGAAGAGGTTATGAGAAATTTCTGTTTCCTAGGGTTTGGAACTTTGAGCAGAGAGTTCTTTTTACAAGCAATGTGGATGATGAGAACAGAAAAAAGGTGCTGAAACATCATTAGGAGGATGAGTCTAGCTAACTCCAGAATCCTGACTACACGTGCTGCCTTATCAAAAAAATTGAGGAAGAATTATTTTGATGACAAATAGTGGATTTGCAAAATGACACTGACCCAAAACCAAACTCGAAACATCCTTATTCATCTTCTTGTGTGCTTGTCATTTCGGTCAAGGAATATCAGCCAATTGAGCTAGGAAAAGAATGGGAATGTCTGCCAAAGTTGGTGAGGGTGGAGTTGCCACATGCTAAACTTATCATAATTTTAAAAAATATCTCTAAAATATTATTCATATTTTTATTATTTACATTATGATTAATTCTTGATATTTCCTAATTTTGTCCATCTGTTATTTCTGCCATCTTTTTATGATTTAATTTTAGTCATGGAGTATCTCTAAAACTACTTCATGATGTCCTGCTATCATTTACTGGTATGCAAGGTGGTGGTATATAAATCCATGTGGTTTTTTGTTAAAAGGGAAGTACATTGATCTTAGATTTTCTGGATTCGCTAAATATGGAAATTGTGGAAAAGACCTGCTTTGCTGAACACATAATAGGGAATGAGTAATTTTTTCTGAAGTCTACTATTTCAGTGCTAAATGTTGGGAGGTAAATATAAATCACCTTCATTTGGCAATTGAATAGTCTTGTTTGATGATAAAAGTTTGGTGGGTGTGGGGTTTGCAATTAATTGCCAATTTCATTGGTCAATTTCAAGGGCTACTTATCAAATACTTCCCTTAAAATAAGATCGGGTGTTAGGCATTCCTGTAAGTTTGTTTGAGGTCTGATTCTCGCAATTCTGGGTGCCTAGGAAAGCCACTTTATTTTCACGAACACCAGAATGATAAATTTCCCACTCCTCTTCGTTTATTTAGCTGACTTTAGAGGATTCCTTGGTGTTGTTTATGGTCGAAACCTTATATGTTGAAGAAATATCCCCAAGGTCGATTTTGATTCTTTTTAGCTTGTTTGTCTAGAGATTTGTCGCTAACGGGAGACGTTATTAGAACACCCAAATACTGAATGGTTTGGCCTTGAAATCTGCAATATATAGATCATCCATATTTTTATTTTTCTATTTTTTTCCCATTGTCAGTCCATAAGCGAGGATTTGGCTTGAGGACAACATCAAAAGAGGACTAGCTGGCTACTTGGACATTGGCAGATAAACAAGTGTTTAAGCATTACCTAAAAAGTGTTGAGCACAGAAGCTGGTCACCTACATGAATTTTTTTGTTCATTCAAAATGTTTCTTGCTGTCTCTGTCTTCCATTATTTGACATATTCTGCTCCATTCCAGCCTTGGAAGCATAAGGGAGTTGTTCTCTGGAAGCACGGATTCCTACCGTTATTTCAATGCTAAGAAAGAGCTGGTTGGAAACTAGAGAGTTGATAGATCAAGTGTATGAATCTAATGGCTTCTTAGGATTATGCAGGCTTAAATCACTAAACAAGTTGTTCTTAAAAATCTATAGATGTCTATTGTTAGATCACTTGTAGGTTTAATAGAGTTAGGTTGCTCACCCTCAATCATATCTCTTACCATACGAGATGTTTAAGTACTTTTTCTTGTATTTTAAATACATATCTTGAGGTGCTGGTCCTCTAGGTAGATATCTTTGTTTGAACAATCTTTTCTTGTTGGGATGACTCAGGTTCTGGTTTGTGAATCATGGATTAGAGGAATTCAAGAGGGTTCCTTATGTGAAAATCGAAACGGTAACTACAAGGGAGCTAAGAGGGTTTCCCTTATATGAACAGTAAAGACAATAGCAAGAAGCTGTGTTGCAAAATATGGCCATGTAGGTAGTCTGGCTTTTAAACGCTCAGCTAGGCAGCCACCTATGGAACTCTACTGTCTAGGCTCCCATTTAGGTGGCTATAGGCTCCCATTTAGGTGGCTATAAGTGCTTAACATCACTTGGTTGTTCAGACCTGCCCAGTATTTGTTAAAAACAGTGGCAGGAAGCTTTTATCCTAAACTACATGGATGCCTTTCCACCATATTAGCTATATTAAGGGCTTTTCATCAGTATTCTAAAATTCAGTTTAATTACTCGCTCAGTCCGAGAGCGAGCAACGAGAACTGGAGATCTCAGTGAATACTCAGAGAACTAGGTGAGTACTCGTTCAGAACTCGGAATATTAATAATTCATATATGTATACAAAAATTGTTATAGAAAAATATTTAATTTCAATACTGAAAATCATAATATTATAAATATTATAAAACAAGTTTCATACCTTTCCAACATTATCTTATGGCTATTTATCAAGTATTCAAATTTATAATTTTTGTAAAAAAATGATTCCATCTCTATTTCATTTCTCTACATATCTTATATTATCCTAATTTAGATTGCAGAAAAAAACAACGGAGAAAAAATATTGGATCAATAAAAAAATATTGCAGACAAAAATCAACATAATAGATTTCTAATTCAGTTAGAAAATCAAACCTTTTGCCTCATCTATTGATCCTATAGTTAAAAAAAATTGCAAAAAAAAGATTGTAGAAAAATTGTGATATAAATAAAAAAAACTGCAGAAAAAAATTGCATGAAAAATCAGCAGAGGGAAAAATGAGCAAGTTTTTACTAGATAGGTCTGAAACTCAGAACTCATATGAGAACTTGGCCAAGTTGGCTGAGTATTCATTTTGTCCGAGTTTTCGATTGATTTCTCTCAACTCGACTCGTTTTCTGAGCAAGTCCGAGTACTTGTCTGGGTAAATTAGGTTTGTGAACACGGTATAATATAATCTCCAATATTTGTTAGGCACAAATTGGAAGTTAGTAGGAAAAAATTTAACAAATCTGTTAGAAATTTTACCTAATTGAGAGAGCGATTGGATCCCTCTTTCTAGAACATATAAATAATTATCGTAAGACTTATATCATTAAGTCATGAATTCGTAATTATTGATAGAGTTAATGGGTGCTCAACATAATTGTTATTACTGTATATTTTGGTGGAAGTAGTAAAATTATTTTTGATATGTCAACCAGGTTGAAGAGAAGTTTTAAAATCTACATTAAAAAAGAATGCCGAGAACTTGACTAATCTTTACAAAACAATAAAAATTTAAAAATGTAAAAAAATTGTTTGGTCTTTGGTCATTATCTAAACCTACAAACTAATCAGACCCAAAGCAATGAACTCCTGTAGGAGAAGCGACAAACAATCGAAGCTTACCAATGAGTGGTGTTGGTTGGCTTTGACTTTGACTTGGGAGTCAATTCCTGACATGAAGTTACGAGGTATGAAGTTATGAGAGGGATTAGCAAGGATGCGTCGAGGTGAATTTCACTGACATTCTATGGTTGTATTCTTTTAGAACAAAAGAAGAGGGAAACTGGAATTGTACAAGCATTGTTACTGAAGCTAAAAGACAAATCAATGGCTTGGACAATTTAATTAGGAGCGGAGAGAGAATGAGAAGGAAAAGAATGAGCTTTTTTCCCCTCTCTGAGAGGAATCAGGGTAGTATTGAGATGATGATAAGAAGCAGAGGGTTGATTCATTCCTAAGAACCTATGTCCGGACTTGAGGAAGGCAGAGAACAAGCCAGGTGGAGGAACACATGGAGCAATGGGCCTTATAGAAGCCCAATTTTTGGAATATATGTGCTTAGGGTTAGTCTTGCATACCAAATGGAACAGTCTAAATCTAATTATAAAAATTGATGGCCAAAGTTAGTTCTGGAATAAAACACTTCTCTCAAGATGTTATTATATTAATAAGGATAATGATTATATTTGAGTTTGCTTTCACTAGGAGCTAAAATGACCAAATTTTGGGCAGAATTAGAAAGGTATATTTATTAGACGAGGAGTTCAAATTCTAGATCGGAATGACCTGAGACTATTATAGATGTTTAGTATATATAAGATAAGTGGAATTCACAAGTATTTGAGTAAAAGATTATTTGAAGGGGTTAACTAAAATTATATGGTATAGTTTACACTTTTTTGCTCTAAAAGGCATTTTGTTGCAAAATGTGGTAGCAAAAGAGGTCATAAGTAATTAGTACCCTAGTTACAGATTCCAGCTGGAATGGACGTCGCCTCTTCTTTCACAGCCTTTCGTTACTCTTGGATCCCCATGTAAGGGAGTGTTACTTTGTAATTAATATAATTTCTCTTGGTCTTTCAAAGATTAAGTGCTTACATTAAGGAAGTATTGAATCCTGTCAGTGAACACTGTAATTGACACGCTGCCGTGTAATTGTTGTTTTGGATTGAAGCAGTTTTCCAAATTTATTATGTGTCAGCATGTCATGGTGTGTAGACTCCAATATAGGTTGACACTGTAGTAAATGGGTCAGCAAGTAGCAACAGGAACCGCCCCCACCACAACCGTCCCCTAGTTGTTTGTCATGTGCAGGCATGGGTTCACCCCACCGTTTGCTCCACTGGAGCTGACAGATCTATTTTCTTGTTTGTTTTTCTTTTGATTGAAGGCAGGCTCAGTAGGGTACAAAATTTGCGGCAGGAAAGTCAAATTTTACGACTTTGCAAGGGGTAATCCTATCCTGTATCCCGGATAAGCAAAATCGAATTGAAAGAAAGAAGTAGGAGAGTGTGATCAAGTCCATTACGTCTGCATAAAACAGTTAGAGAATTCCTTAATCCAAAATTAGCCATCCCACAACAATTAATGAAATATCCCCTCCCAGATTGATATAGATGGTTTAGAGTGCAAGTTCCTGCAGTTCCATCACTTAGTGGGAGGTTTAATGAGTACATAATGGTATTCCAAAAGTTATTTACTGTTGGTTTTATCTTGAGGAAAATAATTATTTTCATTACTCTGTAGGTATGGTGGTAAGCAAGAAACGACCTCTGCTTAAACAAGTTACCCCTTACCCCAAGAGCAATCGTTCGCTGAATTATTCAGTCGTGCACTTAGATGGTTTCAGAAGCATGGCTTCTGATCCAAAAGTTAGAAGACTATCTACCTTTGCAATTATGACTTCATTCTACATCAATATCAAATATGACTTTGGTCTATACCAATGTCTGAGAAATAAGTATTGCAAGAGTTTTCCTTCACACAATATTTCTTTGGACTTCCTTTGAAATTATGGTCATATATCGGAAGGAAAGGGCCATGATATGCAAGCCATGAGGAGAGTTGACCTTCATTACTCTAATAGTCAATGTTTGAAAACCCAGATTACTCGGGCTCGCTCAGAAAACGAGTCGAGTTGTGAGAAATCGGTCGAAAACTCTGTTTGAACGAGTACTTCGCCAACTCGGCTGAGAACTTGTCCGAGTACTTGGCCGAGTTTTGAGTTTCGACCTTGATGCTAAAAATTAGCTCATTTTTTTCTCTGCTATTTTTTCTGCAACTTTGTTGTTCTTTTCATAAATTTGTAATCTTTTTCTTATTTATATCACAATTTTTTTGCAATCTTTTTTCTGCAATCTTTGTTTTTTCCCCTAATTATAGGAGTAATAAAAGAGGCGAAATGTTTGATTTTCTTTCCAACTTAGAAATCTATTTTGCTTATTTTTGCTACAATCTTTTTTTTATTGATCTACTATTTTTTTCTTTTTTTTCCTGCAATCTAAATTAGAAAATTATATGATATGTAGAGACTAGAGAGATAAGATGGAGATAGAATTAGTTTTTTTTTAAAAAAACTAAAAATTTGATTACTTGATAAATAGCTATTGGAATGGTATGAAACTTGTTTTATAATATTTAAATATTTTAATTTTTCCATATTAAAATTAATTTTTTTTCTATGACAATTTTAGTAAACATATATATTGAAATATTAATGTTCCAAGTTCTAAATGAGTACTCACCGAGTTCTTTGAGTACTTGCCGAGTTTTCTGCATACTTGCTACTCACTATCGAGCCATGTGAGTAATTAAATTGAGTTTTAGAACACTGCTAATAGTGAATCTAATTCATGCTTTATCATGGAATCTTACAGCAGAAGCAGGGGAGGATTCAATGAAACTGGTCATTTATTAAAGGAAAACTTTCTGAGTCGAAGCAAAGGATGCATATTATTTCCTTAATATGATAACAGTTGAGAATTTTTAATATAGATCCAATGTAATTGTATCTGAAAATTTTCCCAAACTTCTGGCCATGCTCAACTATCAAAGTTATAATGAAAATAAAAGTTTTCATATCCTCACTTTCAGCAAGTTGCATTGAACATGCTGGATAAAAAATTGGGTCGTGCTCTCATAGGAAGTATTTGGCACCGGAATTTGCACTTAGACATCGATAAATCTCTTTCAAAGTTTTCATATTTGTTTCATGCATTTATCATGAAATTTAGGTGAAATCCTATCATCTCGGAAAGAATTATACATGCCTACTTAAACGATCTTCACGGATAGGTGAAAAATAAAAATAAAAAACATTTACACCTTATTTATGAAATCGCCTACCTAATTCTAATCATATTCAAAATAGAAAACTTGAAATAAAAATGGAAAAAGGCTGATTAACTGCCATGTTAGATGAAAATGTAAGAGGGAGTGCTTGGAATTGATAGAAGCTACTTTCCAATAGTCAAGCATTTAACCAAAATATGAGTATGTTTGCTATCCTCCCCGCAGTCAAAGATTGTTACTGAATCATGGAATGCCACTTAAGAACAAATTTATCCACTTATTCATGAGAATGAGAATGGTGCCCATTTTTCTACCGAGTAAATTTTTGGTTCCATTTCAGGATATCAGAAGGGAGCTGAAGCTTGAGCCCTTTGTGGTGCTTGAAACAGTCGAGGTTGATGAAGAACTGCAAAGAGCAGTTGTAAGTATTGCACCTAAAGAATAGCGGTCACTGCTAGGGGAAAAGTTGCTTGATGCTAATTTTGTGTACTTGATTTCATGATAGGTAAATGAAGCCTGTCCCCAGTGCCAACACCCTGAGCTCGAGTACTATACTAAGCAGGTATTTGAGAATGTGTTATTTTTATTTTTATTTTTTTTTAAATTTTTGTTTGCCAATTTAAAATGTAAATACTTACTGTTTTCCATAATATTTCCAGCTTCGATCAGCTGATGAAGGACAAACGGTCTTCTATGAATGCCGTAAATGTGGACACAAATATTCTGTTAACACATAGGAAAACCATATTTGGTTTATCGATTTGCTGATGTTTGGTTCCATTGTCTCCTCGAAAATCTGTAGATCATATACATTTTTGGTACAATTTTGTATGCCGGAATGCACTTTGAGGCTTTTCCCATCTTTTATTTGTGTTTCCAGAAATGGAGAGAATATCTATATACTGAAGAAGTAGTAGGTTTAATGAATGAAGTTGTACTGTCTGAAACCCGCATCATGCCAAATGGGAGGGACCTTCAATGTTGGACGTCTTCGAACTTTTTAAACTCTCTTGGTTATAAAGGTAATGCTTAAGCCTAGAAAATGTATTTCCCTGGATAATGTGAGAATGGCACATCGGTTATTGGGAATAAACTCTGTCAAAAACTTACAGGAGCCTCTTTTTAATAGAAGTTCAACAAATCAACCTCTGTCTTTGGTCTGTCATGGGATATTTTCCTACTATTTGTACCAAATTAGTTCATAATTTGTATTCTACTGGAAATCCTGTTACCGTTTTTTTTTTTTTTTTCCTCCCAGTAATAGAATTGTGGTACCATTCTTTAGCCAATTGTTCAACTTAAATAATACCGTCTTTCTTTGGCATGGGATGACTAGGGAGTTTCCAAAGGGGCACACCACTTTTCGTATTAGATAGTTTTTTTTTTTTGCTCAGCCTTTCAGTTGGAAAGTGGGCTCACTTGGAAAAATGGTGTGCTCCTTTGGAAACTCCCGATGACTAGCTTAAGTTGTTGCTAATAAGAGATTTGATATCCTTGACTTCTTTGGACACTACTGTTGACCGGTAGTTTGCGGTGATATGCGTTTAGCAGTAGATATGTTTGAACGAAAACTTCCTTGTTGATGAAAAATTAGAGTTTGCTATCACCATCTCAAGTCGTCTAAGACTTGGGAAATTATGGGTTTGTCGTCGTTGGATTTGATGAGTTCTAAATCGTACATTACCAGGTGCGAGAGATTGATGAGTCTCGTTAAGTTTGATATTGAATTTACATAAATATTTTATTGTTAAGTTTGATATTGAATTTACATGAATATTTTATTGTTGAAATAGACGAGTCGGCAAAATAGGAGCGAGGAAGAGAATAATTGTATGTGATCTTTTTTAATGAGAAAAGTAATTAAGATTTTAGATACATGAATTTTTTATTTTAGTTGTTTAAACAGTAAAAAGTATCTTTTTTATTTTTATATTCATGTTATATATCATAAACCCATATCTCCACTAATAGTCTATACACAGAATCATGATTCGAATTCCTATTTAAAGAAAATACAAATCATATCTCAAAAAATAAACTATTTCAAGTATACACAAATAATTTAATACACTAAGAGTTGCAAAATAGTCATAAGTGGTCATACTCGTGGCTCGTTATGTTGGATTTTCTGCTCTGCAGCACTTCAATATTCTTTCACATCAAAATTCAAGTCAAGGTGATTTGTAAACCATTATAAAATATAATTTTAAAATTAAAACTTTCTCCTATATAAACTTTTTCAGCTTGAACTCCAAATATAGTCTTGAAATTGCAGCTTCTACACAAGCTCAATTGAAATTGATTTTGCTTCCTTTAGTCTCCAATTTGAATTGTGTCATGTTTGTGATGTGAGCATCTATCTAACATAGTATAATTATATAAATCATGTTTTTAGTAAAATACACAAATAGTTTCGTTAGATCTAAATTACTCAATATAGCAGCATATGATTTAGTAGATAAACTATTAGTAAGGTATCTATAACATATAATATGTAATATTTGAGTCTAGTCTCACCCTAACCAGTTCATTGCTAATTCCTACCAATCTGGCAACCAAATAATTTTTGATTGGTTGTTTCATGAAAAAAGATCAAATTTTATCCAAAAAAATTAAGTAAAATAAAATAATATCCTAACACATTTTCGTAGAAACTATAGTTACACTTACCACGTGCAACAAGCCTTTGAACTTTTGAGTAGCTCCGATGAACGAAGAGTAGTCTCGTGAGTGCTTACAGTAATGTTACCCACAAATATCGAGCTCTTCTTCTTAGATATTTCAATTAAGCTCAGATTAAGAATATTACAACAATTGAGAAAAGGATTTAGAAGATCATTAATAAATAAGAAAATATTTAGATCTACCCATACAACATTATTAATTAGATTGTAATATCATACCTTCACATATTTCATTTACTAGAGGCAGGATACTCATGTAAATATACTTAAAAGCTCAATTTTTAAGGCTAACTTAATTATTGATGCTTTCTTTTCTTTTTAATTTTTATGGATCATTGCCTTAATACTTGGCTCATCATTTTGATTCACTTTCTTTTATTTTTTTGGGATTTGAAAGGCATCTTAATCAAATATATTGTGCATCTCGTAATCGTAAAATAACATAAAAAGGCATATTAGTAGAATGTCCTTCTTGGTTCTCTCTTTGAATAAAGTAATTTGAGTGAAGATAATGAATTAAGGCAAGAGTTGAGTAATTTCACGGAGTGATATGAAATTTTCAAAAGAAAAAAATCTAATTGATCATCACAAAGAGAGAAAATTAACAAATCCAAGTTATAATAAAGACTTCACCGATGGAAGACCAATGGACCATTGATCTTGGTAGAAAACAAAAAAGACAACGTTTTTTGGATTCAAATGGTGCTTCTTACACATCAATACCCACTCTCTCCCCCCTCCTTGTCCTCCCTCTCGCTCTCCCTCTCTCTCCTCACTCCTCCCTCTCTCCCTCCCCCTCCCTCCCCCTCACTCCTCCTTTCTCCCTCTCACCCTTTATCTCTCCCACTCTAATTATCTCTCCCTCTCTAATCCTCTCTTCCTCCCTCCCTCCCTCTCTCCCCCCTCCCTCTCTCTCCCCTTCTTCTTGTCTCTCTCCCCTCCATCTTTCTCTCTAGCCTCCCTTTTGTAACTATCCCGTTTTTCAGCTGCTATCCAAAACAGAGGACGCTACTAACTATTATTGTGTAACCCAACAATCATAGGATCTTGGAACAACCGTAACTACTGTCATATCAAGATAAACAAATAACATGCATGAAATTGAAAGGACTTCATTTCATATAAGAGTTGATTACATAAACGACACACTGTTTTGAATATTTACACAAAAGAGTCAATTTACAAAGGAGTAAAGCAGTGTATGGGAAAAAAATGTGAACAAGATATACAAAGCGTCTAGAATATACTTTGTCGATCATAACCGTCCAACATACTCTAGGAAGTACGAGTCATCAACCGAAGCTGTTTTCCCTTCTTTGCCTTCGTGATCTGGGTTCAAAAATCCAGGGAATTAAACTCAGTAAGTAACACAAGAGAAAGAAATATGTGTACTATCATAATACAATTGATAAAAAAGTATACAAATAAACTGTGTTGGTATTAAGTATGTTATGTGAAAATGGAATAAGCAAGACTATGCATGCAAACCATGAAAAGTGACAAGTCTAGCTCAAGTCCATGTTGCGTAAATAACGAGTAATAGCAACAAGAACTATGTGAAACATTATAAGAAATCATGTAAATTTAACAAGTCTAGATCATGTTAGCAGTGTTATTGAAACTATGTCAAGTCCTTTTTAGTATTTGAAACTGAATGATGGATAAGGGTAGAGGGGCTCATAACATATTGACACTTTACCAGGCAATGTAGGATTTTAGACGTGGCCCTCATATATTCTAAAGGTGGCTCCCTATAGATTCAAGAGGTGGCCCCACTTTTCTGTGGCACTTTATTCCGAGTAGTACTTAGTTTCATATAGCATTTAGTTCTGCACACTTTCGACTAGTATCCGACTCTGATACCGCCTCTTGAATCTGAATACAAGTCACGAGAAATAAGAATTCAGGAGTTAAGATTCAGGACCATGTCGCATAATCAAGATACAAAAATTTGTCATCATGTTCCCATGAATAATCATTCCTTCATACATCATTTTTGATATTCATATCTCATATTATCATGAAATGAATAAACATTACTAATCTAGTCATCATGTTATCATGAGATAAGTAATATTAAGAAAATTCATGACTTGCACCATGTAAAAGATTATATAACAGAAATTGAATGAGTTGAAATCCACGACTAGACTTTATACTCGCACGCGACATCAGATTTGCATGTCGCATCAAATCCGTGTGTAGCATCAGATCTACATGTAGTATTAGATCCACGTTTTAGCTGGTAACAGCTTGCGTGGTATGTTCAGACCCGCGTTTAAATGTTAATAGAAAGAATGATAATCCTTTATGATTACAGACTAGAAATGTGACCCTCTGGGTCTTGCATTTAGTCATAATCAGCTCTAATCATGAGCTTAGAAGATAAACGCAAATTCCCTCATGATTGTTGATCCGCTTTTCTATTTATTTGGAGTTAGACTCAAAATTAAAAGCCTTCGAGGCTCATACGTGACTCTAAGTTAGAAATATAGATCCGCATTTTCATTTGCCCAACATAGTCCTACGTGGCTAGCCTTAACTAGATCCGCTTTTTCCCTAAACAGAACCATGTGCTTGGAGCATAAATAAATCCGTGGTTTCTATTTACTCAAAATCCTTGTGGACCTAGTGCAATCCTATGTGGCTTGCCCTGCATTACTCTAAAATGTGTCCTTAAGCTTGAAATAGGGTGAGAATCGCATTTCTCCCAAAACGCGACCCTCTGTAGTGCATCCACAGATTTATCAAATGTGACCCTAATTGCTCGCGTGGTTTTCTTTAGGACAAAATCCTTGTTTTGTCCCTATAGCAATTACACTTAATTATTCAGTTATGCATCTAGTCATGAAAATGAATAACCTTGTGCTCTAAGCGTTTAAACATAAAATGCGACCCTCATGGATCCACATTTATCCCTTTAGAGGATTTCTTCCTCAGCCTTAGAAATTTGGCTAACACTTTAACATTAATACTACATAATTCTTTTAAATCAATTTATGGACTGTGTAATTTTATCTCATAAACTCTATAATCTTTAATTATCCATATAAATCAATAATAATCTTAACACCTTAGCCTAACATGCTCAAATCTAATAGATCCAAAATGTTCTAGAATTATCCATTGAAAGGAATCATGTGCACACAATACAAATCAAATTAAAATTCCAAGAAAGAATCGAAGAAATAAAGTGTTACTCACACGCAATATGAATCAAATCAATCCAAGGAAAGAATGAGAAATACAGTGCCTGTTACTTGCATATAATCTATAAAAGAATTATATTCTCACAATACGAATCAAATAAATCCCAAGAAAGAATTTGCATATTACTTGCACATAATACGAATCAAAGAGAGAACGAGAATAAGGTGTTATTTGCATAGAATACGAACCAAATAAAAGCCAAGAAAGAACAAGAGTTAAAGTGTTACTTGCCTATGTACACCGAATACAAAGGAAGTAACGTGTTACTCGTCTCTGATTCCCTTTAATTTCCTTTGATTTAGCAGAATCTCCTTTCTTTTCCCAACGAACCAGAAAAACCAAAATTAAAAGGTGGTTTTTGTTTTGTTTTTTTACAAAATTCTCTTTTGAGAGAATGAGGTTATATATACGTCTAAAGGCAATTTGGTAACTTTGTCATTTAGGTTTATCCCTAGGCTCTTTCATGTTAGGACATGTGTCCAATTAGAATGCCACCTCACTCTCTTTTACAAGTCTCAACCGACTTAGTTTAAAGGAGTGTCTTTAGAAAGTTAGTCAAGTTTGGAGATGTATAAAACGAAATCTTTAATTTTAGGAGTTTTTATAAATCGGTTATTTAAATCTTTAAAAATTAGATTTTACTCTCTGAAATATTTATATTTTAATTTTAGTCCCTCAAATCCTTTAATTACTCTACTTTAGTCTCTCTGATTAACTTTCGTTAGGACAGTTAAATTTTTAGTCTGAATTTTTCCTTATATCCTCTGATTAGAGCATTCCCAAATATGACATAACTGACCAAATCCATTCTGGATAAGGCGCTGACGTGTAACTACCACATAATCAATCCTTGATCTCTCGGCAATTGAGGTCTCACCAACTGCTCCAAGGCGATGAGGGTGAACAACCACAATTTCTCAAAGCGCTGACCCTCCCCTCTCTCTCCGCAAACCTTTATTTCATCCACCGGCACTCACGGTGGCTGTGCCGAAGGAGAAAGTCAAAAAGGAGAAAGAGAGAGAAAGAGAAAGAAGAAGAAGAAGAGAACTGGCCAGTTATGAGGGGAAGAGTCCTGGCCGAAGCTCATCGATGCTGAGACGAAGGGCGGTGCTAGTGATAGTTGTAGGAAGACGCCGCCAAGGAGGCCCCAGCAGCGCCTGCCACCTGTTCAATCAAATGCTCCAACGCAACGTCGCCCCCAAACTCTGGCACCTCCGTGTGACGGTGATCAAAGCTGAATATCTCGTCCTCAGTGAGAAAGAAAAAGGGGCGATGACTGTCGGTCGTTTCCGGATCGCTTTCCATCAAGGTGCAAGATGGTAACCAGTTGCTCTGTATCCGACCCGCCTCCTCTTTCAACCATAGACCCATGCCACCACCCCACTCTATTGAGGAGGGATTGCCTATAAGGCGATGGGATTCGAAGCTTGCTATCAGACAATCGACTTCTGGTTGAGGAAAATATATATTTCTATGAAAAGGACATGGATGCTGCTAGAGAGGAGCTCCAGGCCATTCCCAAGATTCATGCTGAAAAAGAAGCCAAAGCTAGAGAATTAACAAAGATGGGTCTGAAGCTCGGGGCTAATCTCCACGCTCTTGAGCCTATGAATGCAGAGGCCTTAGAGTTGCAATCTAAAAAGAAATAAAATAAAGAAGCTAGATTCTCCGTGCCAAGACATGTCAACAAAAGGTACAGAGCATGACAAAGGACTTAATTTGAATAATCCTTCCCCATCGCTGTCGACACCGATGCCACCGCCGCGGTAGGCCCTGCCCCCGCCGTCTCCACGTATGCCGCCAACCCCGTCAGCATCTGCGCGATTCTCACCGTCCAGATCAGCCTCTCCGGTAACTCCTCGCTCTGCCCCTCTGCCTCGAATCCCATGTTGATCGCCGAGTAGCCAATGTCCACGTCAATCTCGAGATAGTTCTCGCCGCGGTGGTAGTTACACGTCAGCGCCTTACCCAGCAAGCAGGCAGTGTGGTTTAAGGGAGTGTCAGTTGAAAAGTTAGTTAAGTTTGGAAGGGCATAGAAAGAAAATTTTAATTTATTAGTTTAGTATCTTAACAAACTTGAGTGTTATTTAGAGTAGCATGAAAATTTGTGGTATTACACCTCTCTATTGGGATAAGATCAACCCTCACCTAATTCCCTATAGAACTCTCTCCCATCCCTTTTGTTCTCATGAATCGAACACTAAGTAAAAAATGATCTTATTTTATTGCTTATTTGGTAAGGAGAGAAAAAAAATGCCATAACTAGACTCGAGTATAATATAACTACCATACTGTTCGTTCTTTGTACATGTTTCTTTTAATATAGGATCCCATATATTTTTTTTTGTCGAGTTTGTTGATAGTCCACTTGATATAGTTTAATAGTAGGAAAAAAAACTCCACAGTGATTTAAAAACAGGATCCTTACAAGTTTGTTTCCAAATATTAGCATAGAGCATAAACTCTAAATCAATTTTATAACTTGTTATAGAACCATAAATTAGAACTAAATTAAAATTATGTGTAATAACTAAGACATGCATAAAAACTTTCAATTCCAGGGGTGTCCCTTGTTTTTTCTCTTTATCAACCCAAAAAAATGAAAGAAAGAAAGAAAGAAAAAACATCCACGGACTCACGATGCATTGGAAGTTTTTTCATACTTGCGGGCTACTCATGATAGCCCATACATGCCATGAGGTGATCCCAATCCATATACCCAAAACTAGATGCACTGAATAGAGATACGAACCTAACAATCTTCGTGTGTTGGCCAAAATTGAATGCATAGGAGACGGGATGCAAGTCCACCAATCCCCATGCATTGACTTACCATACCTCATCACAGACCCTAATTACAAAAGAGAAACTACATCATGGTGCCACAAGGATTGCTGAAAAAGTTGGATTTTTTTTTCTGAAAAAGGTGGAAATTCAGGAAGAAAGGCCTCTTCTCATTTCTAGTTTCACTTGCAGTGATAGCCACGTTGTATGCGTACGGGCCTTGGTCAATCGTGAAACTATACTTGCAGGTGAGGTGCTTCTGATGGGGGGTGGTGGTGGTCACATCAAAGAACCAAGCACAAAGCAAAAGAGAGCGCGCTTCAATCCTCCCTTCTCATTGTTTCTATAGAAAACAAATACAATTAATTTCTCTACAAATTGTAATAAAGATTTTCAATGGAAGGAATAAGCTAGCTCATCGGAGCATCCCGAAGGTCGCAAGTCTTCTAGTGAACAAGAGATAGCGGTTTCGTTGAAGATGCCCTTCTCTACCAAATAGATGGTCATGATGCAATTCTACACTAATATATTAGGCTGAATGATTGAGACATTGATCATCAAGTTTGACCAGTAAATCTCTCTCTGCACGATTAGTTCATAAAGTCATCTTCTTTCGGGGCGGCTAGTTCAAAACCCGCTCGGTATTATTGCTGAGTGACCACTTGTTAGAAGAAGTCATCTCCTGAGTAGAGTGAAAACTGTCTTGAAGGTGTCTCTGCTAATAATACAAGCCCACCATCATCCAAAAAGGCAAGCCTGCATGTGACGATAACTTACCCTGCATATTTGGCAGGAATCAGGCAAAATTTAAACTTAGACTCGGATACAAAAAAGGACCTAAGATTGCCAAAGAATATGTGAGGCGCTAGAAGATCGCTTAAATGCATGGTTTACAAGCAGACTAAATATGAGGTTGAAATGTTGGATCATTATCCAATATTGGCCCATATATGTGAAATAATCATGTATTGTAAACTGTCTAATATAGTTGGACCCAATTAAAAGTGATCTAATTAAGTTGAGATTTAATGTATCTAATAGGGTGTGTGTTTTTTATGTGTAGAAACCTAATGTGTAATTTCTGATTTTATGATGGGCTAAATTAGAAATACCAATAGACAGATTTGTCTATAAAAAGGCGGTTATGGTCCCCAGATCATACGTGATTTTGATTCTTTTCTGTTTCCCATCGACAGAAAGAAACTAGAGAGAAAACTTAAAAGGGTTCATTTAAGAAAACGTGTAGATCTGGAAGGCCAATCGCATAGTTTTACAACGTGATCTTTTGATATGGATTCAGGTATGCTTCCGCATATTTTATATATAATTTTTTAGTGATTTGACATAAAGACCTATTATATAATTTCCGTATGGTATCTAACAATTGGTATCTGAGCCCCTTTATGTTGAATCATCAAAAAAAAAAAAAAATTGGATTACTGTTCATCAGATTACTTTTCATCGGATTACTGTTCAAAAGAATTTTTTTTTTGATATGGTATTCTGTTAATCTGGTCATTGCTTTGTTCCTGGATTTTTTTTTTTTAAAGGCTATTAAGGTTTTATTTTGGATTTGGGCTTGTTTTAAAAATATGTATACACATAAAGAATTTTCTCTTAAGGTCAATTTTTTTTTTGACAATTTTTAAGGATCGATTCGGTATAATTTTAATTTTAAATATTTATATTTTGGATATATATTTTGAGATAGATTGATTGAAGTAACATGTCGCTAAAGTGACTTCTCTTGTTGAAATTGATTTTATCTTGAAATATGAAAGGTTGTGTGCATATAACTTATATGAATATTAATCAGCCCAAATAAAGGAAGGTTAATATTTAATATAATTACATGTGTACCTATGGTAATAAATGCGTGGTGATTATTTGGTCTACATGTGAACAATAAATCGGCCCAAAGGAAGATTTATTATTTGATATGTTATTTATTATCAATATTTGATTACTACACCAAAATATCACTCAGAAATTAATATTGTTGTCCAAAGATAAAATATTAATGGAATCCCGATATCTTGAGATGGGGTTTACATTTATTTGAAATTATTATTATTATTTGCTTAATGAACTAATGCGAGCTTATTATTTTTGTTCATTGTTCTGTAGGTTCAGCTTTACAAAATCCTGCCAATATTAGTGCCACCATCAATTCAATCTCTATACTAAATGGCTCTAACTTCAAGTCATAGCAAGAGAATCTTTTGATTGTTCTCGGAGTCATGGATCTCGATTTTGCATTAAGGTCTCCTCCTCCTGCACCTCTCACTGCTGAAAGTTTCTCTGAACAAAAGAGGGACATTGAGAGGTGGGAGAAGTCAAATCGCATGTGTCTAATGATCATGAAGAAAGTCATTCCAGAAGCATTCAGGGGCACAATATCTGAAAAGATTACTATGACTAAGGAGTTCCTTGCGGATTTTGTAAAGAGGTTTGTCAAGAACGAAAAGGCTGAAATTGGTATGCTCTTGACAAATCTTATTTCAATGAGATATAAAGGCAAAGGCAATATTAGGGAGTACATTATGGAGATGTCTCATCTGGCTTCAAAGCTGAAAGCACTTAAGCTTGAACTCTCTGAGGACTTGCTAGTGCATCTGGTTCTGATATCCCTCCCACTTAGTTTAACCAGTTTAAGGTGAGCTACAACAGTTTAAGGTGAGCTACAATTGTCAGATAGAGACTTGGTCTCTGAATGAGCTCATCTCACACTGTGTTCAAGAGGAGGATAGGCTAAAACTGGAAAAGACAGAGAGTACTCACTTAGCCTCAAGCTCTAAGGACAAGGAAAAACAAAAGAGGAAAAATGATAAGGAAGTTACATATACAACACCTCAGAAGAAACAACAAAAGAAACCGATTCAATCGGAAAGTACTGGTTGTTTCTTCTGTGGAGTTGAAGGGCATATAAAGAAGTATTGTAGTAACTATCATGCGTGGCGTGCTAAGAAAGATATGCTTCTTAATATGGTTTGTTCTGAGGTTAATTTAACTTCGATACCTGTACACACATAGTGGATAGATTCTGGTGCAACCACTCACATCAGTGTGTCTATGCAGGGTTGCCTGAGTTGCCGAAAACCAAATGATATTGAAAGATATATTTATGTCGGTGATGGCAATAAGGTTTAAGTTGAAGCAATTGGAAAGTTTGGATTATTGGTAAAGACTGAGTTTTATTTGAATCTTTATGAGACATTTATTATACCATCTTTTAGACGGAATTTGATTTATGTTTCTGCTTTGGACAAATTTAGTTTTTCTTGTTCATTTGGAAATGAAAAATTTAGTTTGTTTCATGATTCAAATTTGGTTGGATCCGGTTCTTTATCAAGTTACGATAATCTATATTCAATAACACAATAGCTTCATTTAATGAATCTTTGCATTTAAGTACTCCAGGTGTAAAGAGAAAATTAACCAATAAGAATTCGGCTGCGTTATGGCACAAGAGATTATGTCACATCTCCCGATGAAGAACTGAGAGATTTGTGTCAAAAGAAATTCTTGATCTCTTAGATTTCATAGACTTTGATATTTGTGTTAACTGCATAAAGGGAAAACAAACCAACAAAAAGAGATTTGAAACCAACGGGACTCTGGATGTCTTAGAATTTATTCATACGGATATTTATCGGCCATTTCCTATTTTTCTCTCGGTCCAGTCCACCAAACTCTCTTTTCTCTCTATTTTTCTCTCTCCCTTCTCTCTCTTTCTCTCTTTTTCTTTCAGCCCATTCCCTGCAACAAGCCATGCAATCCATGCAACAAGCCATGCAAATTATTTTTGTATGGTGAAAATGTATTTACTTATTTATTTATCTTTGCATGCAAATTTTTATTTTTTTAAATTAAGCATATATCATAATATTTATATGAATCAAATTTGTCCCGCTATTCTGATTCAGTCTTCAATATCAATCGATAGATTAAAATGTGAATCAAGAATTTTGGCAAAATAAATTACAAAATTCACCTATACAAATATAAATTAAATACAAAATAAATGAAAAATATAGCAGTGTTCTTGCCTTGGTTTGATCTCGAATCCTTAGTTTGAATTCTCGGTTCGGTTTGATTTTTTTTCTCTTTCTCTCTGCTGCAGGTTTCTGGCCAAAAGACAGAGGAGAAGAGGAGGGAAGAGAGTGAGAGAGGGTGTGGTGAGAGTGAGTTTAATTTTTCTTCTTCTCTTATATATATATATATATATATATATATATATATATATATATATATATATATATATATATATATATATATATATATATATATATATATATATATATATTCTCACATCCTTATGACACCTCCCTATAAAATATTCCCCCCATGTGACACCTCATGAAATCCTATGCCACCCCTTTTAAATCACGACAACACAGCACACTGATTCACTGTTTCATTTATTTTAATTAATTAATTAATTAATTTATTTAATAATTTAATAATTTTGGTTTCGTGTAACATTCTCCAAATACTACCAAATTTATGTAGGACGTAGTGCTCGACGAGGGGAACACCACAAAATTATTCGTTTGTTGTTTCGATGTCCAGAATAAATGAACCAAAATTCCAAAGTAATTAGAAGGATAATTTTAATATTATTAAATTAGCAATTTTGGAAATATTTTTCGACCTCGTAAGAAAAATCTCTAGAAATCATAAATATTACAAAACTAATAATCACGAAGACCGAATGTCATTTGGGTTTGTGGATTTATAGTTATATTAACCGAAAATTATTTCAGTGTCCAAAATTGACTTCGGTGGATTTATTCAACACGACTGGTCTCAAGAGAGCAATACAGATAGCTCGAATTTTGGGGTATTACATCCTACCTGCGTGAAATGGTCAATAATACTTTATATTTCTCTAGATATGACTATCTATATCTCATTCATGAAAGGGTACAATCGCTGGAAGTATTCAAAAAGTATAAGGCTGAAGTTGAGATCCAACTCAGCAAAATGACCAAAAGCGTCAAATCTGACCGTGGTGGTGAATAATATGGCATATATGATGGTTCAAGTGAACAATGTCTAGGACCTTTTGCTAAATTCCTAGAGGAATGCGGTATCGTCCCACAGTACACTATGCCGGGTTCCCCCACTATGAATGGTGTTGCGGAAAGACGAAACAGAACACTCAAGGATATGGTGAGGAGTATGATTAATCATTCTACCTTGCCTAAATCACTCTAGGGAGAAGCACTTAAAATTGCAACATATATTCTTAATAGAGTTCCAACTAAAGTGACTGCTAAAACCCCTTATGAGCTATGGACAGGCAAGAAGCCTAGTCTTAAGCACTTACACGTTTAGGGATGTCCAGCTTAGGCAAGGCCTTATAGGCCAAATAAAAGAAAAATAGACTCAAGAATGGTTAGTTGCTACTTCGTTGGATACTCTGAAAGATCCAGGGGGTACAAGTTTTATGACCCACGACTAGGTCGATTTTTGAGACGGGAAATGCCCGGTTATTTGAGGATGTCGAATTTGAGGGAGGAGATACAGGCAGAGACTTTGTCTTTGAAGAGGAATGTGTTGATATTCTCACAGGCGTTACTGGCATTGATCAGGATTCCATTTCTGACCTTGTTCAAGACACAATAGATCAAGACAATATCGAACAACCTCACGTTCAAGAGATTGTTCCAGAAGAACAAACTCTGGCACCTCAATAATCTATTCCATTAAGGAGATCCACTCGAGAGAGGAGAAGTGCATTACTAGATGATTACATTGTATTTCTCCAAGAACATGAGGTACACATTGGAGTGATGGAAGATGACCCGATCAACTTCCGTCAAGCCATCGAAAGTTCTAACTCTCAAAAGTGGATAGATGTTATGAATGAGGAGATAAAGTCCATGAAAGACAATGATGTGTGGGATCTTATCCCATTGCCAGAAGGAGCGAAACCTATTGGTTGCAAATGGATATTTAGGACCAAAAGGGATTCGAAAGGTGATGTGGAAATGTATAAAGCTCGTCTTGTCGCAAAGGGCTTTACGCAGAAAGAAGGCATCGACTATAAAGAGACATTTTCTCCGGTTTCTTCAAAGAACTCTTTCATGATTATAATGGCATTGGTGGTGCATTTCAATCTTGAGTTATATCAGATGGATGTCAAAACAACGTTTCTCAATGGTGACATTGACGAGACGATATATATGGTCCAGCCAGAAAACTTTGTGTCGGGAGACTCAAAGCATATGGTTTACAAACTTAAGAAATCCATCTATGAGCTCAAGCAAGCATCTCGACAATAGTATTTCAAGTTTCATCAAGTGATCATCTCATTCGGTTTTGAGGTGAACTTGCTCGATGACTGTGTATACCATAAGTTCTGTGGGAGTAAATATATTTTCTTAGTATTATATATTGATGACATCTTGATTGCCAGCAACGATATAGGCATATTGCATAAAATTAAGAGATTTCTAGCTAAACATTTTGAGATGAAGGATCTTGGTGACGCCTCTTTTGTATTAGGGATTCAGATACACCGAGATCGCTCTCGATAAATTCTTGGATTATCACAAAAGAGCTATATTGAAAAGGTTCTCAAAAGATATGGCATGCAAGATTATAAACCAGGTGATACCTCTGTGGCTAAGAGAGACAGGTTTAGTCTCAATCAGTGCCCTAAGAATGATTTTGAGAAAAAGAAAATGCAGAAGATTCCATATGCGTCAGCAGTGGGGAGTCTGACGTATGTTCAGGTTTGTATACATCCAGATATTGCGTATGTTACGGTGATGTTGGGCAGGTATTTAAGCAATCCAGGAGCAGAACATTGCAAAACAACCAAAAGGGTTTTGCGATACTTACAGAGAACAAAGGATTGCATACTCACGTATCGGAGGTCAGATCAGATTGAGATCATTAGGTAAACTGACTCTGATTTTGCTGGATGCCAAGATAGTACGAAACCCACATCGGGTTACATCTATCTTCTAGCTGGAGAAGCTGTCTCTTGGAAGAGTGCTAAACAGTATCTTATAGCCTCTTGTACTATGACAGCTGAGTTTATAGCGTATTATGAGGCATCAAACCACGGGATATGGCAGCAAAATTTTGTCACGGGATTGCGCATAGTGGATTCTATTGATATGCCACTCAAGTTATTTTGTGACAATAAGTCAGCAGTTCTATATTCCAATAACAATAAGAGCTCGACGAAGTCGAAGCATATAGACATCAAGTTCCTGGTTGTGAAAGAAAGAGTTCAGAGTGGACAGTTGTCTATAGAGCACATAGAGCATATAGGAACAAACTCCATGATTGCGGATCCGCTTATTAAGAGACTACCACCCAAAGTGTTTAATGAATATACTGCTTATGTGGATGTCGTGTCTATTGATAATATTCAGTTTTAGTGGGAGTTTGTATTATAAGATGCTCTTATTATATATACATATTTCAGTTTATGGCATTAAGGTTATTTTCTGCAGAAATAAAGTTTTGTTTTATTCACACTCTAAATTATTATGTTGTTTGATCTCAATAAGGTTTAAGGGTGGACCAATTGGAAATAGGCATGTTAAGATTACATTACATAAAATTTTCATGCTACACATCTTTATCATGATATATGTGATTCAGTTGTATTGATATACGTGACCATTGATGGGTTGAGTTATGATTACTGTAACAAAAACCGCTTTGATCCTATGTTAGTATGATTGATGGGCTGGATTGGTTACATATACATTTCGGAAATGACAGTAAAGTTGAGCTCATTCGGTAATTATGCAAAACATGATTATAAGGTTACGTATATAGTTCAAGTGGGAGATTATTGGATCATTATCCAACATTGGCCCATATATGTGAAATAATTATGTATTGTAAACTGTCTAATATAGTTGGACCAAATTAAAAGTGATCTAATTAAGTTGGGATTTAATATATCTAATAGGGTGTGGGCTTTTTATATATAGAAACCTAATGGGTAATTTCTGATTTTATGATGGGTTAAATTAGAAATACAAATAGACAGATTTTTCTATAAATAGGCGGTTATGGTCCCAAGATCACACGTGACTTTGATTCTTTTCTGTATTCCATCGACAGAAAGAAACTAGAGAGAAAAGTTAAAAGGGTTCTCTTAAAAAAACGTGTAGATCTGGAAGGCCAATCGTACAACTTTACAATGTGATCTTTTGATATAGATTTAGACACGCTTCCACATATTTTATATATAATTTCTTGGTGATTTGACATAAAGATTGTTTACGTAATTTTCGTATGGTATCTAACATGAAAATCAATCAGGTGTGGAACAAACTAGATGCGAGGCTAATTAGCTCCGCATGGTGCTGTTTTTGGTAAAAACAGGGTTGGATCTTTACATTGCCATTGATAGAGAAAAAGTACAGATTATCAAAAATTTCTCTTTTTCGAATTACAATGAAAAGAAAATAAAAATAGACAGAGAGGACTTATAGATCGTCGCTCTTTTTTTACAGAAGATGTGGGATTCGAGATAGTTATGGGGATTGGTCCTTTCTCCGTTGACGATCTGACGTCGATGGTTGGAGGTGAGCTCGTTTTTCTTTTCTGTTGATTCTTAGAAGAAGCACGAATGCTTGGATGGTTGAGAGATATGGCCAAAGGTCTTCTCTTCTTTGGTTGCAAGACTTTGAGACTCTCGCGCGTAGATCGATTTGCCAAAGGTCCTTTCTGAGTTCTCTTGGTGGGTATTTATAGGCCTCCGGTTGTTGAAGAGATTTCTTTGTAGATGAGAACAAGATCTAGTTTCCTTTTAGATAGAATCAAAATCTCTTTGTGATCTCGATGAGATATTCGAATCTTTTCTTGATTTGATTTTCTTCAGATTCATTGAATCGAGTCCTGTTTCTACACGCAAAATTAATTAAACTCAAATTAGAATTTAATTAGAATTTGTATGATTATCAAACTCTAATAAAATTAATTTAGAATTTTTCATCCAAAAATTAATTTGAGTTTGATTAAAAAAATTGTAGAATTATCCAAACTCCAATAAATTTAATTTAGAATTTTTATCCTAAAATCAATTTGATTCAAATTAAAATTTGGATAGAATTAGAAATTGCAAAATAATTGGAGATTTGACAGAAATATATTGCGTGCATGAAGTCGGTAGTTTATTCTGTAAAATTGGGCGACCGAATGGGGCGAGCGAGCAACTGAACGGAGCCGATAAAATAGAGAGTTTTTATTATTTTTTATTTTTTACTTATTGAGCACCCCCTTTAGTTTTTACTCACTGCACACACTAGGAGCCTCGCGTGAACTTCTTCCTTTTTTTTTTGGGGGTGTTTCTCCTTCTGATTTTTTCCTTAGCCTCGCATCCGCGCGAGGCTCCTCGTGTAGGTGCGAGGCTGATGACTTTTTTTTTTGATTTGCTGCGAGCCTCGCATGCAAAAATATATCTTTTTTTTCTTTTTAATCTGCATGGGATTCTAGCCTCGCATCCGCGCGAGGCACAGCCTCGCGTGGGTGCGAGGCTGGCTTTAAAATTTATTTATTTATTTATTTATTTTATTATTTATTATTATTATTATTATTTGAATTAGGATTCATATTCGGACTCGGATTCTGGATTTAGACTTAGATTCAAACTCGGATTTTGGATTTGGACTCGGATTTTGGATTCGGACTCGGATTTAAACTCAGATTTCGGATCTGGACTCAGACTCGGACTCGAATTTTAGATCTGGACTCAGATTCGAACTCAGATTTTTGGATTCGAACTTGGATATTAGTTCCAGACTCAGATTCGGACTCGAATTTTGGATTTAGATTATTTTTATCGTCCTACAAGACCCCCTCCAAAGTTTTTAAAATTTTGTCTCTTCTGGAAATTTTGAAATACTTTGGATTTTTTTTTTGAATGGGTGGATGAGTTCACAGAGATAGAACTTGTTATGCGTGTGGAGATACTTTAACAAGTTGAGTATTTTGTCTGTGATGGGACTCGTTTGGGTTGCCAAACAGAGCCGATGACTTGTCTGACTGACAGACAGAGCCGGTAACTACTTTCAAATTGATATTGAAGAACCATGAGTAGAGGTGTTCAGAAAACGTAGTCATGGGACTTTGATAGAGGTATCCTGTTAAGCATATCAAGACTGCTTGGTATGTTTAATGAGTTAACTCCTCCCTTAGCCTTTATGGCATTGGATTGTTTCTACCACCAATATGATAAGACCAGTCGAGGATTTTAATTACCTCTTTCCCCTTGCCTCAAGGGTGTTGGGCTGTCTGCTCATTCTTTCTTATCATAATAGGTAATCATTCAATAGATTGTTAGATTGTGACTGGGTGAGGGTCGAAAACCATGGGCAGAGGTGTTCAGAAAACATACCCATAGGGTCTCAGCAGAGATGTTCAGAAAACATACTGAGATGACCGGGTTAGGGTCAGAAAATCATGAGCAGAGGTGTTCAGAAAACATACTCATGGGGTCTTGGAAGAGGTGTTCAGAAAACGTACCAAGGAGTTTCAACAGATGTGTATTGTTAAACATACCGAAGGGGTCTCAGTAGAGGTGTTCAGAAAACATACTGAGGTGACCGTGTTAGGATCGGAAACCATGAGCAAAGGTGGTCAGAAAACGTACCCATGGGGTCTTAGCAGAGGTGTTCAGAAAACGTACCAAGAAGTTTCGACAGAGGTGTACTGTTAAACATACCGAGCTAATTGGATTTAAGTTATAAGGAGCTCGTCCGGCCAATAGACAGAGCTATGACTCGCCTAGCTGACAGACAGAGCCGGTGATCATATTGGGATCATAGATTGCATTATTTGTGATTGTTCAAATCTTACCGTCAAAGGCAAGATCTTAACATGACAGGTTTACAGGATTTTTAGCAAACCCCTAACTATCAACGGATTTGACATGCCTTTACTAATCGCCGTTCGCGTTGGGCTAGTCATGCTATTCCCCTCAGCATGATGAGTTATCGAAGGTCCTGTTTGGCCTTAGATGCCAAAGGTTCCTTTTCCCCTTTGCTTTTGGAGCATTGGGTGGTTCATGCTTTTACCTCAGCATGAGGAGTTATCGAGGATTTGAATTCCTCTCCCCCCTTTGCTTTTGGAGCATCGAGTCATAACTTATCGTTATAAGATAGTATTGCGACAGATTTGTCATGAAATTTTTAGCAAACCCCCAATTATAAACGGATTTGATGTGCCTTTACCAATCGCCATTTGTATTGGGCTAGCCATACTTTTTCCCTCAGCATGATGAGTTGTCGAGAGTTTTGTTTGAGCTTAAATGCCAAACGTTCTCTCTTTATTTTACCTTTTTGGTATTGGGTGATTGGTTTCATTCTCTTACTCCCAGTATGTTAAGGTTGGCGAGAAATGTTCGATTTCTCATCCCGTTGTTTCTTCTTTTCTTTTTTTTTACAACATTGGGCTGTTGATTCATTAACCTTTCCTTTTTTTTTTAAGGTGGCTAGATGTAGTATTTCTTTAAGAATTTGCCATTGATCGGCATCATCATCCTGTCGCTGTCTTGATTAATCAGGCGATAGGCTCCATTTGTTTAGACGGTTTCTACTACGAAAGGTCCTTCCCGCTTGGGTTCGAATTTTTCCTTAGTCTTGTGGGTCAAGATCATTGGTTTTTTGATAGCTAAGACCAAGTCTGCTTCTTTGAAAGTTCTTTATTTAACTTCTTATTAAATGCCCTCGAGATGCGTGCTTGATACAACTCGATTTGCTGCTTTGCGTTCAAGTGTTTTTCGTACAAGGCCTCTAACTCTTGGAGCCATTTTTGATGTTTTTCTTCAGTCGTCATTTTTGTAGCCAGCGCTACCCGTAAGGATGGGATTTGGATTTCCAACGGCAATATTGCTTCGCAACTATACACCAAAGAGAAGGGCGTAGTTTTTGTTGGAGTTGCACCGTCGTATGGTAAGCTCAAAAACACTCGCCTATCTTTTCATTCCAATCCGGTGACTTGAAGAAACAAACTTTTGTAGAAGCTTTACAATAGTCTTGTTGAAAACTTCTGCTAATTCGTTAGCTGCCGGATTATAAGGCGTTAAAGCCACATCTTGAATTCTGAACTTGCCGCTGAATTTCACGAAGCCTTGACTAATGAATTGAGGCCCATTGTCATGGATGATCCGTCGAGGCACACCAAAGCGGTAAATTACGTGGTGTTTGATGAATTTGACCACGTCCGTTGTCTTCACTTCTCTCATGGGGACAACTTCTGCCCATTTAGAGAAGTAGTCAGTTATCGCCAATATGAAGCGGTGTCCTTTGGAGGATGACCGAGTGATTGGCCCGACAACATCTATTTCCCAAATCTCGAATGGCCAACTGGCAGTCGATGTATGCAAGTACTCTGGAGGTTGGTGTATGAAATTAGCATGGACCTGACAGGCATGGCAACGCTTTGCGTATGCCACTGCATCTGTGATCATCTTGGGCCAGAAGTATCCAAATCTTCTAATGCGATCCCAGAGTTTTGGTCCAGGCTGGTGGGCCCCGCAGGTCCCGTCATGGGTTCTTTAGTCACTTCTTGAGCTTTAATTTTTGATAAACAAGAAATAGGATACCATCATAAGATTTTTAATACAGAGTCTGGAGCGTGGCGTTATAATAAAATTTTGTGGCCTTGTTTCTTATGGAAGCAGCTTTTTTAGGGTCCTCAGGGAAGATGCCATGCAACGCATAGTCCACAAGTGGAAAACGTCAGTCTCGTGGCTCAAACTTTATTCCAACTTAGTTCGCTTTGTCTACTTCTATGATTGCTTTTGGATGTAGGAACTCGCGATTTCCAATAGTAACATGCTCAGTTGACCCGCTCAGTACCGTCAGGGTCGCAGCCAGCGATGCAAGGGCACCGGCGTATGTATTCTCACGTCTTGGCACATAGTCGATATAAAATTCTTCGAACTTGTTTTCTAGTCACATCGTTGTTTGATGATACAGTATGAGGGCTTCATGCTTTACCTCATATTCTCCGGTCATCTGGTTAATGACAAATTTTGAATCGCCATATGCTTCGAGATGCCTCACCCCAAGTTGCCAAGCTATCTGGAGGCCAGTGATAAGAGCATTGTACTCTGCCACATTATTTTTGCAGGGCTTGGTTAACGAGTATCCTTGAGGCACTATGATTTGTGGGGAGATACTAGTATGACCCCCACACCGGCAGCATCTCTTCTTGCTGCCCCATCAAAGAATAATTGCCACATTTATTCTTTTGAGACCGCATTAACTTCTGCGGCTTCATCTAGGATGTCAGTTTGGAGTTTGGAGTTCTTTGGAACTGGGTGCTCGGCGAGAAAGTCTGCTATGGTTTGGCCTTTCGTCTCTTTCTGAGGCACGAAATGCATGTCGTAGGGAGATAATAATAATGCCCAATTGGCGAGCCGACCGTTTAATGATCCCGGCTTTGTCATGAGCAATTTCAGCAGATTTACTTGAGAAATGACATGTATCGTCTGACCAACTAAGTAGTGTCGTATTTTCTGGACCGCGAACACTAGCGCTAGGCATTCCTTTCGATTGGGCTGTACCGATGCTCCGCACTAATCATTGTCCGGCTCAATTAGTGGATTGCCTGCTCCTAGTCTTGATCATTATGTTGAGCTAATAGAGCCCCTAGGGCGTGGTCCATCGCTCGCACATTGATCAGAAAAGGCTTCGCTGAAACAGGTGCCATTAACACAGGCAGCTTTGTGAGGTAATTTTTAATGTCCTCAAAAGCTCGTTGACAATTTTCATCCCAAACGAAAAAGACTCCCTTCTTCATTAATTTTGAGAATGGCTGGCACCTTCCTAACAGATTTTCTATAAACCGCCGGATATATGCCAGCTTGCCTTGCAACCCCCTGAGTTCCCTCAAATTCCATGGTAGTTGCATTTCTTTTATTGCGTTGACCTTATCAGGGTCAAAGCGGATTCCCTTCGAGGTGACAACAAATCCCAAGAATTTCCCGCTCGATACTCCAAGAAATGACTTGGTAGGATTCATCTTCAGTTGATACTTCCTCATGATATCAAACATTACCCTCAAATCTTGTAGGTGATATTCTTTCATTTTACTTTTAACGGCGAGGTCATCCACATAACACTCGACGGTTTTACGTAAGTGTTCTTGAAAGATGACGCTCATAGCCCGTTGGTAAGTAGCACCGGCATTCTTCAATCCGAATGGCATCACTGTGTAGCAATATATTCCAAGCGGTGTTCTGAATGCCGTGTGTTTCTCGTCTTCTGGATATATTTTAATTTGGTTGTATCCTGAGAAACCATCCATGAAGGACATCCGCTCAAACCCGCACGTGTTATCAATCATGACATTCGTGATGGGGAGTGGAATATCATCTTTTGGGCATGCAGCATTAATATCTCAAAAGTCTATGCATATCCGTATCTTGCTGTTTTTCTTGAGTACCGGCACGATATTTGCTACCCAATCAGAATGTTGCTCTTCATGTATGAAGCCTAAGTCTATCAGCTTCTTGACTTCAGACTCTATAGCTTCCATCAATTCAGACTTGAAACGTCTTTGTTGCTGTTTTACGGGTTTAGCGTCCGGCTTAATATTAAGTCGGTGCATGGCATCCTGTGGGTCCAAGCCAGGCATGTCTTCGTAGCTCCATGCGAAGACGTCAATGTACTCTCCTATGAGGGATACGAGATTCTCTTTCTCTTGAGAAGTGAGACTCTTACTTATAAAGATGGGTTTCGGGTATTCTTCAGTTCCCATATTGACTTGAACCACTTGGTCTTAAGTTGGCGGTTCTCGCTGCTCAAATCTGATATCCCATTGGATATCCATGTGCTATGCCCAGGCATTATCTAGTTCTTCATGGCTTACTGAAACCATATTCACAGTAAGAGCCTTGAATATTATACTTGTACCAACATCAGAATGCAATTCTATTACTTCTTTAGGATTTTCTGATTCGGCTGAGTCTATGTACTCTCTTCCCGAGGATTCAAAAGTAGTAACATATCCCAACCCCCTACGGGTTTTATGATAGTAATCGAGATTCTTTCCTCATGGGACAAACGAACGCAAAAGGTTTCGTCGTCCTCTTCCGAAGTTTAATCCTTGTTTTTGGTTGAAATCGTAGCCCATGCTTTTCATCATTTGATGGGAGACTGATTCGTAATGGCCAAATTGAGGTACCGTTTGGTCATCGCTTTCACTACTTATGGTATGCTCGGGCCGCGACTCAACTCACCCGAATAATATCGGTTGTTGGTCTAGCCATCGAGCGGGCACCTCAAAAGTAGCCCCGTCCACATTGTGAATTTTGGTCTGCCCAGCAAACGACGACCGTATTGGCAGATGGAATGCTGCTAGAGCCTCCCGCTCGGATATGTTATCCACTTCTGTGCTTGTACAAGACGGAGTAGAATCCGAAGCAACAGCAGGAACATAAGCAAAACCTATATTTTCATTGATAATCCACTTGTCCGCCTCATCAGCGATGTCGGTTACATCAAAGTCATTCATATTGATTACAAGAAGATTTATCTTGAACTTGCAGTCTTCTTCATCTACTGGCTTGGGTTCAGTGTCTGCTTTGTTGCCATTGTCATAGTCCCATTTGACATTCTTTGTTGATTCCGCAGATGTCTCTGCTGTATCTCTATATAGCATGGCATCCGTGAAGTAGTTTTCCACCCCCTTTAAGGGCTGCTTGTCGGCGATCAACGTGTGGACTGCTCCCTGATCATCACAATATTTCATATATTGGTAGAGAGTAGAGGGCACCACCATGTTGGAGTAAATCCAAGGACGTCCTGAAAGCATGTTGTAAGAAGTGTCGGCGTCAATGACATAACATGTCGCCTCTGACTTTAGACTTCCAATCTGACAGGGAAGTTGAATTTTCCCTAAGGGATGGCTGCCATTGGAGTTAAAACCAAATATGGAAGTGTTGGTGGGCGTCAATCGACTGACTAAGATCCCAAGTATTTGCATCAATCTCCTTGGGATGATGTTTAAGGCAGACCCTAGGTCTATAAGAATTCGGTCAATTTTAAGAGAGCCCATGTATCCTGTATAATACAAGAGTCTGTTATGTTTAATGTTTTTGACTTGCATATCATCCGGTGAGAAGGTGATGCATGGAACCTGTCTCGTCACTTGGTTGCAGTGCGGGAAAAGTTCCTATGCATTCACAGACGGCTCTGCAATTTGAGCCAAAAAGGATTAGAGTCAGCCAAAGCTTCCCTCAACGCGTCTCTGGTTGTCTTGGATAATTGCAACAACTCGTAGAGAGTTATGCGGGCCGGGATGTTGGCTAGCTGGGCAAGCACATCAAACTTAAATGGCGCACCAGCTGCCTCACTATCATTCTTTGTCCCCTTCTGAAAGCGGAGCTCCTTCTGTGTAGAGAGTGGCTCTTCATTCGTTGTGGTGGGTTCGTTGGACTGCACTTTGGAGAAATCGGTGAGATAGCTCCTCCCCGAACGACTTCCTGATGGGCTTGCCTCATCTTGATGAGTGGCCAATGTCGATGCTTCCGTTTCGGAGTCGGTTAACATAGTTGCCTCATCATAGTCATTACTAATGATTGCAGAAATCGCATGGCAAGTTTTTCCTTTGCTCGGCTTCTGTTTATTGGATGAAAACCATTGCTCATCATTCAAAAGATCTGGATGTACCCACATAATCTCACCTTTCTTCGTGATGACTGGGGAGAGACCTTTTTCCTTCATATTATGTGGGCTTGATTAACTAGAACTATCTTTCCAGCAAGCACTGGGAACACTCCTGCGGGAAACTCATTAGTTCCAACCATTAGAGTGACCGCGTTAGCCGTCACCCTTTTCTGCTATGACTTTAGTGTGATTACTTTGGCTTCGATTAGTGCCTGGATCTTTCTCTTTAATGTATAGCAATCCTTCGTAGCATGCCCCACGTTCTGATGATAGAGACAGTACTTGGGGTCGTTGGTCTTCCCCACTTCCTCCGGCCTCGGATTGGAGGGAAACTGGAGCATCCCTTTTCTGTTGAGCAAATTGAAGAGCGTTACAGTTTGCTCGTCTTTGAAGTCGTAGATAGGTGCGGGGTACTGCTTGGACATGTCTTTTTCTTTCTGATCTTTGACTTTCTGTTGCGGAGGCGTCCCGCTACCATAGCCTCTTTTCCTTTCGATCGAAAGTTTTGAGGATATCGTCATCCTTCTGGGGCGTTTCTTGTGGGGCGTTGTTCTCCCAGGCGGCGGATGAGATTTTCAGCTAGTTTGCCTTACTTAACTAGCTCTTTCCAGCTTTTAGATTCCACCACTCCCATTTTGACCAATATTTCGGTTTGCAGGTTTTGTTTGCATGTCTCCACCAATGTCTCCTGTGACATGCCATGCGGGCCTCGCATTGACATCTCGCGGAAACGCTGGATGAAACTTTTAACCGTCTCATCCTTTTTTTGCTTATTTGCCAGAAGAGAGTGAATGGATACTTCGGTGTCATCTTCGAAGAAGCGAGTTTGAAACTCTCTTTCCACATCAGACCAGGTATTAATGGTTCTTGGGGGCAACTGCATAAACCAAGTAAATGCAGGCCCTCGCAGGGTACTTGCAAAAATTTTTGTCATAACTGGGTCATTGCCCATGAGATGGCCGGTCTGTGAAAAAAAGTAGTACATATGTTGGTTCGGGGTTCCCTTCCCATCATTTGACTCTAATTTGAGAGGCTTATACTTTGCTAGAAATGGGGCGGACTCCCACTCTATCGAGTAGGGTCTTGTAATCCCTGTTTCTTTCAATTCTTTGCGGTGCATCAAGACTTCTATCTGGTTTTGAAGCTTCTCCATTTTTTCGGCATGAGGATCAACGTAATATTCGTCCTCACTGTCTTTCCCCTGGTGTCTCGGTTAGATTCAGTTTCATCCTTCTTGGTTTTATCACGGTTGGATTCGGTTTCATCATTCTCTTTATTAGTTTTATCAAAAGAGGAAGAACCCTCTGCACTGTCTTCTGTATTCTTTTGATTGTTTTCTAGGACCTTCGCAAGCATCGCTTTGAGGTCTTCGATGCTTTTTTGTTGCTCCTGGATGAGGCGTTCCTATGCCTCAATCCTCTGTCTCATCTCGGCCGACGGTTCGGCCATATGAACTGTCCCCCTGTCGGACCGAGAGGAAGCATACGATCGCGGCGTTGTTATGGCCGAGTGATCGTTAATTCTTCATATTCTTCAACAAGACCCCCTGCCAATTTTTTGTAATTGCGGGGAGCTGTCACACCTGTTCTAAGGCGTGTATGATGATAAGTCTTTTCTGCCTCGATGTCAGAAACATACCCTCCTGCAACTGGCTTATGCCTTTACTCACCATATTTGATGTGAAAATTGGCAATTCTTGGTCTGAGTCTGAGTCTTGTCTTTGCAGCCGTCTTTTCTTTAGAATGTAAGATTCTGGTGCTGACAGTCGGCTAAACATCGATGTTCTCGGGGATTCACAGCAATAATGAGTCAAAACTGCGGCAATTAATTTTTTACAGCAGCATGACCGATGGGACTG